>JANZLP010000080.1:1056325-1067610 GCA_026930925.1 Chelictinia riocourii
GGGGAGAGCTACAAGAAACATGGTGCCGCAGAAGAGACGACGGCCCTGCCAAAATTCATGCCAGACTGGTAAGGCCAGAGAAAGAAATTGAGAAGCATGCAGATGCTGTTTGCCGTCTGCGTAGTTGAATGTGCACAATTCACTTCCACAAAGGACAGCAAACACTGCAAAGCCAGAGCTTTAACCTAGCAGGTCTCTAGGCTGCATCCCCGCTGAGTTTGGTGGCATTTTCATAGGTTTTGGGTATGTGTGAGCAAGAGCAGGTTGTGGCCTGCTCTCATACAGCAGGCACAAAGCAGTTAAATATTAATTGTGGAAAGGCTGATCCTCACTGTTGCCTGGTTTGAGATGGCACCCCAGTTTTGTACCCAGGGGTGTGCAGCAGGCAGGTTCTGCTTGAAAATGGAAACACTTAATCAGAGAATGCATTTAATGGGAACTGCAGGTGGCAGTAGGGGCTAAGTTTTACAGAAAAAAATGTATTAAATTTCCTTTCTCTACAGTAGCTTGGCATATGGCAAAAATTCGAATCTCTGCAAGAAGCCTTCTCTTAAAGCTAACACTCCATATTTTTAAGCATTTCTCAGCTCCTTTTAGGTGTAATGTTTTCAATAACTGTAATGACACTTCCTGCTCCCTTTGGGATGCCGTGCACTGCTTTCCCCTGGGGTGGGTTCCTGGTGGTTGTTTTGCAGCACTGGCACTGTTCTATAAATGCTCATTGAACTCTGCTTTTATTCACTGTGTTCCAACTGGGTAAGTAACTTAAGTGGTATATTACTTGCATATGCCACAATCAAAATCATGTCCATTTGATTTTAAGAGCAGGTGAATTGTTATACGTTAACTGTAGGACTTTGAAGTCCTGTGTGTTACACAGAAAAACCTTGAACAGATCTGAATGAACTCAAGTACAGGAGATTTTTATTAATTTCAGTTTGATTTCTAGTCCCTGAGAAGACCTTAATTCAAAGATTAGCAAAGAAATAATGAACAGATTGTTGTCCCCCATGCTCTATATATTTTTGGCTTAGGAGTTATGTCATCTAGTGCTTTCTCATTTAAGATACACACACTTATTTGTCTGGTTCAGTCAGAATAAAGAATGTACTTATGTTTATTGTATGCCATGGGGAACTTCAGGGAGACAGGGCACTAAAATAAAGGTGGACTTGTGTGGTTCAGGCAGCTCATTCTATAAACAGATGCATGCCCATGTGCTGTACATATGCTGGGATCAGCCAGCGGGGGGTGTGCGTGCTTGATTTTTCAGTTACGCCGCACTGGGTGATGATGAAGCTGGTAAAACTTTCCAGAACACCTAAGGCTGCTATTTCTGAGCTCTGAGGTGAGGCCGAGTACAGAAGAATCGGTTTCTAAAAAGTACTGATTGTTGTTACTGATAAAGTTGTACCACAGTAAGTGAAAATCCCAGAGGGAATCATTCTGATACTGGCAGGGTCAGTTCAAAATCTGCAGTAAATGTTCTCGGTAGCATGCTTTCCAATTAAAAAGCAATAGCAAAGTACTTAAATATATTGCTGGGAATTAAATACTTCTCTAGAGCTAATTGCTTCTGTTGGTAGTTTTTCAGATGTGTACTAGAAAGACGACAGATAGTTTGGGCTGCGAAGGACTTATCCGTGTTTTAAAAGCCTTCCCTGGCACGAAGCACTCCTTTGTTGTTTTCCCCCTTGTGCCGCTTCCTTGGCGCGCAGTGCTGATTACAAGCCATCTATCCATGCACTTGCTCCTGGTCGGAGCAGGAGTGTCAGTGCATCTCTGTACAGGAGCCAGCGCTGTTAGAGAGCACGTCCCAGCCTCCTGATGGGAAATACTAACATACAGTATGATGTAGGACTGTATTACCTATTAAAAAGCAATTATATAGGGCATGTAGAAAAGAGAGCGTGCTATAAATTAAACAAAGAACAAGGTGCATTTTAATAACTGTTCCTGAGTAATGGGAGATCTCAGACTGTGCATCTAAGGATTTACTGTGACTATGCTGCTGTTGGGAGGATCCTGGGGAGGGGGCTCGGGAGGGAGAGAGGTGTTTTGTGCATGTATTCAATCACAGTTTAAGGAGAATTAGCTCAAGCTGCACTCATGGACACTTCCTATTCCCTTATCATAAACATTTGTCTGAATTTATTTGGCTGAACGTGTGATGAAAGCAAATGTCAAGGTTGTGTTGCCTGCCCTGAGTGCCAAATTTGGCTTGTGTGCAGGAGCGTGCCTGTACTTGCCCAATCCAGGGAGAGCTGGAGCACTCTGATTTACCTTAACAATTATAATCAAAGCCACATAGCTCAAATTATGAATGTTTGATCTTCAGCGCTTATAATCAACCCAGAGAAGAAACACCCCAGAAGCTATTTTATTGAATAAATTTAAATAATGCATGAATTTTAGAAAATAATCGCACATGAGCAAATGGCTAAGTTAATCAAAGTATTAATTTGTTCAGCTCTTAGGGATATGTAAAAACTTAAATAATGTGTAAATATCACATTTGGCATGTGCATACTTACAACAAAATATGAGTTAGATGCAGTGCGCACGTAGCTGAATAGAGACTATGTAAATGTGTTTTAATGATGCTTAATGACTGATATACATCAGGTTTGAAATAGTGTAGGAGATTGCACAATTCCAGTTTTGGTGCACAGGTTAATGCGTATTTCCCTTGTGACCAAGCTCTTGTTGGAGAACCCCAGTCAACATCATGCATAGAGACATGCTGGAAACACACAGCATTTTGGCAAAACTTCTTGCATATAGTACATTAAATGCCAAGTGTGTCCCAAACCGTGCAACTCAGCTGGAAAAAGAAGTGGGAGAGGTGCCATTGCCACGTAAAATGCCACCGCAGCTGGTGCGGCAGGCAGTGAGAGGTAGATGAGGCACGCAACGGGTCACGGTTTGCTCCTCCACTGCCTCCAGGCTCGGCAGCGGCGAGCAGGACCCGTGCAGCCCGAGCACGTTGGGGTGGAGCTTTCCAGAGGCTTCCTTGGGACCTGCAGTGTTCTCTTTGAAAGGGATCTGGGAACTGATGAACCTAAGTTACGGTGGCTCCATAGCGTGTGTAAGTCTGTTGGCAGACGTTGAGGGCTGGCAGCAAACTCCGGTAGCTTTCGCTGTAGTTTGGCCACCCCTCACAGCCCATCAGGGTTTGCACTGTTTCTGCATCTGCACCGAGCAAACAGTGGCTGCGGCAAGGAGGATGGCGATATCATGCCAAGGCAAATGATAGCACAGAAAGCGGATATTTAAAGTTGAAGTTAATGTGCCTCTGGTCCTACTGTGCCTGCTTTGTGTATGTGATATATTCATGAGGAAAAGTACTGTGTTCTTTCCTAGATTGACAGGAGATTTTCATTTCTTACCATCTACCAGTCTCGATCTGATTTAGCTATTTCTATCCTGGCATGTGGCTGTGGTGTGGTACATTAGCAGTCTCGCAGCAGTATTCAGTGGGCTCAATAAAATTAATGTGAGTATTAGTCAAATAGTGGCTGACAATTTTCTTAGGCTGGGCTCTGACAAGAGTTGTGGTCGGGAAATTATGATTTTCTTTTGTTATTTCATTTCACTTAATATTGATGTGTGGGGCGATATATATGGTGGTTATTTTTTCAAATAGGCTCTTTATCCTGACTCAGTCAGGGACTGGAGTCTGGTATTTGTATTAAATATTGTATCAAGTGATTTGCAGTAGCTGTGGGGTTTAGTGGGATGAGAGCTATTTGTTTTTACACAGAAACCTGTGGTTCCTTTTGTTAGGGCTTTGGATTGCTTTTATGCTCCATTCTCACAGGAGAAATGCAAATGCTACTGAAAAATTATATTTTGATTACAGACAAAGATACCGAAGAAGCATTACAGAAGAAGTTCGGTTTGTCTGCTTTTTGCCTGATTTTTTTTTTCTTCTTTAAAGTATGGAAATTCTATTCCATTGCCCTCCTGCTGAGAAAATAGCACTCAGAAGCTTGGAAGAGAAATGCAACATTGCAGCCACTGTTGCTCCGCTTTAGTGTTCCAGCCTTGTACAAAGTTACAGGGAAAGGCACCCCAGGGACAGCAGGCCTTTATGGGGGTTTCAGGGGGTGATGTGGGAAAACCAGACTCCGAACGGGCTGAACATGGAGAAGCCAACACGTGATTTTTGAACCCAGACTAGCAGAGATGCTGCAGCAGCTCGCTCAACAGCAGGGTCGTGTCTGAGCAAGTTGAGGAGGGAAGCGTCTGAGATGCTCTTTCGGGGCTGCTTTTCCCATAAGCAGAAGCCAGCAGGGGCTTTTCGTGCCAGCAGCCTCCAAACTGGAGCTCCCTGCAGCTTTCCCTTCCTTTTGGTGATGGCTCTCACTTCCTGCCCAGCCCCACGCTGGTGCTGGGGAAAAGTCCCTGCGGCCTCATCGTGCTCCCTGCGCACATGCTCTTCTGTTCCTACTTGGTTTATTTTTCTTAACTCATTAAAGTAAATTTATGGTTTTATTGCTGTTCCCCCCTAGGAGGGTGTGACCCTGTCCTTGGGCAAGGTTGCACTCTCTGGCGGCACACGACGCTGTCTGGATGTGGTGCTGGCTACTTCACTGGCTTGCCTGGCTTTCTTCATGGAAGCTTCTGAAATATGCATCCTTTGGATTTTACTGTCACCAGGTAATCAGATCAATATTACAGATGGCTGCCAAAATTCGGGTGGGCCCTTGAGGCTGATGTGCGAGGTATATTACATTACGAGCTGACCTGTTGCACCTTAGGTTATTTCCTTGCTCTTGCAGAACATCTATTTTATTCTGTCCTTCTGCAGCTCCTGAAGAAGAGTAGGGAGCAGTGATCAGGGCATTTTGTGGAGGAAAAAGGGCCTTTCCAGCCATCTGAAAGACACACAAACTCCATTACATCTTGGCTTATAAATCAGCACTAGAAAAGTGCTGTAGTTCTGCTTTTCTTGTTATCTAGTACATTAGGAATAGAAAGCAGTGCATTTAACATTATATACTTAAATGTGTTGGCATTTACCTATTCAACCATGTTTACTAGAGCAATTATGAGACAGATTAGGTGTGATGCTTGCTGACCTTTAAGGAAGGGACCAAAACAAAAGGCAAAACAAATTCTACAAATATTAGGCAGAATGAAACCCTCGACCGCTTGCCACGATCTCAGTATTTATTCATATAAGGAAGGTAAAAGACTTGATGCAGACAAAAGATATTCTGATAGGTCCCAGTAAAAATTTCAGATAAAGTGACTTTAAAAGAAAAAAAAAAAATCCAGTGCAATTTTCTTCCGTGATAGCTAGTGGGAAAAAGGTTGCAATCCTCCAGTTACAGTTTCTGAAAATATAGAATAATCAGCGCTAACAGCAAAAATAGGATTCTCCTGATATTTTTCAATTGTGTCTCAACTGTTAAATCTTGATTAGCTTAAATACAAGTTTGTTATTTAAATGTGAAAATAATTTGTGGTAGCACGAGATAGAAATTGGAACTCAAAATATTAATGTTGGCTATTTATCTACCAGTTGCCTCCCATGCAAGCAATTAATTTGAGCACTCGGGTATTTTCATGCATTCTGTAAGATGATTTTATGCAATTTACCTAGAGAAATTGCTTATTTCCAAATTACATCTCATCCACTGAAGAAATTTCCCCAAAGTGGCATTGCTGGCATTGCCTGTTGAAGTTCCCCGTGAAAAGCCTGCATTCCTGTCCTGCCTGGTGGCTTCCCTAGTCCCTTCCTGGCATGAGCAGAAATCCTCTTCCCATCACACAGTCCTGCAAAGCATAAGGAAAGCAGCTGGGGGCCCCTTCGGTCCCAGTTTGGGGCAGCTTGTGCTCCAAAGGCAATACGCTTTGCCCGTGGATAAGTGTGAAACCTGGGGAATTTGGGCAGCTGGAGAAGTCGCTGCTGCTTTTCAGTAGGACTGAGGCTAGGTGCTGACGCAGTGGGGTAGCAATGCCCCTCTGAGGATGGATATTTGCAAACTTTGGCAGCTTTGGGATGACTTTCAGAATGGAAAAATTTGCCCAGATGCCAGCATTGCCATGAGTGATCCCCTGAGTTTTTCGTTGTCAGCTGATTTGGTTATGGAAATTTGCTTGGTTTTGTCTCCTCTGAGCATCCATATGTATGAGAGAGAGATTTTATTAATTTCCCTCCATTAAATGCAGAGTCCTCTCAGCACAGATCCTGTGCATGTGTGTCCTCACTTGAATTACTTTAATAACCCAGTGACAGAAGCAAAAATTGTGCCTGGGCGACAGCACTATCATATAGACTTTAACTTTAATACTACTTTTAGAATATCTTCCCCACACCACCTGTGGTGGGCTGTAACTGCTTCCTCCCTTTTACTAGGGACACATGGGACTGCTCTGTCACTAATTTCACTGGTGCCATTTCTGTCCCAAAGGAAAAACTAAGGCTGATTCTCCTTGAGATGAGAGTTGACTTCTGTCACATCCCTGGCTATGCAAAGCTATATAGGCTCAGCCTGGGATTTTGCAAGACTCTCATCTGCGACCAGTTGCATTTCCATGGGACTATCGGTTATCTTCCCAGACCACTGCCTGTTTTGCTTTTCCAGGGGACAAAACAACTGCTCAACCCCTGATGTTCCCATTGAGGCTTAAGTCAAGGAAGGACAGTGAGCTGTGGGACAGCATGCTGACCGGCAGTACCCCAATATCTGTGTTACAGGTCCGAGGGTCTCTTTTCCTTTTTTGTCAGGCGTGTTCCCCTAGTTTCTCAGAAACACTTAATAATAATAAAATTACTTTGAATTGCTTGAGCATTACACTTTCTGAAATACCACTCGACAAAAAAGTGGGTTCAGTGATGCCCACTGTTAGCTTACAATACGTTTTGCAAACCGGCTCTGTAATATACCTCTTGCTTGGTATTTTTATTTTGTTGCTTATTCTGGGTATGCTGATTTTTCAGAACACCCACAGCTGAAGATTATGGACATTTCATTAGCAAAGCCTAGCAATTATATCCCCTTTTCTGTGCCAGCCTGAAGGCTAATCCTCATGTCCCTTTGTTTCTCTTCCTTTGTTCTCTGGTAAAAAGGAAAATGCCTCTGGCCTGTCATCTTGGCTTTACTTTTAAAAAGTTTTGTGTTTTTCACAAGATGGACAGAATTTTCCATAGGGGACAGGCACCACATCACATCTGCAGGACCTCTGTCCTGAGGCAGACACTGAATTAATGCATCTCACATGAATGAGAGGCACATGCAGAGAGGGAGAGCAGATCAATGTTTAATTATGCAAATAGTCTTCTAGGCTTTAATAATAAACTGGAATAAACCTGTCATAACAGCTATGCTGGAAAGAGGCAGCGAGTGAGCTGCTGTGCCCAGGTGCTGCATTAGCGGAGGGAACATGGTGGGTGCAGGTGCAGAGGGTCAGGCTCCGGGTCCAGCTGGTGGCTGCTGGCACTGCTGGAAAGCTGCAAGTATATATAAGATTACCTTTAGATTCACCTCCTCCATAAGAAAGATGTACTTGAAAATCAAGGCAAACAGTTGGTAGGTCTTTCTACAGTCTGTATTTTCTTAATGTGATGTCTCACCTAATCATAGTCTTAAATTTATGCCCAGTTCAATATTACAGGGAATTTAGAAGTGCTCTTTGCAATGCTTATGGTTAAGCATGCACATGTCTCCTCAGGATTTGTATCTTTATCTTTGCAGGTTCTTCTGTTTAGAGATTAAAATGGAAACTTCTAATGCAAAGAGACAGTCGTCCTGGTAAAAGTATACCGCAGGCATGTAAGCTCCTTTTTGAATTGTTCAGACACAGTGAGGCAGAGAGATTTGTTGTCATCCAGTGTCACTGAGGAGTCAAAATCTGAAGTTTGTGCATAATTACTCTTTGGATATACAGACTAGAACATTCCTTCTTCAGAAATTGTGAGCTGAAACAGGAAGGAAGAATATTCCTTTGCAAAATTACTACGCTACGTTGTAAAGACTAGATTATTATATTGGTTCTACATATTACCCTACTGTTCTTTCACAGTTATTAGAGATATTTTTTAGTTTCTCTGTCATTTGGGATTATTACCAGAATGTATCTGCAGCTTGAAAATGAAAAAATGCTAAGTTTAAATATATATACCAGTAAAGACCCAAACTCAGCCTTTATTGGATGGAACAGGCAAGTCGTAGCAAAGCACATACTTCTATTGCTAAAATCTGCAATGGAAATCCAAACTCTATTAATGTAGTAGCGAGATTCCATACATCTAAGGTGTTGACAGGTAAAATAGAAAGGTGGGAGGGAATAATTTCAAAATATAGTCAGAGAGCAGTAAAAGCGTCAAGAAAATGTGAACACTGATTCTACGTTTCTTTTAAAAGCCCCATTCAGAGATTAATTTTTTAAATGGAACCTTCCTTTAGAAATAAACAGTTTTACTTTTAATAGAACTAAATTGTTACCAAGGGCAGAATTTTGGAATGAAGATGGCACTGTGTCTTAAACATCTCAAATTTAAATTCTAGTCTTCACTTTTAACATAATGAGCAAGAACATATCATGAACTTTTCTTAATATGTCAGATCTCTGTTCTAATTCTGCTGCTGAAAGAACCTTACTTTAAGTGGATGTATGCTTTGTTCCACTAATGATTCTTTAGGGTTGAAACATATTCATTAGCAGCTTCACCTTTTGAAACAATTTCTTACATTAGTAAATGCTATGATTAATCTGAAAAATCTTAATCTGAAAATTTGTTGCTACCTTGGAATTTTTTTTAGTGTGTATCTCTCTCTCTCATAATATCCAAACCTGAGACTGAGATTTGTGGTGGTTAATGAATGGGGGGAAAAAGTACTGATTTAATAACAGAGAATAACAAATAAGAAAATGCTACTTTTCCTGTGTGAGAATCTTATTAACGGCAAACATGAAAAACTTTGTGTTTCATGTGCAAAGGAGAAGATAATGTTTTATAAGCTTTCTGAATCTCTAAATTTCTTTTAAAGTAGTTCAGTTCTCTCTCACTGATGGAGAATATTGTCTCGGAAACCTGTAAGAACAGGCTTTGTGTCCTTCTGGTATTTTCCTTTGCTTTATATATAAATGAGGAAAACCACCTATGTCAAGTATTAGCCTAAAGAAAGTTACCTGTGTAAGAATCAGTAAGAGCATGAGGGTGCTTGGTCTACTCAAAGCTTCTTAAAAAGGCAAAAAATCAAAGCAGCTCAGAACTACTACTTTTGTAGGTGTTTTTGAGTTTTCCTCTTTAGATATATAGTTTTGCTTTTCCTCCACTTGTTAATTTTCTCTAAAGCAAGAGCACTGCGGAGTTTGAAAAAATATGTATTGTAATCTTTGATCAAAAGTGATACAAAAGTCTTTTGGCTTCCTATCTCACACTGACTCTTTTTGAAAATAGGGAAATATGTCTTATCTGTAAATACTTTGCTTTCAGGCTCTTGAAGCATTATTTTGATCACATTTATTCTCTTTTATATAGTTTATTTTAATTACTGTATATGAATATACTGATTCTTACCATCTAGGTTCATATGCATCCTGTTTGTTTGTATGCAAGGCATGTTGCATTTTATTTCATAGTTAAAGCTCCAGTCCAAATTTACATAACAACTAAGCTGCTGATGGAATGAAAGTTGTTAAGGAAATTTTATATTGTCCCAATATTCTTAAGATTTTTGGGATAGTTTTGGAATTTTACACTTCTCCACACAATAACAATGAGGACTTTTTTTTTTTCATTCCTTATTACTGCAGTGGTTTTTTTGGTGATTAAGATAACTTTGAAGTTTGTACTATACAAGTATGCAGATACAAGTTAAATATTTCTTAATTTGTAAATACTCTGGAAGTTTTAAGCAAACAAATCTGAAATTTGCAGATACAAAAAGTAAAAGATGAAAACTGCACTGACTTTACTGGTTCTTCCCAATCTTTCTTTCAACCTATCTGTTTCCAGACAGCCTGATTTAAAGCTTGCAGAAAGATTCCTACACAATTTAAGTGGGCTTTGAATAAGGTTATATCATTTCAGCTGCAGATTGTTTTTGGAATAATTGGTGCTGAGGTAAATAACTTGATGTTTCCCAGCCTCCTTGTATTTGTTAGTCTTTCTTATGTTTGATTTAAATCTTGTTGGATTCCATCTCCAAAATTCAGTTTCGGGTAGTTTTATAGGCCTTTACTGTGTCACTGAGCGTGTGTCTATGTTCTCCCTCTCACTCTTCTTGACAGTCAGCTCTCAAAGTGTCGTCTTCACCTCAGTTCATCCACAGGCAGCTAAAATCTGGCATTATTACCTCTTTGACTGATTTATTTTCTTTTAACTGCTTAACGAGGTGCTTGAAACGCTGCCCAGATAAACTATGCTCTGTGCTGCCGTTCTCTTTCTTCAGCTTCTTAGAAGATTTTGCTCCTTTTAAGCAGTTTGTTTGCTAAGATGTATTAATAACTTTGTCAAACTTGCGGTAGTGAAGACAGATGGATAAGCTGAGAAAGAGCTGCTTCGTGGATAGGCCAGATCTTAGGTTAATTACGAAGAAGGAATCTGCAAGACTTACAGTTTGGACTTGAGAATCAGAAAGAAATGAGCATGAAAGAAGGTGTTTATTCCTCTAAGGGACAAGCAAGAAGATGATATTGTCTGTGTTGTTGGAAAATGTTCCAGAGACTAAAAGCTAGGTTTCACAAGTCTTCACGAGGTGACAAAAGTTATCAGTAAGAATATGTTATAAAGAGACCAAAATCTAGTTTTCTTAGGAAGATCTCTATCTGGTGTAGAGAGGCAGTCTTTTATTCATTGGTTAGACATAGAAATTGAGTCTGTATTAATAGATGATTAAGGTGGATGCTAAGGCGTACAGAGGGAGACAAGAAGGACAACAGCCACAGACTCCTGTGGAGAAACCTGTAGTAGGGAAAGACCTTAATCTAACATCTTATGCAAAAGTTAGATGGTGTTAACTTTTTTTCCAAATATGACAGTGAGCCTTGAGATGCTGACGTTAATTTCATTAAAGACTGTTGTTCTGATCATAGTTTATTTCTCCTGAAGAATATCTCTGAAGTGATTTAATATTGTCTTCACGTAATTTTTTTGAAGTGCTGAATACAGCCTAGCATATTATTTTTCTACTTTAAGGATCTGTTTAACATTTCCCTTTCTATTCCTTAGAGAAAATATGGCTTTGTACTTCGTTAGACATGATAACGGATGTGATCATGGAAATCTCAGTACCATAAGGTTTGCCCTTGTAGATCATTTAGCTTAG
>JANZLP010000080.1:2360719-2372111 GCA_026930925.1 Chelictinia riocourii
TAAAACTACTCTGTAAATATTCATACAAAAAAATCAAAGTAAAATGCATCGAGCTAGATTCAATACAAGATCTTTCATACTGTAGCTATTTCAAAGATACGGAAAATATAAAGCACCAATATTCATATATAGTACAATGCATAGCATATAGCTGTTAAAGCTTTCAAGAAATATTTTGGCCTGGAATTTTTTCAATGGAGGATGACTCATTGAGAAATGTGGTAAAATGACATTTATTCACAGTTATTTATTTCTGCAATTTTATTAAATTCTCTTAATACCATATGTGATTATTTTTTACTTGCTTCTTTTTTGAGATTTTAAAATTAGAAGGGATTTGGGGATATTTATTAGATTGAAAATTTGCGTCATTCTCTGCCTTAGTGCTATTAGGCTACTTAGAAACAACTTAAGTAAAACTATCAGTAGTGGAAGATCATATTATACATGGTCCACTAGCGCTTTCACCCATACCGTCCTGTTAAACTAACAGATAACAAACAGATCTTTCACATTTAGCCTGTTCTGCTTTAGCCTTCTTTTTACACAAATAATCATGTCTAAACGTATTCCATCTGCCACAAGTGTTCAGGTTCTCCTTCTCCAACAAATCAGCTCAAGTTCCCCTAGGTACAAGTTTTTCCTGGTCTTAAACAGAGCACAGTTCAATTTTCCTAGATTTAATATCTCAATAGGGAAGATGTGAACTCATCAACAATAAACAGGTACACAACTCATATAAGGCAGCCTGTTCCAACTGCTATTTTCTCACAGATTATCTAGTCAACAAATATTCATGGCCCTTGCTCCTATTCTTCTGCCAAAATCCAGTTACAGTTTATTTTTAAAATTTGTTAGAAAAACTCCCAAATATTTACTATAAGCTAGTTTCCTTTTTTTCTAATGAAAAAAATCCAAAACTAAACCAAGCTGAATCAAGTAAATCAATGACATAGCCTCACACACTCTCTTAAGATACACACGATTAAAACACTGCAGGGAATAATAAATTTCTGTAACATGAAGACACATACAATTGACATGCATAAAGAGTGGCACTTAAGTAAATGGAAATGAAGTGCTAATCCATCAAAACAAGCTTATTAGCATTACCAATTTCAGAAATGTTAACAGTAGGTTTTGGTTTTGCTGTTTAGCTTAAACTGCAAAATGAGCTGGTTTCAAGTATTTATCATGGACAATACTGTTTCCTTTTTTTCCCTTGTATATTAGTTTAAGTTTTTTTAATGCTGTTTTCTGCATACCTTGCAAACACTTCCAGGACAGCAACTCAGAGCAGGAAAGAAAAAGCCATAAGCCCTTGAGCTCCGTACTGAATGTTAATGCATTTGTATATGATAGATTTAATACAGAAATGAAAATAAATGAATTCCAGCAGCTGCACTCTGGACCTATAAATCGCTGTGAGTACTACAAAATCCATACAAAGGAAGAACAGCTGTATAATTTACAGCATCAGTATCTGTCAAGAAAAACTGTAAATACAGAACTTGATTTCTTTGTTTTAACATTCCTATAAAAATTAGAAGTTACCCTTACATCGATTCTATTTAGATTAGAACTTCTATTCATCTTCCCTGATGGCACTTCAATGCAGAACACCATTTAATTCTTACCAGTGTTAAACAAAATTCAAAAAGCATAAACACTAAAAGAGTTTTATAAAAATAGATGTAAGAAATGTGTAAAAAGCTAATGATTAGCATGTTATGTTTTAGAGTATGCTTTGAGAAAATCAGAAAAGTTTGTCTGATCAGATGATTTATACTACACAACAGATGTATGCTACAAAAAAATCCACAAGAAGCAAATCTCAGGGGCAAAGGATTAAACAGTTGGATTTTTCTCAGGATGCATCCTTACCAACAGTACTGACAGCCACCATATCACACACTTCTATTCGTCATGCTTGAGAGAATTTTGCATCACCTTCACAGCATAGTGTGACCAGCCCAAGAGTATGGCCCAATATACTACAAAAATATGTAGTATAACATGTCCATTCAACAGTTAATACATGACTGCTTATTTGTGGACACCAAGCAATGGATTTTTAAGGGATTAACAAGATCTGAATTTTTCACTAACGAGGAAGTACAACTTACCAGCCTGTGATTCTGATTCAGAAAGTGAATCAAGTGAGAAGAAAAACTTGTGAATTCTTATTTTCCCAGACAACAGACATTTTAACAGTTGTATTTATAAAAAACATTCTGTAGTGACATCTTTATTAACACAAGTAATTTCAAAATCCATGAAACCAAAATGATTTTGTTTTGTTGAAGGCATTACAAATAGTTCCTTCAAGAATGAGATCAGTATGGAACTGCATTGCCTAGTACGTCTATTACCTTAAGAGACTACTGTCTGTTAATTGTAGTTTAAAACCCCTTTTTAATTTATATGTCTGCTTCCAAATTTTATAGTTGAAATGTCTCAGTAGGAGGCAATGTCGTCTTGGTCTCTTAGCAAGTGACAGTTAACCCCATAGTGCATTTCTTTTACAGTAATAACATTGGTAAATGCAGTTTTCTTGATCTTTCAATATGTAAGAGATAAGGTGTTCAAGTCCCTGAAAAAAAACAACCGAGGCAAACTGTTCTGAAATAAGATATTTCATTATGTTTTTTGTTGCAGAAAATCAGAAAAGTTCCTAAACATAATTTCCGTTTTTCTAAACTGAATGCTCTATCAGAAGTTCAGTCACATGAAAGCCCTTCAAACTGGTCAGAAATCAGCTTCATCCCTCTATAAAACACGTGATACTACAAAACAAAGCAGCAAGCCTGTTTGTAAGCTTTATCTCACATGGCACTAGCTGTTATGATTCAGTGGGTTCAACACTGTTTTGAACCTCAATACAAGGGGTACCACAGGCAACACACTCTAAGACAGCCGTGTTCAGCAGAAACAACATCCAAACCATAATGATTCTCATTAATACAAGAAAAAGCAGTGGAAAGCTGGCACAGTATAAAGTTCATTAGGGAAAATTTGATGAGAACCCTATGGACACTGTGAAACACTGAAATTTTTACCTTCACCAAGTTGTCCTTTAATATATCAGTTACAGAGTTGCACTGTATCTCCTAAAGAATAAAATATGAATCCACAGCTGATCACAGTGATCATCAGAAACAAACAAACCTGCTGCACTTTATCATCATCTCCCTACCTCAGGACAGATCAAAATAACCTATAATGGTCTTTCCCTGAAAGAGAGGAAATGGTGAAGAACTTCCAGCTTCACACAGCAGTGGCAGCAGTTTTGCCAAATGTCCTCCACCCATTCATATGCTGACTACCCTATTTTTTCACTCATTTCAGAGATAGAAACCTATAGGTACCTTTCCTTACATTAATATTTTTTCCTTATTAATTCAATCTTTACATTAGAAGTGGAAAAATTCTGTAAACAGCTAAAAATTGTTTTCAGAATTAGTTCGGTTTGGTTTTCCTTTTTGGGTTTTTGTTTGTTTGTTTGTGGTTTTTAATTATAATATCAACAGGGTGGAGGAACACTGATAAACTATAACATCCAGAGATTCATCTAATTAAACTGCTTCAGAAGCTTTTCAGTTCAAGGGTTTGGTTTAAATACCATTATTCTCTGTAGTATCAAATTCTTGCTTTGGAGCAACTTACTATTTTTCTTATAAACCCTCAGCATGAAAAGCCTTAATGGAATACACTCGTTTCTACGACTAGCAGTTTTGCACAAATGATAATAAGGTCAGTTTTTCCACTGAGGAAAGTCACTGTCAAAGAAAATGTCCTCAACTGTAGCACTTCCAGTTAGAAACTACAGAACTGTAAGGACCTCAGACAATTTAGGGGGTCTAGGTCAGCCTTCTTGGTTGAGAAATATTTACATTACTCAGGCTTAAGTGTTTCTAAATAAGCCACTCTTTCCCCTGTTGAATCAAGGACACCTCATTAGCATGAGTTAAACCCCAGAACCTTATAAATTGTAAAATAAATGATACAATCTTCAGTAAATACTTCAAGTGCTTATGGTAAAAATCTAGAAAAAAACCAAATTCTTTTATTTAAGAAAGAAAGAAAATGGAAGAGGTTAAAAATAGTATCAATCTTTCTCTGCTTCCCTTGATCATAATAAAGGAGGAAAAAAACTATGACACGATTCTGTACAGATAGTTTAGAAAATTTTAGAAAGACAGGTATATTTTATGCTTCCTCAAAAATAAATCACAAGCTTTCAGGTTTGTCAAGTTTTCAAGAGTTCAGTGGAAGGCAGCTAGGATTGTTAGCTGTGCTGGAGCACATAGCTCGAGGCTGCAGGAATTAGGTTTACACAGGCTTGAAAAGCGAAGGTTGCACAAAGTGAGGGATCCCAGTTATTGTCTTTCATTACAAAGAGGGATGTTATAGAGAAGATGGAGCCAGACTCTTCTCAGAAATCCACAGCTAAAGGATGAGAGGAAAGCAAATTGCCATCAAGACTTACAGGGAAGAAAAAAGTTCACCACAAGTGTGTGATGCACCCCAACAGGGACCTAGAGAGGCTATGAAAGTTTCATCCTTAAAGGTATTCAGAAGTTGATGAGACAGGACCTCAGCAACTTGATCTAACTTAGAACGTAGCCCTGCTTTGAGCAAAACATTGGACTAGATCTCTGGAGGTCCCTTTCAGCTAAAACATGATGCGAACTTTCATTATCCAAGGGCTGAAAGTGAATATTCTGTAGCTTCCTGTAGTCAGGAATCTTCCTTTTCAAGGAAATACATAATAACCAAGCCCTGCTGAGAATATTCACCATAATGGGAAAGTATAACTGATTTATTGTTATGGAAGATTCAAAAACACATACATGCAAATCACTAACCTAAAAGTACTCAGAGGCCGTGGCTCTGCATCTTTGATGTAGAAAGCTCCTACTATTCGGGATATGCAAAACTTGTCATGGTGAAGGGCTCACTACCCCATATTCCACAAATCTGACAGGCTGGGAGGAGGAAATATTTTAGTAGATTTCTCTCCCCACCCCATGTAGAACTTCAAATTCCAGTTGAGTTTGGAGAAACTTAATGAAGTAAAAATAAACTACAAATTGCAGGTGAGATATAAAGTGTCAAAAAAAATTGCCTTACTTTGCATTGGCTTGTGTAACTTTTTCCATTAAAAAAAAAAAACCTGCTTTCAGCTGTTCATAATTTTGACAAATGGATAGGTTGGGCTAAAACTGATCACATCAGATATCTGGAAGGGGTTGTTTATCTTCTCTTATTTGATGCTTTGTTTGTTTACAGAAAAGATGGGTTCGGGTACTTTCAACTTAAAGGCTAAGGAAAGCATTCTCCCCATGTTAATATAGTCTGAGCAGTATTTTCTTGAGAAAATACAGTATTTCCATATCTTAAAGAATTGACTTAAAATTTGCTTCCGTTAATATCATCAAAAGTTGCAGTTGCAACAATAAAGATCAAGTACAAAATACAACATAATGGTTAGGGCACTTTTCAGAGAGAAGAAAACTCAGAATCCATCATCCTGGGAGCCTTCTCTGACAAAGAAGCCACATCGTGTAAGTGCACCAGTGTAGACAAGGTAAAGGAGCAGAAAGACAGCATCTCCATCTCTTCCTTATTCGTTCTCTCACACTGAAAACACTTTTTAACTTTAAGCCTATGTCACAAACTCAACGTGAAAAAGCAATTTTATCTAAATTGATTTTAAAAACTATTCTTTAAGCAATTAAGTTTTTTCTCTGTACTAATTATAAGACATCGTATTGAAGCAATCACATACTTCTCTTCCAGTTAGTCACTCAGGGCATAGTTTGGCCACTTCCCACAAAGTAAAAGCAGAAATCTACAGAATTAAAACAATTATCTGTAACTGCCATGCTAGCCTTTGGAGGTCTGATGGTTCGCTGTCTGTAGGCTCTTTTATTTTTTCTATCTGTATCCCACCAAAGCCTGCTCATCATCAGAAGGCATACTTCTTAATATATTACCTGATGCTTGCCACATACTTTTCTCACCGAAAGGCTGGCCGGTGCTTTGGTCTGCTCTATCAGCTCCCTGCAGAGGCAACCGCTTTGCTGCTCACAGCCACGGCCACGAGCAAGACTTGTGTACAGAAGCCCGCCTTCCTCACCTCTAATGAGAAAAGACTCCACAATAATATGGTTACACATCACACAGCACAAGTTTGTCAATTGTAACTAGTCAATACATAACTAAGTTATTTCCTCCAGTCCTCACATATTCTCCACATGCTCTTAAGAATGAGAGAGACTGTGATGGGGATATAGGCTTTGACATACATTAGAGGAAGCAAAAATGAGGGGGGAAATGAAGGAAAGGTATGTAGATAAGTGGATAAGGAGGAAGAAAATATAGAAGAAAAATAAGTTAAAAAGCAAGAATGCTACATTAAGGAAAGAGGTAGGGGGAAAGTTAAAGGCAACAAGCAGAAGGAACAGCAGATATGCCCCAAGTATTAGGCAAGAGGCTTTTTGCCAAGATCTATGGTAAATACACAGGTTTATCATGGATATATATGACAAAGTGCTAGAGTATGGTAAGTCCTAAAACCTGAAGAATAATCTAAAATCCATTATCTTTTCCCAGCTGAAGCACAGAAGCCAAAGGCAAACTGAAGCCAAGTGGATTTCCACTGTAGCTCACATAGGGCTGGTGGTCCTGCATGACAGATCTGCTGCATTCCTGCGATTTTCAATGCACAATGCCTCCCTTTGTCAAGTCTTCATTCCCTAGAGCAGGAACTATATTATTTATAACAACTATTGGTATCAGAATTATACTACTTGTCCAGAGGCACCAGAAGAAGAGAAAGCAAGAAGAAAGTATAGCATTTGACAAAAAGAGTGAAAGAGTTGGATCTTTAGCTGCATCAGAAGCCTGAATGGAAAGCAAAGACAGACTGCAGGAGCCGCAGCTGGCGCTTCCATGGCAGCTGCTGGGAGTCACGGAGCAACTCTGACTATCATTAAAGGTACTTAAATGAAACAGAAAGTGAAATCTGTCAAAAACTGAATGTAAAAGAGAGCAAGCTTTAGACCTTCTTAATTCCCCACTGGTCCAAATTACATCAGGTAAAGCTTCTTGTAAGAATGATTGTAATGAGTTTCACTCTTGAGCAAGGCATAGGTGCCATTTCAGCATGTCAGAGCAAGGCGTAGCAGGGGCAAGTTCAGTTGTTTTCCCTTCATTTAGCATGTAGAGAAAGTTGGGGAGCATTTTTTTTAATTAACTATGTGACATCTCTGCCTGAGCTATTGGGTAACTCAACTATTCCTTGGTCTCATTATTGCAAAAAAAAATCACTCAGTTACTGGATGGCTATTGCTGACACCAGCACAAAAAGGTGTGTTTGGCTGTTCTTACCCCTAAGAGCCCTGCAGAGCCTGAACCCCTATGAATATGTATGTTGTGGTTCCTGTTCCTCCTTATGTGTAACTGAGAGAAGCCCTACAGAACCCTCTATCTGGAAGGTAATGAACCTGTCACTCACAGGTATAAGACTTACTGACAGCAGGAGATATTGCAGAAAGCACAGCCGGAGCTGCTCAGTTTTCGTCCCCATGGAGGCACCACCAGAAGGAGACAGCCTAGCTCAGCTCTGTGTGGTTTGCTGCCAAGAAGGCACTTCTTTCCCTTAACCTGAGCACAGTCAATGTGAAAATGAGACACGATAATAATGAGACTTGATGCAAAATGCAGACACCAGGATTAGGTGTCTGTATGAGATGTTTGCCCAACAGAGCCACACACTCTGTAACAGAAAGCAGAGAAGCAATTGTTATAGCCAAGGGGGCCTCAAGGCACTTCAGCAAATCATTTCCAAATTTCTTTGGAGAAAAGTATCAGGTGTAAGCAAGCACATCATGTTTGTCGGAGCTTAGCTGGTGTAAACTGGCAATAACCCCTGTAGCTCAGCTACTGCTATTGCCATGCCGTAGAAACACAGGGGACCTCTACACAGACAATTTAAGGCATCAGTTACAAACAGAGCCTAATGGAGGAGCTTGGATGAAATAGGATGGATGTAAAGGGGACAGATAACCTGTTCACTAGAACAGGCAGCCCACTCAAAACCCTACTCACACCACATGTATGCAATTCAGGGACATTTTCACCCTTACCACAATCAAGGCATTCACGCTTACACTAAAAAACCACCTCATTTGCATGACACTAGTCAAGTTGTTACCCTAGGTGCCCTGAAAAAGATGTAAACCTGAGTGACATTTGAACTATTTACTTCTGTTTAGTTCGCAGCTCTAAAGGTGCCAATTAAAAAGACAGCAGGGTATTAAAAAGATGTTTTAGGCAGATTGCAGTGAGGATTTGCTATTAGTTATTAAAGGGGGGAGATGGAGGAGGTTTTGCCCCCTCATGTGACAGCCCCTCAAGACGCAGTCGATGAAGACCACACCGCATCTCATTCGCTTCCTTTAACCAGAGGAAAGTTGCCGTATCGGAGTCTCTGCGGATAGCTGTCATGCTCTTTCCCCCTCATCACACTTCTGTGGGAGGGGGCTATATCAAAATACATAAAAGGGGGAGGAATGGAACACAGCCCTATTGTGCGATTAAGAACACATGCCAGCGTGGAAGAGTATCTAAGCCTTCCTGCTAGCACTGAAGTGTCATCTGCTCCCATGTCCCAGCTAGAGCGAAGAATACAGGGAAGGAGTAGTAACCTCTCTTAGGTACAACTCTTACGTATTAAGTTGCTTACACAGCCCAACAGAAAAAGGTGATCCAACTTCTGCTGACAGCAAGTATAAAGCATTCACGAACTCATTACTAATATAAAAGGCTTAAGAAGAACAAACTCAGAAAAAGCAGATCTCCAGGTCAACATGAAGACAGTTTCTTTAACAGCCTAACCTCCCCAGGCAACCTCCTACACAGAGTGAAAGATACAGATGAGGATATTAATCGTGGAAGCTTAGACTGTTGTTTTACAAATTACTTTTTAACACCCGTATTTTATTTTCTTCCTGGAGTTACTCACAAACCAGAAAGAAAAATGAACTTATTTCTGTAAAATATGCAGGTGAAAAAAAGGTATAATGTGGTCCTGCTGAAAATGAAGGACCAGTTTCTCAACAGTATGTTAGGGCCTACTCCCGAAGTGCGCTTCCTTAAGACAACACTGGGATACTAATTGTACTAAGACTTGTGGCAAACTCATTTTAAAACCTCAGCAACACCTCACTGAAAAGATTTGATCTAAAACTTCCTCCGGACAAGTACTAAGGAAGATGCCCAGATTACAAATATTATTTAACTCCTTTGCATACACACCCCAAACCAAAGCCATCACAGGGGGAGTGACAGGAGGTCAAGCGCCGGCAGGGGAGGAGCACCTGCTGGGCGCTGGGCTCCGATTCCCACGCGCCTCCACAAGCCTGGTGCTGCAAAGCCGCCAAGTTTTGGGTGGCACTGCAGGTAGGGTCACGCCCAGAAACATTTCCCAAATCTGACATCGGGCGTAAAAACCAGACAACATCCCGTCTATCCCTCTGTGGGGGTTTGCACCTCACCTGCTTTGGTTACCTGCAGCTCTGCGGTGAGAGAAACCCCTGCGGGACACAGGGATGGGCAGAGCGGGTGCTTGCTACCTGATTAAACAGACGAGCACATTTAAACCATTTCAAGGCTGGGTTCCAGATAGCACAGGTATAATAAATACACTGGCCTATTCACTAAAATCAGTACAGTGAGAAGCAAGCCTAAGTTTTCCTCCAAGGGCTTTTTATCAAATGAATTCCATCTGATCTCACAACCCCAACAATTTCTTCAAAACCCAAGAAAATCTGAATGCCATCTAACCTTAACAAGTTGTCAGCAACTTCAGAGACAGCAAAGCATCACCGCTTCTACATTACTCAACCTCTAGCGCCTACTGGCTCTTGGAAAACAAGCTACTACTTACTGCAATACATTCACCTCCAAAGGAATCTGTTTGGCTGAATATTTACATGAGCAATTTTTTTTGGCGAATATTTCAGCATCCCATCCAAATTAACACCCTGTGATGGGACATGAGACACTTGTGCCAAAAACAAGCACAAATGATTCTTTTTTTGTAATTTAGCATGCCTTATGAATATAAAGAAAAAAAACATTCTGAGAGACATAAAGCATTACTGTCATACATAATTGTTTTTCATAGCACCTACAAAGTACTTGAATTCGAAGTCCAGGAAGCTACCGAAGGCCTATCAGAAACAGTGATTTGCTCTAATATTCCTTTTATCCACAACTTTTGAAAGGAACACGGATCTTGTGTTTTTATTTTAGCAAAGACAAACAAAGCTTTGCAGAAATCACACTTATGAATTAATTCCATCCCTCTGAGCTGCTTTTATCAGCATCTTTTAACACAAAGCATTTTGGACAAACATTTCAATTTTTAATCTCATCTTTTCTGCGCACCATGCCACGCTCCTCCCAGGCCCACCAATCTTGTTATCTTAATGGATGACAGATAGAGTATCACTCTGACCATGCCACATTAGGCGTCCTCATTTACCAAGCGCAAGGAAAAAATGCTGAGTATAAATTATTCAGAAATCTATTGTATCAGTGTGTGTTCTCTGAACATCCACCACTGGCAGAGCAGACAGATTATTTTTCACTTTTAATTGTGTTGATACCTTATCTGCTGCAGTGAAAGCAGAGAGTGATATGTGAAACCATATGTATCAAGCAGCAAACAAACCCAGTTTACTAGCTCTATTGCTTAGAACTAAATAACTTATTTAGTCAATCTAACTTTAACACAATGCCAAAAACCCCCACCTCATCCCACTCACCACTTACTTGTGTAGTATTTGCCTGTGAGTGTGTCAAAATTAGAGAGCTCAGTACAGAGCTCCCTCTCCTTCACTGTCCAGTTGATTTTGGCAAGTCAGATGATTTAGAGCTCAAGTTATGCACATCGCATGAAGAGATGGATCATTTGATCTCAACAACGTCTTAAAAATATTTTGCCAGCATAGGGCATGCCAAATCTTATTTGCAGATGTAGCGGGCTTACAAGTTGAAAACTTGCACTGCAAGCCAGGGACAGGGTAATCAGCAATGAAGGGCTATTGTGAGCTCAATCGGTTTGAACAGCCCGCTCGGTTCATCTGGTTCAGCTTTGATTACTCCCAAATACAGGCAGCCAGCTATGACTCCGGCAGATTTAGAGGCCATTCTTTGGTAAATCTGCAAAATAAGCTGCTGAGTGAAGTGTATTGCTACTTTATCGTAAAAGAAACAAAGGAGTAGGAAGGACCTTTCTATGGTACAGTTTATCAGTCATTTATAAAGTCTGACTGACTGAACTCTGAATGGGAAGATAAAAACCAGTAACAAACCAAAA
>JANZLP010000080.1:2583088-2593966 GCA_026930925.1 Chelictinia riocourii
TCAACATTTTCACAAAAAGTCTTACGCAAAACTCTGTGTAAAAGCTTAAAAGGTCTCAGGGTTATAGGATTGGGTTTATTGTAATATGGGAAAATATACATTTTATTTTTAACCTCCATCCTTGCTGTCAATATCTGACTGCCCATTTTTTGTCCTTTTGGAAATGTGTAGTTTAAAAGGTAATTTAGAAGTTGGAAATTACTAAGCTTTATTTCAGACTGAAATACAAAATCCTTCTAAGTTCATGATACCTTGAGAAATGGCAAAAAACCTCAACCATATTCCCATTAAGTAGCCTGCTCACTACAGTAACTTCAAAAGCAATCTGCAAGTAGGGATGAAAAGAACAAGAAGGAAAACACATGACACTGCAAGACTCTTGCCCATTTCAAGGCCAAAAAACTTTAAAGGTCACATGTAAGTCTATTCATGAATTACACTACTGGTAACCTTCTAATCAAAAAAAAAGCATTATGCTCTTGCCATAGCTCTGAATCATAAGAAAATCATCCTCTCTTCCAGATACAAGAAGATAGCCAGGAGACTACAATTTAATGATTGTCTATAAAATTCATGAAGCTACATTTGACAGAGGGAAAAAAAAAAAGGGTAACAAAAAAAGTATGGACTAAAGTTTACTTTTATGTCTATGGTATGCCCCCCCCAACTGTTCTAACCCTATCAACTCTGTAATTTTCACTCAAACAAAAAAACCCTATTTGTAACAGAAAGCTCAACCTTTAAATCACAAGTCCTGATGCAAGATCTTTCAAATTAAGCTTTCAAAGTGATCACACTGTTATTGAAGTCCCAATTTCTTCCTTAAATTCTGATATACAAAGCAGCTCAGACTGGGATGTTTGAATGAACACAAGAAGTAAGAGTATGAGCATTAAAAGTACTCTGCAAGCTCCAGTGTGGCCACCTTCAGTACAGCACATACGCATTAGATTATTAATGCAATGAAACCTTTATTTTCTACCCCCTACCTTTTACTTACATCCAAAAAAAGTATTTTTGAAAGTCTGGACTGCTTAAATTAGGACAACTCCTCATGAGACAACTACGCTTTCTTTTCTCAGATGCTGATCAGAAGGCAATTAGAGGACTACTTAAAAAGGTCACCACTACACAACATGGTTAACGGCACCCACGCCGCGCTGTTACACGGAAGTGCTTCCTTTACCGTGGGTTGCCAAAGCTGTAACGAACAAGACAAGCAAGGTGCTCAGTTCAGTATTTTCTGGATCAAACAGATCCATAGTTCGTAACAAACTACTATGAAAAAGTGTACTTGCACTGACCACACAAATGTTTTACATATAAATATACACAATTGTTATTTAATAGTTATTACTTAACTTTCCACTGCACTGAGATTGCGCCCCTACTTGTTCTTTAAGAGCATTTGAGGACACATGATTAAATAAATGCTCTTATAAACTACAACAGCCAAAGAACTTCAAAATCACCTTCTCCGTTGTTACAAAAGATGGTCTTTCTAACTACTCATTGTTATCAAAACAATGGAGGTTTCTTCATATTTCAGAAGCCAGCACATAACTCTGTGGTTATTTCAACACAATCTATTTGTGATCAAATGCAAAACATCTTCCACCACCAGCCAGTGCTCATCAGGCATCTATTAGATCATATCTAATCTGTGCTGTTCAAGGCTTTATTATTATTAATTTTATTTAAGTCATTGGTATATAAAACTATTTTGGCCATTTCTACCCTATGGAGGTAGAACACATTTACCTAAGTTAGAGTTATGAATCATTAGTGCATGTACTGCCACAGACACAAGCTGTATACAAAAATAAACCTCTAAAGTTACACACATTCTTTTAAGTTTTACAGATATTAGCAACAGATAGTAAAAGAATTTCTAACTTTCTTTTAAAAAGTCCTCAAAATTACACTTCATTGCTCTTTAAAACAGAAATTTAAAACCCTTCCTTTCCTTGTGAGAGTGTTTCACCCTGACCCAGCCCTCCCTCTGGTCCGCCTTCGGAGAGCAGCTTTGGGCAGGGGCGAAGAGGGATTTTGGCTTTGGAGGGGGGTGCTGGGGCTGCTATTGAGGTGAAGAGAGGCGTAAGAGAAACCACCACCCAAAGGGCAGCGGTAGGGCGCGTCTCGGTGCCGAGCCACCGGCCTCGCGCTCCTCGGAAGGGCCTGGAGAGCGGCCGAGGCGGCGATGGAGGAGAGCGGGGTCGTGCGCTGCTTTTCCTTCAGCCTAAGAGACTGGTAACAACTTGAACGCAGAATGTTGTTTCAAGCTTTACCATACAAGGCAAGACTCGGGGATGGAGGTCCCACTCAGCTCCGCTGCTCTTCCATTCTGCATCCAAGACGCAAAATCAAAGCCCCTCCAAACATCGCTGACCATCACAGTCTATTTTCCCCACAGCGTTAGATAGAATTTTAAAGAAGAAAGCTATTTCTCTTTACTGCAAAATTTTTAGGCATTCAGGATCTATTTATATGCATAATTATGCACACATAATCACACAAAATCAAGTGTCATGTCTTGAATCGCAGTCAAAACCATCTAAGTGTCTCACTGCACTGCAGGTGAAGAACATTCTCATCATACTTCTCAGGCACTTCGGCGGTCTTTAGCCAGCTTTCAAACCTCCATGCAAATGCAGCCGTCCTATTCTAGCAATTTTACTTACAGCAGTTAGAAAGCTCTGTTTCCATTTCAGGATAATGGAAATAGAGGTTAATTTATTCCCGTCCACTTTCCCATACACCGCACAAAATCCAGTGCAGCATTCTTGCAGACGTCACAGTCCATTACCCAAATGAAGCGAACCGAGTTAAGGCTCTGCATTTTCCAGCTTTCCTGAGTTGCAGAAAAAATAATGTGATTTTATGCCAGCTGCTGCACTCTCAGTCCATGCAATAGTCCCACCCAGACCTTTACACAGGCTGATATAACCTGCAGGGCTGCTTGCCAGGCACGCACAGGTGTCTTAGTTTTAGCCACAACAGAGCCAACATTACAATTCCACAATTACCCATGAGCCTTTAAGATTTGAAGACCAACTTCAGCTGTTAAGATTTGCAGCTACTGCAAGCCTAAGCAGTGACAGAAATTCTAAAGGCAGCAAAATAATCATTTATCATACACCAACAGACTTTCATACGGGAATCTGTCACAGACATCTTGCACTTCTGACACAAGATAGTTACTCCATAAAGAAGAAAAGCTGAGCAAGCCATTAACATACACATTCCAACTTCCAAAGCAGAAATCTTTTCCATTCTTTCTGACAGCTTGGGGAGGAGGGCTGTTACGTGTAGCGCACAAAGGTCCAAGTTAGACACCTGTGCCCATTTTGTCAGATTGTGCAAACACAGCACCTTTAAGGAATGCCTAAAATGTTCTTTTAGCATATAAGGACAAAATGCCGTAGGACCAGAATAAACTACAGAGGGGAAAAAACAGGGGATGGGAGGGGAAACCTCAGCAGCAACAGCCTGGTTATTCCAAATGACTTAGGCTGGTTTTGTTCAAAGCTCATAAACTCATTAGTTTTCATAAATTAAGTTACAATACTAACAAACAGAATAAACATATCAGAAAATAAATGTTTGCCTTGGTAAAACTCTGCAGATCTTGTTCAAAACACAGCTTGCTCCTAGCTTCCATTTGTTATCTTATTTGCTATCATTTCAAACCTAAGAAACAGTTCTTTCCAACATACCCTCGCAGATGCAATTGACTGGGTCAGTCTGTGTTCCTGAGAAAACAGGTAATTCCATCACCATGTCAGATTGGAACCCAAAATTCCAATGGTTCATAAGGCCAGATGGAAAAACTACAGATAACTCTTTAGATGCAAGTCCAAGTATTTAAACTCTTTAGTAACTTAACATCTACACACTACACAGATGCTGACAGAAACAGATAAGTAATTGATTAAAATTGATGTAAACATACTCTATGCAATATTTCCAGAACTCTGAAAGCCGTGTGTAGAAAATTGGTAAGTATTCTTCTTTCAGAAGCCGGAATGCCAATCTTGCACAACTTCAAAAGGTGGACTACAACATCCTTGTAGAGTTCCACTATCTTGAGGAACAAGGGAGGTTCAAGTACAGACCACCAGTTTTCTGTCAACAAATGGTGAACACATAAACTGAATACTTGCCACTACAACATTATGTTATGCTATCCTTTTAACTAAAATCCATGTTTTTCTAAAAAACATACTTGTCAGTTACCAAAGACCCTCAAAAGTTTAACACAGCAAGAGCGGTGCAGACTTTTAAACAGCAAATTACTCCTATATAAATAACGAAACCTCTCGTCAAACGCTCTATTTTTACACACCAACTCTTTAAGCGTGTTCATCCAGAGTACATGACAGTATCACGAAGTAATACTTGACATAAAAACAGATGGCTCAAACCCTGAAATCTTGACTTAAGCAAACAGTCCTGAGAGCAATGGAAAGTGAAGGAAAAGAAAAGGATCTACAGTTCAAAGAAATTATCAGTTTGCTTTTCTTTACAGCAGACAAACTCTTTACTCTCACCAAGAATTAGTGAAAAATACAAGAGATGGGTTACAAGGCAAAAAATAATTAGAGAAGAAAGCACCCTCTCAAAAAGATATCAATCAAAAAGGAAATATTCTGAAACCTCAATTCTTTAAGCTGTTTTTCAGGTGACAAGAGTCACAAGAAGAAGGTGTAAGGAAGTGCAGTTAAAAAAAATAGAGCTATTCTCAGCTGCATATTTGAAGACCACATCTCGGGATCAGTGAGAAAACACGAACTGCTCAGAAGCAACAAAACAGGTGCTGTACTCAAAACAAAGACAATCTAACATCTGCTCTGCAACACTTCTGTAAATTGCTTAGAGCTTGTTAGCTGTCTGACCACATAATTTTCACTTTAAAGTGTGATGACACATACCAAATACACTGAACTACACAGTTTAATTCCTCCCAAATGGAATCGGTTCAAAAATTACAATACCAGATGAATTCATATGGACAGCCAGTTAACTCACCCAGAAGCAACAGAATAGGCGTTTCCTTACCCATCAAGCAATGTTAACCCTTAATTTTCTCACTGGGGAATTCTATAGAACTGTAAATACACAGCAGGTGTTGCGGAAACCATGCCTTCACTGATGGATTTTCTATACATTTTCATCTGGAGATCCTTAGTTTTAACAGTAAAGAATTCAGTTTCTTACCAAGAACTTTCAGAGGAGCTTTTTCTAGGTTCAGAATAGCTGTTCCAAAAGGAATAGCTAACGTTGTGAAATTGTTTGCATCACTCATCAGTGGGCACTCTGGTAGAGTGAGATAGAGCCTCAAAGCTTCAACATCTGGTAAGGAGCTGGTCAATTTGGGAATAAGGTTCTTTTCCAAACTAGCTGCCACCTACAGCACATCATAAAATTCTGTTTATTCTAATGCAATTGTGAATTTAAACAAATGCCCACCTAGATAAAAAAATCTAGAAAACAATCATCAAGAGTTTAAATTAATTATATTATACATTTAGAAAAAAGACAGTATATTAAATATGAAAATATAATATGCTGATGTGTTACCTAATTGTCACAAAACTATATAGTTTTATGTATTTGCAGTTGATATATTACTGAATAAAGAAAGTTAGTGAAGGGTCAGAGCAAACATAACAATAGTATTTCTGGATAGGTGTAAACCAGAAAGATAATCCCAAACATAAGGAAGATATGCAGCACAAACCTGTTGCGATATATGAGTGTGGTCAGGCTGTATAAGTTTGTGAAATAGTAGTCTAGCAGCATTCATATCAACCCCTGAGAATCTAGTGCTGGTTTTGTAATGATCATCATTGCTGCAGAAAGAAAAAAAATGCTAAGACTGAATCCTGTAGTCTCAGCAACTCAATAATTTTTTCCACCTTGAACTTTTAGCCCTACTAACTAAGGAATTAAAGTGCAAGAGATCACAGTATCAGACTTCCATTTCTTACATGACCTTTGAAGCAACTAAAAAAATATATTCTCTAATGGCAAGACAATTGGGTAAAAAAACCTAGGATCTAAACCAGCCTGTGCAATGTATTCCCCCTGAATTATATACAGCCTACGGCTGACAGGGTAGCAGCCAGGCGGCACACGCTTCCGAAGCCTGGCAGGAGACACACTGCATTTGGGCCAGCTGACAAACTATATGGCAGTAAAGGAGCTAGAAGTTTAAACTGCGGGTATCGGAGTAACAGTAAGATAAGGAAACACTGGGAAGGTGTTACAGTTGTAAGAAGAGATACTAGGAAGGGAGCCACCATTAATTCTGTTCACAGGAATACTTGTTTAAAAGCCTGACCACTTACCTCAGAGCCAAAAAGCTCCCATTCAGGCACCCAGCTGAGGAGAACGTTCCATCAATTTCACTGCAATTGTTGACATGAAGCAAGATAAATTTATTTTGTTTTCTTTTTACAAATTAGCATCAGCAATAAAAAACCCCCTGCATTTAAACCCTAATAAATTACATTGTACAAAGGATGCAACTCTAATATGATTAAACAACACTCCATTCAAGACTCAATGCTTGAGACAGCTCAAATGAAAGCAAGTCTTGCAATTTATTTTTCATTTCTTTGCATCCTCCTTTATTAAAGGAAAAGCAATAATCTTGGAGTTGTTCTCATATTCCTTTACATGTACTGTTATTTTTCCATGTGCAACTAGATACCTAATTTCGTCTTATACAGTCATCTAAACTGTCACAGAGATGACACAGACTAAAAGATCTAAAATACGTGACAAGCATGACAATGAAAGCACAGCAACAGCTCTGCACGTCATAAAAATCAGTAATTAAAACAAGCTTTGCTACATATGTACAAAACCCCACTAATGCCCAATTCATAAGTAAGGTTATGAAAGACAACTTCTTTCCTCACCATCACTTACTTAGCTATCTCTACAGGAAGTCTTCCAGATGGGAAAGTCAGCAATCTTTGAATAAACGTTTCATTCACAGTCCAGATCTGCTTCAAAACGTCAGGATACCTAAAATCATCTGGTGGCACCATGTTCTAAATTTTAAAGAAAGCGTAAAGAATCAGGCACACAAAATTAGTTTCTAAAAAAAAAAAATTAAAAAAAAATTAAAAAAAAAAAAATTACAATCCTGTGGCTGAGCTCTTTATCTCTTCATTGACTAACAATTTGCCTACCCAGACCATTACTGTGAAATAAGCCCAAGGATGAATTTACTGTATTCTAGCAGTTCTGCATTCACTATGAAAGCAGAGCATACACTGAAAACATTTAGCGTGTTAATTTGCACCACAGCTTACTTAATGGTATACAGTACTTTTCTATATGATGAACACCAAACAAGCTTGAGAGAAGAGTAACAAGCATCTCTTCTCCCTAGTAACTATCAGCCATTTAGCTTACTGCCAAGCTGTGAGCATACAGAAAAGGAGCCATTCAATTTTTTGGACAGCTGCTCTCCCACCCCGCTTCCATCAGATTCCTGAGAATGAATCATGATTCTCTGAACATTTACTGCATCATCAGCTGAGCTGCATTTCGATGTGCTGCTCATGCCAAATGAATTCCAGTAAGATTTCTAATAGTAAAGAGGAACAGAAGGAAGACCATCATTTTGAGTAGGAGCATTGGTTCAAAAAGAGATGGCAAATAGCACCAAAAATAAGGTTAAACTAGAAAAAGGAAACATATTTCTCCTGCGAGTGCAGTCTGACAACATAGCTGACTCAGTATAATGATCACTAGCCGTTGCCAAAAATCAGTACCTCTGATCCCATCCTACAGGATCAGGATGAGAAACCCTCTTGCCATTTCCCTTGCGTCCAGCCGAAGCGTCACTTAAATCCACAACGAAACAAAACTCAGGGAGCTGAGCTGCCCAAAAAGTAACTTGAGAAAACAGACAGATTTTGGCTGAGACTCCTTAACTGGCAAGGACACACAAGTCCCAGGAGTACAGTACTCACATAACTTTGAAAGAATTCATTCAATACAAATTACCAAACTAAAGAGTACTAAAAGGGATACTTTTGTAGCATCAGAGTTCATCTATTGCTAATACTTTTTGTACAGAACAAGCCACAATAACTGCATTCATACAGTCTCCAGTTCACCTCAATTAGTCAGTCAGAATCTACTGCAGTAATTATGAAAATTGCACACGAGTTTTTAAGAAAGGAGTTTTAATAGAGAGGTTTTGAGGCTCTATTATCAGTAATTTTTCCATTCGACACCTGCTAAACAAGCTTCTCTCAAATACGGCAATAGTTAATAGTTACCACAACTCAACCAGAATTAAGAAAAAAAAACAAACAACAACACCTAGAAAAATTCATTCTATACAACCAGAACAGGCTGTGGGAGCAAAGGGTTGCTGCAAGCCTGACCTGTACTCGGTTTTTCTTGACAACCTTTCCCACTAAAATCTGCTTTCCTACATGTCCAAATTAGTTTTCACCCCATATACTCAGCTCTTGATGCTTCATTAATCCCTATGGCCTAATATCTGCTGGGCTATATTGGAAACAGTCCCATATATCTTCATCTTGTTTTTTTCCTCCCAACTCGTCCTCTAATAGCATCTCCTTCCCATCATACTCCCACATTGCCATTTTTACTGTGAAGTGCTTCTAGACTTTTTTCTGTACTAGAATTTAAACAGATCAATTCTTGTCCTTTTAAAACTTAAGTTTTAAGACTAGCATAAAACTCTGTCACACAACAAACTAATGTCACCACCTATGATTTTTAGCAAAAAGCTCCATTTGTTTCCTCATCGTTGTGGTATGCTAAAATGGCTACAGAGCAGAAGCCAGCAAAGCTGCAGTCAGGAGCTACCAAGAAGGACTGGGCAGGGGTGAAGAGCTCAAATGTTCAATCAACTTTTCCTTTATGAAAGGAAGTGTACGCATCACTCGCTCAGGAAAAAAGCGTATGCCAAAGAGCCTCAACTGCTTACTGACAGCTAACACTCAAGAACTGGATCCAGGTCTTCCAATTACTAAATTGACTTAAGTGTCTTGTGTTTCCACAGAGTTCTAATGAACTTTACAACATAGTTATGCACCTTCACTATGAAAAATCTTTTAAAATCCATCAGAAAAACTAAAATTTAACTTTGACAGACTTTGGACCCAAAGTATATTTAATTTTTTACCTGTGGATAAAAGTAGTGTGCAAAACTTTGGTCCCCACCAGAGAAAATTCTCTTTACACAGTAACACTCCTCATTGTCTGCAATAGGAATAAAAAACAGGCGACTGAAAATGTGAATCTGAGAAATTATTAAGACACTGGAATCAATACTCAATTAGAAAAAGGTTCTTTCATTTTGCAACCACACTGAAGCAGATCTTTGCAATACAATAGTTAAGACTGTCTTTAACTAAGGTAAATGCTAACAGCTCTAAGTTTTAGCTGTAGTGCTAACAAAGGACCTAACCCAACAGCACAAGCATGTATTTCCTACAGCAGAAATGGGGCTTTAGGAACTAGAGCACAGTGAAAATGAGCTGTTTGGAAGAAAGTGATTATAGTTCATATTTAGTTTAAATCTCAAGTTTCATAAGACACTATAAAAGGAACGGGAATCCAAGAAGTAAATATGCTAGATGTTGCTTACCTGCGGTTATCGGGCATTGAGTACTATACGGAAGCCAGTTTCCTTTTACTGTGAAGGGACTTTTCCTATTACTGGTTGTTCCTGTACCTAATTGCCCATTACCTCCAAGTCCAAAAGAATAAATTCTTCCAGATGAAGGAACAAATGCAGTAGTGTGCTGCCTAGGGCAAACAAAATTCAGTAACAAAAACCTAAGCGTTGTAAGATGCTTTGTGCAGGCCAGCTTAAGAATTGTGTTAAACAGTATGTTAAAGGTCCTGTAGTAGCAAACACTCTACTTCTTTATCGGCAATGCACTGCCACTGGCAATAGTCCATTTATACTCCAAAAGGCAATATTCCATTTTCATGGAAAAGTTCACTGAATGGAGACACCAGGTTCTGCTTTGAAACCCTGCTTAGCCACAATCTGACCTTTAGAGCACATCTCTAGACATTCAGAAATTTGAAATTTCTACCAGATTGGCTGCATCTCCTTTCCCCTCCCATCCTTCTCAACTCTAGATGCTCTCTCTCCTACCATGAGCCTGGGAAGAGCCAGTATTGAATTTATGCAGACTATTAACAGGGAAAGGGTCCACTCAATGCCACCCAAACTGCTAGAATGACAGCATATCTTTAACCCAAATAACAAAGTGTGCCCATCTCTTAAAAAGTTATGCTGCCTCCCTCACTTTGTCTTCTTTGAATACAGTTATTTGGACAAGAGGATTTTTATGTGTGCTGGGAATTTTTCCAATTTCTTGGGTGCTATTATAATATATACAACAAAAACCCATTAGGAACTGAAGTGCCATAGACTATTATGGGTATTTCACAAAACAAGTTATGCTTCCACATTTTACACTTATCCTCAGTGATGCTCATGTACCTCCCTAACACACTTGTTCTTTAATAGGAAATGATAAAGCAACAGCAATAAACAACACCTTCACATTTCACACTGATTATTCACTTTCAGTTTAGAAAATCTAAGCCTCTCAAATAGTATAACTTCCACTAGTTCTTCCATTGAATGTTTTTAAAATCCCAGTAAAGTTTCTAAATATTTTTTGTTAGAGATCATCTTGTCCTCCCTAACCACAAAGGGTAAGAAAAAAACCACTTCGTATTGCAATATACATGAAGTTTTATACAACACAAGTCAGAAGATTTGAATCAGTATACATGGAAGAAAAGTAGTCACTGCCAGTAAAGTTTTTAGAGATCAAGTTTTCAAGTGGCACAACTTCC
>JANZLP010000080.1:2655562-2667786 GCA_026930925.1 Chelictinia riocourii
AGAGAGAAGTAGACAACAGCAAAACAAATAAACTGCCAGGAGGAACACAGGATACTAATCCAAGCTGTTGGCACACCCAGGGGCCTGAGGTCTGCTACCAAAGTAGCATGCTCAAAACCAAGAAAACTCTTGAACCCAGATGGCTAAACTGTCAGAAGAAGAAGGCGTAATTAAGAAAAAAACCCTTTCATTTTCTTACCACATGTTTTTTTCTCTCTCCTATCAACTCTGGATAAATCTTAAAGGAAATACAAAACTAACGTTGTATTACTGCATGTGGATCTCATCAGATTTAGATGGTCTGCAATCATTTGCCTATCTATCCTCCCCACTAGCTCAAAGTTCTAAGAATTCCTAATTTAGCTTTCAGTATTTATAAAATGTATTTCTCATTCATTAAGCTTTTAAGTTTTCAAACAATGATGTTTGAATATTTACTGAAATTATCACTTAATCTGTTTTAAGTACAATTGTTCTTTGGTCAAAACATCAGTCAATTTCTTATACAAGGTGCAATTTAGATTTTTATTTGTTAATGAAAAAAGTCTCTATTAAGAAGCAACAGCAGATACAAAAGAGTAAAGTTCTATTACTTATCCCTTGATCTGCCAACATGTTTATAAACTCATAATTAATTTTAGTTAATTACTTCTATTTCCTTGGCAAATACTTCCAAGTTGAAAATGCTATGGTTCTTGGTGAAGATCTTGCCAAGCCTTATCAAGTTATGATAACATAATTAAATGCTCTACTTTCTTAATGCTTTAATTATAGTGAATACACAAGCTTGCGATTACATTTACATCCAAAATACCATTTCTCTTACTGCATTCAGAAGAGCAGGATTTAAACTTTGATTTAATCTTTGGCAAGGACCAAGTGATCATTTAATATTCAAAAATACTTATTTTTAGAATATCAGAATATCTTTTAGAATATCGACCAGAGAAAAGCATATGGATATAATGAATAATCAATGTAGAATGCTTTACTTATCTGGAAGGCAACTGTCAGGCTAATAGCTTACTTTTGCAAAAGTCAACATAAAATGTCTACTCTGGTAACAAGTAAGAACTTGCTTGCAAACAATCCAATCACCAAAACCACTGGCAAAAACCTCATCTTCCTGTGAGCTTCTTCTGTCTCCTCACCACATACAAATTAATTAAATGTTTGCAAGTAGCGTGTAATTCAGCCATATTACCATTTGTACTCTTTACAGTTCAGGATAGTAAAACTCTCTGGTCTTGATTCTTGTCTTATTGTACACTATGAATATGGACCATATTACATAGCCAGGTACTGTGAATACTGCGTCTGTTCTATGGGTATACTTTAGCCTTACTTTGACAAGTTCTGTTGGCTCTGAAATTGAGGCTACAGTAAGCGTAAGAATGATGGGCACTTTTTTTTTAATAATGAATGATACCATTTCCACCCAAATCAACTCAAATCTGTACTAGACAGATTATATCATCATCATGCCTATATAGCCCATATCAAAATGTTATCAGTGTTTCCTCTCACAGTTTCATAACATAGAGAAAGGAGGGGACGTGGAAGAGATGGAAGATGCATCAGAAAAGAACACCAGCATTTAAAAAGTAACCTAAAAGAGGTCTGAGATAATGTAGTTCTCTCCTTTTTTTGGTTCTGAATAGCTATGACTGCACAATAGCTTAACATACTTCAAAAGAAATTTTTGAGGGCAGGATGGCATAAAGACCTGACCACAAGTTTTTCTTTTCTCTTTTTCTTCCTTCATTGCTCTTTCCCTTTTATGAACAACATATACAGAAAATTGATGCAAAAGTGCCAGAAAAAAAAAAGGAGTGCTTAGAAAGTAAAACTGCTTATAGTTCAATAGGCTGCAAGATCTTCCTATTCAAAGTCAGTATTAAAAAATGTTATATGTAAACAGTTCCTGCAGTTGAATATATGGCCACCAATAAGCAACACTGAGCATGAAACTGTTACAACACCATAAGCAGATCATACTACCACATCTTCTCACTTTGAAAACACTGTGTGGAACATGGAAGAAAAAATAGGAAATACATTCTGCTCTAAGTAAGGCTTTTAAAATATATTGCCTATTAATTAAACTGATTGAAAAAGGTAAAGAGAAGGAACTTCAGGGAACTTAGCAGGAAGCAGATACAGCAGAAATAATTCAAAAATAGAAATATTTCACTCAGCTGAAAACTTACAACTTCAAAGTTGAACTATTTTTTATGTTTTGTGTTTAGCTTTTCAAAAGTAGTTAGTAAAGAAAGTGTTTCCTGCAGAGTCTCTCTTCTTATGGGTTTAAATTCTAATCAGAACTGAGATTGGAGGGGAGGGTTTTCTTTTTAACCAAGCACAGAATACTACAATCACAAATCAAAGAGTGATGAAAGAAATATTCATGATTCTGGCCTTATAATACCCAGCGTTTCACAAAATGAATTTATTTTTCTTTTAATGTTGTCCTTTCCAATGCTACTGGTGTGATGCTTTGCCAAGGTGAGAATTGCTTTATTGTTGGAGACAGAAAGCCTATCTAGCTGAAAAGTCTTCAACTGCAACCCATAGAATTAAGGAAAGACTATCAGAAACAGGTCTGAATACATGAAGTTGTGCATAGCACTCTTGTAACTTATGCTTTCATTCTTTTTAGGTAAGACACGTTCTACTCCTCGTCTCCCCCATATAAAATCCAGTAAGTGTAGGCATGAGAAACACCTTACATTTTCAAGATGTTTTCAAAGGCTTAAAAGGCTGTAATTATGCAAAACACTTGGGCAAGCTGTGGCTTTTTGAAACTGTAAGTGGTGACATTTCTCAAAGTTAAAAGGTATTTATGCCTGAAGTAGGAAAGCACTTATATTCTATATCTAGAAAGATGTCTAGAATGATTGATATACTCTTTCAAGAACCACCACCACTACTGAATGTGTAATACAGGGCCATAGGAGTCTGCACAGAATAAAAGTGGAATGTTGATTTAAGTGGCAATTTCTTAAATTGGAAAGCGTTGCAAATTTAAAGCCTATTGGTTAAATTCTTACTAAGTTTTAAATTAAGTTAAATTATTTTCAATAGAGTCAATACAACATATTGACTATTTTGACAAAAGTATCAGCTAAGGCAGTGGGACAACTCCATCCAGACACATTTCCGAAGAAACTAAACCAGTGCTCTACCTTAAATTTCACTGTTTTACAAAAGCATCTTGTACAATTTAATAAATAGTTGTCCATTAATTCTGAAAATCTGATGGATGCCCTTGGAATAACCCAAGTTACTAATCAAAAATTATTCTTCAAAGTATATCCTGTTGTTATGGAAGACATCAGGATTTTTAACATTAGTTGCACTTAGAATTGCCAGAAGAGGTAATTAATTGGCAAAGTATTCCTCTGAACAGATTGAAATCAATACCTCTCTCAACTTTACAGAAATTTGTCCTCTGAAAAAAATGCCAGGAAATAGTGACTAAAGAACACTCTGCATGGGAGAACTAAACACAGGTTTGAAACACAATTTTACTCCTGAAGTTTTAAATCACTTGTGTTGCAAATTTGGGACTAGTGAAAGGAAAAAATAACTGCAAAGAAAATAATTAACTCAATTCTGCTTCACTGTCTGTTTGAGTCTACTAAAGGAATATACTTCTCACATACTACTAAAACAACTGGAAGAAATAGCTTACATGGTGTTTTTAAATTTGCTTATAGGAAATTGGATTTGTGCCTCACAAAGGCATGCAGTACAGACTTTACACAAACACAACAGGTTAATTGGAAAAGCTGATCAGTAGTAACACAAAGACTTCTTATATCTTACTGGTGATTATATCACAGCATTTTGTGTAATGTGTTTTGCTTTATGTGTCACTTGAGTGAGGAGCCACATTTCAGTGGACACAAAAAGATATCACTGTACCATGTAAGTTACTTTAATGTTCTGAAAAGATGCTGCTGAAAATGAGGTCAAATTCTAGAACATGGCTATTCTCTTTAATAGTTTTTTGTATCTGCTAAATCTAACATGCTAAACCAAGGCTACATTATAAGGAAGAGGCATGAGGTAGGTATATAAAAAGACATGAGTAAGTGCCATGACTCACCTCCCAAAGTACACAGTTGCCTACATGAATTACACACCTAACAGGCGACTTGTACATTCATATACCAAATTTGTGCTTGTAGTCATACAACTGGGCATGAACCTTAGGTCTCCCCTCCTGAAAATGTGACCATTGTCAATTACCACCAATTGCAAATCTTGAAAACAACAGAAGAATAAACCATACTGTGCATAGAACTAAAAATATTCCCCCTTAGGGATCACAGAAATCTTAATATACTTTCCTGGCCTGGAACTTAAAAATGGCACTAATCAATTTCTAAGGACCTTTTCAATCACCCCTGTAATACACATTACCATACTACTCCCTTGGGACTGCTAAACATTTCCTCTGCTTTCTCGTGGCAGAGTTGTTCCTTTATCCCATGCACTAGATGATTGTGTTCTAGATACCAAGGACACCACTACTAGCTATGGTGTCTGTATCTACGTATTTATAAGGACATCACTGAACAGAAAACCAAATGTCATAGGCACTTCTGGGGAGCCAGTCTAAAAAAACCACTGTATCTAACTATTAGTGGGGGAAATACCAGATTGGGGCAAGTTATTATGGGCAAAGTGTAAAATAGATGTAAGCTGTTCCTTCTGTTTGAACAGGTTTGTATTAGAGGATCTGAAGGCTCCTGACTGGACTATGATGCAATATGAACACTATAGCTCAATCAGAAGCAGCTAGAAAGATAATTATTTTTAAAAGAAATGTACTTTGAATGGAAGTGTAAACCAATTCTCTCAAAATAAAGATGATACAAATAAAAAGCAGGATTTGCAAACTAAATGTTAGTGAAGAACCATGCAACCTAATCTACCAGAAAATAATGGTAATTATTTTGTAATTACTGTGATAGTGAAATCCTTTAAAAGAGAGGTAATTTGTAAACAACCATTTTAAGACCAGTGATTTCACCTTTTAAAAATTGTTTTTAAGTGGTGCTTCACACCTTCTAAAAAAGATAAAGAGAATGGCAGATAAAAGATAAAGATAAAAGGTAAAGATAAAAAGATAAAAAAGATAAAGAGAATGGTTAGATGCTCCAGAGAAATATATGAATATACACACATGTATATGTATATATTTGCTCTGTTCTTACAGTCTTCCATAAGTGTCTGCTTTTGGCCACTGTCCAGACACCATGCTGGGTTAGGTGGACCTGTAGTCTGAGCCAGAACACAACAGTAATTTCTTATTTACCTTTTCACATGTGCCACCTCACCTGGCATCCTAGGATATGTGCCGATGTTATTACTCCCCTTTGTATGATGACTGCTGTCTCTTAAATCTCCAAACGTGCTGCACGTTGTATGGGTTTGGTTAATATCCAGAACACTGTTTACAACTGTATTGTGAAGCGCCTTAAACAAGTTCCATTAAGGTTTGAGAAGCAGCATGAATGGCTGCTGAAAGCTATCCTGGGGTAAAGGTTTGTCCTAGACAGACTGTCCACTGACAGAAAAGTACCTTGGAGCATCTTGTTTTGCCCACTCGAGTGATAGAAAACCTGGCAAATGAGCTATGTCGAACTTCAGAGGGACACAGGAATATTCCTTTAATGTTGTGGCTCACATTGAGTTCAAGCAATCAAACATCTGTGGCAATTTAAGACACAGCTGTAGCCTCCTGACTGACCAGTCCCTTCCTTTATGGTTATTAACATTTACCAAAAGTGATATATAGGAGAATTCATATGGTTCAGTTATCCTAGATCCACATGCCTAATGTCCTGGGTGCAAACCCATTTTCATTAGACCAGAACTAGGGCAGCTGAGCCTGGGAACACATTTGAATCTGCCATCCTTGCTTCAGAGCGAGAAGCCTTGAGCAAAGAAGTTAGCATCAGGATTTTAACATTTTAAAGTGCTGGTGCCAGATCTGCAAGAGCTTGTCTATCGGAGCCCTAAGGCTCAAATGGAAGAGAAATTAGTAACTTTGTCTGAAGTGTTACGCATAAAGTGGTGCCAGTTTCCCATTGGTAAAACCCTGCAAGAAGGATGTGGATGTATTTTAGGGAAGCAAAGCTGTACTTCAGCTGTGAAATGTCAGGGAAGAGAGCTGGGACATTTTACACCCTTCTGGCATCCTCTTTTAACATGATGATATTTATGACATGACTGTCCGTTGCAGTTGGAAATGTTAAATTCATCAAAGTCATTTTCTTAGACCCTTTTTCAATTCTCATTACAACGGAGGCTTGTAAAAGAGGATAAGCAAGCAGATGTAGACACAAACAGGACTGTTAAGTTCTAGCTACAAAGGTTTGCCTTTCTAAAAGGGAAAATTGTATAAAGTGGTATGATTCATTCTAGAGTGCGGGAGCTTCCCTCCCTAACAGGCAGACCTGTACGCTTTCCAAGCTGTACATTCAAGTCAGTTGACTGTACAGCTACAGATTACACTAATATGCAACTCGACGTGGACGGGGGAATACCCTGTCTACTTTAAGAAAGCCATCCTGGATAGCTAGGACTGACGGTGCACAAATAGTGCATGGTTTACTTCTTAGCTATGTAATCAGCATTTAAGTTCCAGACCTGTACTCCTTCATACCCCCTAGTCCCTTTGAGGCTCCTTTTTCAATTCTACATTATACTTCTACTAAATTCTAGTTTTCCATTGGTATGGACTGTCTTACAGGGTGGGGGTTTTTCCAATATATTAATTTGGGGGTTTTCTTTATGCTCAATTTGTAGGACAAACTGTTGTAAAAAATTGTGCTTCCAAGAGGTGAATACAATTGAATGGTTAAACAAATTTATTTATTAGTGTTTTTCTAAATTATCTGAGATGGAAATGTATCAAAGTACCTTATAGTATGAGCCAGGAAATATGAATTATTACAATTTATTACTCAAAACCCTATCCCTATCCTTTCCACAATTAATGTTATTTGCTGTAATATATAATAGTAAATACATTTGCCATTGCTTTGATAGCATTTGTATGCACTCAAAAGCTAGCGGGTACTTTTACCAAGTTACCATATAAAGATGGATGAAACAATTACTCATTTTTAAAAATCAGTTGAATAAAAAATATTTTTTTTCAATATGACAGCCTCCACCCACACATGCACAAGACGCATTAATCAACCATACATAGTTAAGAAAGCAACAGAAAATACTAATATTTTTGTGGAGTTTCGTTATCTCTGTATTTATGAGAGAAGTTATGCTGAAGATGAAGGCACCTTAGTTTGGCTTTTCAAATTCAGCTAGTTATCTGAAAATACAGGTATTTCTGAGTATTATCCCAAACATTTAACTCTGGATCCCTATACATAGTACTACAACTTCTCTATAAAACCTAGATTGTCTTCCTAAATTTGAACCTGGTTCTGCAAACTCACCTGCTTTTTCTCTTTCTGTTCTGTCTTTTCCATATTAACAAGCAATAGCAATCAGGCCTTCTCTCCCCTCCCACTAGCTCTCAGGTTGAGCTGACTGTTACTGTCATTAACACACTCTGTGGATTTGTCTCTTTGTGTACTGCTTTTAATTTTGCTTGGATTCCTGCATTTTCTACTGAAACAACCCTTCTGAACACTGAGACACTCGGAATGGCTTAGATGAGAACGTGAAGTCTCTAAAAGGCCCAGTGTATTCTTGGATGTGTAGCTGGGTTTAAAAGAGAAACACAGAAATATGATGCAGAAAAGAATTCAAGGTTCAGCTGTCCCACTGGCCATGTCCCTGTAAGGAAGTGCCTCTATATTGTGATAGATCACTTCTCTTTCCTTGTAGTACACTTATGCCATCTTTTATAAAAAGCAGATTGTCTTAAATATATGACAAAACAGAGAGTAACATTATAACAAATTTCAGTCACATTCTGCATCAACATGAACTCTGGAATCACAACTTTGAGGGAAATTTGTTCACTTTTAGGTTTTTTTTTGGCTACAGTTTAAGCCACCACACAGATCTGAATGTACCTCAAGAGAAATTCAGAGCTGGATAGATAGCGTTCCAAATTCAGAGCTCTTCTACTCTGCTACTGAAATCTGTATATCAAGAAAAATATGTGCTAGTCACTCACATAAACTAGTTGGTTAGTATGTTTAAATACTGCGAAGAAAGGAGATCTATTATTTGCTGTAAATGAATATTATGAAAATCATAAATATTTTATTCCTATGACTGTTCATTCAACAGTACTCTAGCAGAATCTTCAGGCTAAAACCCACCCATTTCATCATCAGAAAGACTTTGAACATTGTCATTCTAGTTTCAAGTTGTTTGCATTGATAATATTTTTTGCCTTGCAGGTGGTACTGTGAAGGGAAGGAGCTTGAAAACTCACCAGATATTCAAATTACCCAGACAGGTGATCAACACTCATTGGTTATTGTTGAAGCTTTTGAGGAGGATACAGGACGTTACTCGTGCTTTGCTTCAAACATCTATGGAACGGACTCCACTTCTACAGAGATTTACATAGAAGGTAGTGTTAGAATTGTTGCGGAAATTGGTTGTTGAAATTAGTCACACAGGATTAAGATACAATTATGTATTTTGTATGTTAACTGTGTAATAGATTTGTATCTATAACTGTGTAAAAATCTAAAAATAGATTTTTAAAATACACAGCAAGGAGTCAAAACTTTTCATCATTACTAACATATTTATTACTTCTCTGTAAAATACCCTTCAGACAAGTGACTGCCCTTTACATATAATTTCATTGTGTTGCTTCCCAGAGATTTTATGTCTCTCACTGAAAGCTCTAAGTCTAGAAATTCAGATTCTGATGCCACCTTATATGTTTTGTCTGTGGTACTCTACAGAAATATAAGAACCTAAACTTTGTGTCTAATTCTTATTAACCCCTTTTCCCTACAGCCATTATTACAAATTGAATATAGGATAGCTTCATCCTAAACCATTATTGGGACCTTGTAACCGAAATGAATACACCAGCAATTTGATATTTTACTTGCACAATAGATGCTGTAAATAAAACAGAATATATATCTGCAGATTTAGGTCTCTTTTCTTTCTCCTTATGCTTTTAAATATATCCTACCTGGCTTAAGAGAGGTCTCTTTATTGTATTTCTTTTTAACACTTTTTTGGGTAAGGTTTCAGATTGCATCCATCATTGTGCTAGCAGGATTACAAATTTAAAATAAACACATAGAATCTTTTTTTTCCCTTTTGTCTTTTTTCCATTTCTCAGGCAGAGACTGATGATGACTATGATGGGTCAGTCCCATCACTGACCACAGTGGGACCATTCATAAATTAAAGCACCTACCCTACTTAATACAAGGTTAATTTTGCTCTACTGTTATTCTTCTTTCACGTCTCTAATCTGACAGTGAAAGGACAAATCCTTTTTTTAGTATCTGCACTGCCCCTGACATTAATGGGAGATGTCTGTGCTTGGCAGGGATTTACTAGTTCTCGAGACTGGAGCCAAGGCCTGCTTTTACCTAACTCGTGGATGTTGGAGGGAAGCCACGGCTGATGGAGATGCTCACTGGCAGGAACTGCAGAGAAAATGCAATTTCCAAACGCAGTGAAGGCTAAATCAGAAGTGTAAAATGTCTCAGTAAGACAGCTGTTAGTAAACGGAGCTAGGATCTCCTCCAAGCTGTGCTATAAGGCACTAGTTTAAGAGTAATAGCTATGATTCCAGGTGTCTCTCTTTCCCCCCTGCCCCTTTTTTTTTTTAAAACTGGTAGTATCATGTGTCTGAGAAAAAAAAAGCTCTTACTTGATTCACAACAGCAATTACAGCCTAAATCATACTAGTGGCATTTTAAAGAGAACGGCATTTACTGTTAGCAGACCTTGTGTAACCTAGACTAGAAAGCCCTACAAATGACACTTTGCAATGATTGCTAGGAAAATTAAAAACCAATTAATATACAAGTGCAGAGCATCAGCTACTCTGCCACACAGATGCAGCCTGATTGGAGAAGGCAAACAGCTGCCTGATGCCCATTCATTGGCACATCACTGTCCAGTCACTATATATCAGCCAGATATCTATCCGAGCTATTATGATCCTTCTCCCCTCCATCCTTCTTGCCCTGGTACCTTTCTTGTGCCAAGGATTGCTGCTGAGGAACACATTCTACTAAACAGCAATATACCAGTTATAATTAATATGGCTTTGCCAGGTCTGTGATGCTAGATATGTAGGATTTGCTTCTGACTGTGGTGGCAGTTCATATTCTCTATTTTCTAGATTTTTAATATTCAGCATCTTGTGACTTACTAGGACTGAGCATTCTTGAAGTGAATACTTGCACACATATTCACGCCATAGTGGTTTTTACTGAGGGAGGGACATACAAAGATATACATGGCTCAGGAGAGAAAGGTCAGCCCTTCGTGAAAGATGAATTGGAAAAAACTAAAAACTCAGGTGCAGAACCTGCTGTTCAGCTGCCAAACACCAAAACTGCCATTTCCTGAGATCTCCATGGTAACAAACAATGTGTAATTTCAAAGATGTTTCCTGGACCCTTTTCTGCATGACACTCCCTGCTGCAGTCCCAGTAATTACTTATCAGGCAATTTAGCAGAGAGACTTTGATTTAAAAGACTGGAAAGAAGTCTTCCCATTTCTTTGTTGCTTCCCGCTAGCAAAGACAAAGCTTTCTGAGGCTCAAGGGTGAGACCACTTTCAGGAATTTGGATTTGCTTTTGTCTGAGAAACAGACTTAACATTTCACTTGCATGACTCACAGCTAAACCGCTACCTCAATCAGAACTTCCTTTTTAAGGCATGTTACAGGAAGAACTCACACCACTCACTAAACAAAGCTGAGCTTGCTGTGTGCCTGGCTGCACAACTGAGCCAGCCAAGAGTTTAAAACCACCTTCTTCCATCTTCTGTTCAGGCGAGTTCATTCCAGACTTTGTCCTTTCTCAGCCTGGGACTAGTAGTTGCTGATACTGAGAGCACGATTTCTAGATGGAAAATAATGATGACACTTAAAAAAAATAATCCACAAAACTGAAGATGGCTTTACTTGTCTACTATATATACACTCATATGTAATCTTTCACACAGGAATGAGACACTTGAAGAGTAACTTGAAAAAAATTCCAAGGGACCAGGTTACTTCTCAGTTTGCACTGTGAAGTTTCCTAGCATCCAGATTCAGGTATGTTTAACTGGAAGATGATTTCCAGGAAGGCTATCAAAGCAACAGATTCAGAAACATCCTAGTATCCTATAGTAAGTATGTAAGACAGTATTTCTTTTCCTAGTGGGCTATACACAGCAATGTAGGCATGATCACCTCAAATTCTTAATAGGAATAGACCTAAACTGAAAAGTGGGACTCTCTAGAAAGATAAAAGGGTGACAATGCGTGGCACTCCTTGAAATCGTAGCCTTACCTAGAGAGATCATGCACTGATAGTCATCAAGTTAGCCCAGTTAGGATCAGCAAAGCAGATAAATCCAGAAATTTGGTGGTGTTAAATGTCATACATTGCTATGCAATAGTATAATGTGTCAGAAGTAACTAAGCTTCACTAGAGCCCGTTTGTTTCAAAAAAGCAGGATGGAAAGCAACAGCCTTAATCAGCTTCTATTCATAAGTACTTCCACTGTATAATACAAAGCCTTGGCATGACTTCCAATTTGGCATCTACAGCACAGCAGAGAAACAAAAAAGACGCTTGGTTTATAGTCACAAAATGGAACACATTTAATAGCTAGAAACTGACACAAAAAAGTTCACCACAAGTCTCAGAATGGAAAAAAGAAGTGTACAAGTCCGGTCAAGGTAGAGAGTTTGTTTTGGTGAATGGAAAATTTTGAGAAGACTGTCTAGCTGCAGCTTTTTGTGCTGCAGAAGTAAAACAGTACAAGGTAGACCGGAAGCAAATATTTGTGGCCCATATTAAATTTTTCCTCTTACCTCTTCTTGCCTCTGTTCATTTCCTGATTCCTAATTTTGTCACTCTGATTCGTGTCTGCTAACGAAGAGGAGAGAGAGTTTGACAATTCTAACTATTGTCTGAGGGCTCACTTTTGCTGAGAAAATTGTCAAGGTGTGATGAAGTCTGTGAGCTGCAGATGCATGCGCTAATAAACATGAAAAATGGAGTCTGAAGTGGAAGTGCTGAGA
>JANZLP010000080.1:2922112-2932218 GCA_026930925.1 Chelictinia riocourii
GTTAGAATGGGTCATACTATTTAAAAACTTCAGCACTCTGCTAAGAACTTCAGTGTCGGTTGTCTGGTTCCATATTGTGTTAGTCTTTGTGGTTTGTGGATAAGGTTGACAAGATTGCTTTGTATAAAGCATTTAGTAAAAAACTTCAGCACTCTGCTAAGAACTTCAGTGTCGGTTGTCTAGGGATATGTTCTGAAAAATCTCATTACTTCCTTCAATAAGAACGGAGTTTATTTTCATCACTTTCTTCTAATCTTACTTTGCAAGGTAGGAACCATTTCATGTACTGACGCGTCGCTGTGGTAACCATCCTAACCCACGTATACGTGTGCTTTTGTGATGTGCTTTCCTGTACCTGCATTCTGGGATTTGGCAGTATGTTTTCAGTATTACTTTCAAGGTAACTGTTAGGTTTGCAGTGGATCTGTTGTCTCAGGATTATTATTTCCTTCTAGTAGTTATTTTTCTCTTAATCCATATTCTTTATTGTTTGTGTAGAACATCTGAAATATTCCTCCTCCTGTAAAACGTACTACTATTTCTTCTACAGGTGCAAAGGCAACGCAGAATCATGTTCTATCCAGAGATCAGTGTGTGATGTTGTTCCAGTCCTGCTTGCTGAGGGACACTCTCTGGGCAGCAGTATTTCTTACTCCTCCAGGCCTTAGGTGTCCCAGAGAAGAGCAGTGCATTACATGTTTCCTATGCTTATCTAAGAATAAACAAAACCGTTCTTCCAGGTGATACGAAGAAGTAGCGATGAGGAAAAGTTGCTGTGCTTGGTACGTCAGCGTGCAGGACACCACTGTCAAACTGCCGTCATTGTGATTCTCATTCTGGCCTGGGAAGGGATCCCTCATCTCCTGGCTGATACGCTGTACAAAGAACTGACGCAGAGTCTCAGAAAATACGGCTGTCCCACCAGCCGTAGATGTGCGTTAAATGAAGAGTAAGTTACTTTAATATAGCAAATGATTGTTGTGTTGCCTTTTGAGTGTTCTGCAAGAAATAACTTGAGAATTCAATAGTTCAACTAAGAAAATAACTATACAAAAGCTCATTTAAAACTACAAACCACTAGGTGTCATTTCAGTATAAAACTTAGTTCCTGGCTTTTCCTAGAGACCAGGCTGTAAGTGATAGTTGTACACGCTACACCCAGGGAAAGGGGCGGCAATGAACTTCTCTCTTGGCTTTGTGCATGCTGCCCAAAAGACAGTCAGTGTGCCCTTTCCATACAGGGCCATGCTAAAGAGCTGCTAAGAAGGTGATATGTGACTTTTTTTTTTAAAGAAAACGAGAGATTGAACACTCAAAATTAGGATCTTTCTCTCTGCGCCTCTGAGAGGAATTTAGATTAATTGACTAGATAAAATATTGCAACTCGGGCTCTGCAGTAGTGCTGCCTTTGTGCTGATTTTTGTGTAGCCCACATTTAACAGACTCTAATAGCTGTACCGTGACCTGAATCTAATACTTGTGCTCTTGAAGGGTCGGGCTGAGTAGGGGTGTTGCACTTTGAAAGTTGGATCAGTTTGGAGCTGATGGTATTGCTGCACATAACAAAATAATTACTGGATTTAGGGGTAACCTTTAGTAGCAGTAGTATTTTCTTGGATAAAAATTTTATCCAACTGGAGAAGTCAATATCAAAGTAGCATTGGTATATTTATATAGCTGTAACTGAGCGTTACGTATTTATTTCCCAGAAGTGGGGCTCTGGGGAGTTGAGACTGTCTTTATGGGGGAAAATGTCCGTCTTCTACACATTAATATTCCTTTAACAAAAAATATCTGGTTGAACCATATATTTTATAAATTCCTCTGTTGTTATGCTATGTATTATAGGATTGACCTAAAAAAAAAAAAAGAGCTGTGTTGTCAGCTGACTTGATGTGTCTTTATTTCCTTTCATAGTCGTACTTGTGCATGTCAAGGACTTGATCCAGAAACTTGTGGAGCATCATTCTCATTTGGCTGTTCATGGAGTATGTATTTCAATGGCTGTAAGTTTGCCAGAAGCAAAAACCCCAGGAAATTTAGGCTTCTCACTGATGACCCTAAACAAGTAAGATTTATTTTATTGTTTGGTTGTTTTTTTCCTCCAAATACTTATTCCAGTGATTTTCAGAACTAGAAATGGAATCTACAGATACCCACCCCTTCTGCATAGCTTGCCACACAGGCACCCAACTAAATGTTTTGTAACTAGTATTTATAATTTTTGCACTGTATGAAAACTTGGTGTTGTTTACTGTGTATTTAAATGCCTGAAATTATCCTTAAATGCTTTTATGTATGGATATTTGGCTCCACTGTCTAGCTCTGTATGAAATGTTAATTTTTTGTCAGTATAAAATACAGCTAAAGTTTTTTTCTAAGGACCAAGCCTGCACCTCAGAGATTCAGTCCTTTTGCCTTGTCATAGAAAATACTGTACCTTGGGTTGCACTGCTTTCACACTGCTGTCTGACCAGCTGACAACCTGGTCTTCTGTCTGCCACCTAGAATAAACTGGTTTTTTCTGTGAACAGCATGTTTTCTAAACACACTTGAAGAAATGAATACACTAGGGTATGATGCAGTGAAATGATACTGTGATTGCTGCTTATGAGTGTTAGTGGTGACATCAAGCTGAGATAGCAAAGAAAATACAGGGGTGGATTATGTGAAGTAATGAACCTCTGGAAAAAAAAACCCAACCAAATTTGTTTTTTACATTGGAAATTTTTTCATGAAGAAGGAATAAACGTGTTGTAAACTGATAACTGCTGCCTGATGAACATATATTCCTCAGGGTAACTCTAAAGTGCCTTTTGTTCTGACTGTAGATGTGTCTAACCTCACTTCCCTGTGAAACTCCTAGATAAAAGTATCACATCTTCACTAGCACATCTGGCATGCTTTAAGAGAGAGATATACTAGAGTATAGCAGTCAGTTACCTAGTTCTCCATTTGGGTTACCCTGCTGACAATCCCCCTCGGCTCCTGAACTCCGCTCCTACCAGCTACGGAAAAGACCCAGCTGGTTGAAGTCCAGACAGTAGCAGAGGTATTCTTGCATTTTTTAACATGTAGTGTACACATGCATATGTATGCATCATGTGAAACATTATTTCTTGGAAGAGGGAGATGTCACTTGATTCACCGGAGCTAAATATTCCTCCCAAGTCCTAATTTTTTCCTTAAAGGGTTGATGAAGCATCTTTCTTGCATATGTGCATGAATGCAAACCCCTCAATCTCCTCTGAGTTGTGCTGTCCACTCGCATGGTGGATATTCCCAACCTTCGTTAGGGCTTGAAGTGGGGGGCTTCTGCCTCAGGAGAACAGCGCGCATGGCCCTTCCGCCCTTCTTCTCACTGAATACGTGACTAAGGCAGTACAAGCTGAAAATAGCCCTGCTTGTCTCCAGAGGGAATTTGTTTTATAAATTTTCAGTCTATAGAAAAAAGTATTTATTGGGCATTCTTTCATTTTAGGGACCCTGTTCCTTCTCCTTTGTCCTTCTCCGTTCTCTGTCATCCTGTGGTTTTAGGTTCTCCCCCTGTGTAATGCTGTGCATGGAGCATTCTGTGCATGTGTTTTCTCTGGGGAGTCAGCAAAGGCACCAAACCTTCCTAGGTGCTGTGTAACGAAATATTAGGCTGTGCCAGATCTCTTACGAGACAGCGCAAAGAGATCTGTCTGCGGTCAGAATACGCTCCGCAAGACTCCCAGGCTCGGTTGGTGGCATCGCTTCCTCCCAGTCGGTGAAAGGGCCACCCTGAGCCCCATTCGGACACTCAGTCAGGCACGACGGCATTCACAGCAGCATCTGGAAATGGTACCCCCCTCACGAGAGCTGCCGTTGCCTAAAAGAGAAGATACTGAACCAGGACGGTTTCTAGATGTGTGATCTAAAAGTGCATTCCCTCTTTTCTCCTTTTCCACGGAAGTTGTTCTAAAGCCTCTTTGGATTCTGCAGCTGAGAGGGGCTGAGGGTTGCACAGCCCGCAGGTTACTCCGTACCTGGGTTTGCCTGCGAGGGAAGCGTGTGCACCCTTAGGAAGCTTGATTTCAGTGGAAGTTCTTGGTAAATAGAAGGATTAAATAATTGTCTACTTGCTCAAAAATAAAATACACTGTGGTTCTCTGTTTTATGTTTTGGTTACATAAATATAGACAGTCATCAAAGGAGTAACCCCTTGTTTAAACTTTAAAGGTGTGATTTCTAAATGGATTATATTTGGTGGTTTATAGGCAATGTTGTAAAGATTAGTGTAGACAAAAATAATAAAGTGATGATTTATGGGTAATTTTTTTTTCTTTAAGTGTTTTAATATTCTGTAAAGAATTTCGTGCCAGGTCTCCAGTGCTGTGTTTTTACTTATTATAAGCCCTGGCTTTATACTCTGTTATAAATTCATCTTTGATGTACAGTAGACCTATTGTACTGGCTTCTTCATAAAGTATAGTCTCTTATTGCAAAGAATATTGCTTTGATCTGCTTGACAGGTTTAGAGTAGGGACACGTATGTGGTGTTTGATAAATTACCTGAGGGGCAAAGAATGTTGCTGCCTCTTCATTATTATTCACTTTTCAGAATTAATATATGCCAAATTCTTGCAAGAAGAAGGTATAATACCTGCACATAGAGAACAGAAAAAGAAGTGCTAGGTAAAGAAACACAAATATAGGAGTGAAGTGCAGTTAATGTCCTGATTTTGTTCAGTGATGCACCTAAGATTATAGGTGCAATGTTAATAAAAAGACTGTATATCCTCATTCTTAAAAGAATTTTTAATATTCTAGTAAAAGTCTTTCCAATATAAATGATAACTCGATTTACTGCTCATTAGTGATAGAACAGGTGAGTTCTCAAGGAGTTTCTTTCTTAGTCTGGCAAATCCATTTCCTGGTGTCCATCTCTTACCACCTGGAGATTTTTGGCAAGAGAACATTTATTTGTGATACTAGCATTTAGAAGTGTAAAATACAAGAACTCCTCTTTGAAAAAGAAATGAAATACAAACCAGCACTCATCTTGGTCTGGTGCTGTCCATGTAGGCATGCATGGGTGGATAACATACCTTACTGCAAGTCAGTAAATCTTACACTCCTCAACCAAATATGGCCATTGAGATTATTAACAACTATTTTTTGTACAAAGTACTCCTCCATAAGCTTCAGAGTAAGGCTAGACTTTTGGAAAAATATTAATTTCTACAAAATAATAATTTTGCTTAAATTTACCTTAAACAATGTTCCTGTCTAATAACTATCTATATTGGAGATATTTATGAATACAAAGCACAGTTATTTTTTATGTTCCCTGAAGAACTTAAAAGGTACTTTCAAATGCTTACTTTTTCTTCACAAAATCTCTGTGAGGATTATGGCTCTAGGAGAGAAATCAGTTACGCTACTGAAGACGAGATGCTTGCTTTAAAAATTCAAGGCAAGTTGAACATCTGAAGTATTTTCCAGAGGATGTCAACTAAAGCCTTCACCCATTTTCTTGCCAGTGTATGTCTCCCTATCCCCTTCATCCCTATTTGTCAGGTTACATAATCTTGTTTATTTTCTGTTGGCCCAAATGCATGCTTCAGTATGCTACAAGTCCATACCTATCCCATACAATCTGAAATTCAGATAGGTAGCTAATACGCTAATGAAAAACAGCATAAGCTAGTTCTTGAAAGAATCATAGCCAAACTCATCATCTTTTCTATCCATCATGCTTTTCTTATTCACAAGTTTTTAGTTGCAGTAAGGAATGCAGCACTCAATGATCAGTTGTTGCAGATACAGAAATACTTGCTCACAGTACAAGTAGAAACCAAAAAATTGTGCCTGTTTTGGATTTCTCTCAGATGTCGCCTGCCCATTTCTAGGTTCTGTTATTTTTGTCCAAGCAATGAACAAAGCTTCCAAAATTCTTCAATGTACTTGCTGTTACTGTGACTGTGTGTTGCTAGCTACTAGAATACAGTAGATCCTGCACAAATTTGATGCTTAAAAAGTTACTTCTTCCCTCAAAACATATGAAAAAAATAATCTTGTTAAAGCTGAGGAGGAACTCCATTTAACAATTGAGCTGGTGAAGGATTGACTCGGATGTGTTGGTGAAATGGTCACACATAGAATGACCTGGGACTGAAGTGTCTGGCTGGAATTTTTATTTATAACTGATATATATTTCAAGCTTAATTTGCAGTCAGAGCCAACAGCCAGCGGACACAAGCTGTCATTAACTTGGAGCAGTGTTGAGCAAAAAATTGGGGAAAACTGGTGTGGGCAGATCTTTGTTTTCTTTCAGAAATTCAAGGCATGACCTGCTGGCTAATGTTTTCTGCTTTTGTAATACCTGCTTCTAGCTATTCAACTTTTGACCACTCCATCTAGGCTACCCAAGCACTGGCCTCAGCAGTGGTCATCAGCCTGCCAGATGATATTTTGCTTCTAGACCTGGCTCTTGGCCAATCACTTTGAGTAATCCCCACCAGCAGATGTTACATGTTCCATAAGGCTAACCCCCATGTTCTGATGAATTGCAAAGAAAACTCACCAGCTTCCTGAATAAATGATAATAATACTGGGTGGGGGGAAGCAAAAGTTGTTTTAACTTTGGTGTTTTGTCCTTTTACCACAAAAATTATTTTTGGAGTCTAATGTAAAGACTGGATATTTCATAGTGAGCAGAATGTTACTTGTAATCATCCCAATAATGGGAAAGGCTGGCGGAAATATGGCTCCTATGTGCTCAAATACCCCCCAAAAAATCAGCAAAAGCTTTAGTAAGCAATAGGCAACACACTAATTACAGCAAACTAATTGTTAACTGTAAGGTCTCCAGAAGAGAGAAGGCATGGAAAACTCATCTGTAGCAGCTGATTCCTTTCTAGCTTGGTTGAATCAAACTGTGTACTGCTTTGTCACATTAAAGACATTGCAGTAATATCTGCAGAAAATGTGAGTCATTCTCTATCAGTGCAGATTAGACTTTAGAAAACATTTCAGATAAATTATAATACCCTGTAATGTGCTGGCTTAGGAAGTCTGGAAGAGTATGCTGAAGAAGTATTTCTCTATATCTTATAATCATTGGGCCATAGAATGAAATGTGAAGGATTATAGGAATTTTATTATGTCATGCTGCTTCTCTCTTCCTGTGTTGTTAATGTAGGTATATGTTGTTTGACAGCTGATTGACATGTATACACATTTGTGTTTGGTTATATAACATTAAATCTTAGGTATCTTCTGCTGGTAACATTTTTTCTTGTTTCATAAATCAAGCAGCTGTCATGCCTTTTAGTTTCATGTATCCTTTCCAAAGTTTACAAAGATTATTTAAGATTATCTAAAATTCTGTACCTAATTCCCAAAGTTTCATACTTTTGAAATCCATGGAAATGAGAACTAAGCTCCACATTCACCCTAAGAACTTAGCTTTTCCTTTGAAATCTCCAGTGTTCATCCTTACAGCTCAGAGGTGTTAGAAATGCAGATTCACATACATGATTTACATAAATGGAACTATTCTTAGGTCTTCCAAATTGTTTGGAAGAGATAAGTATTATTTTTGTATCTAGAATTTCATAAGAATGTGTTTTTTAATTAAACTGGATTTTATGAACAATGAACAGTGAAGCGTGTGTGTGTGCATATGTATTAATGACTTGCCTTAAATAACTTCATCATCACACAAAACCTTTCCTCTTAATTATTACAGGCCTTTTAACCTGTAGTTTTGATTTGTGTTTATATCTAGTTTAGTTTCTTCTTGGAAAAACTCTTTAACTATACAATCTTCTCCAAGCATACAAATCTGTCCATGTAGTGCATTGGGCATAACAGATCTTGTACTACTGCATGGCAGTACTTCCTTCCATCAAGCTGCAGATCTAGGAGTTAATTTGTTAGCTTATACAGGCATGTGTAAACTTTTCAGTGGCAGGAGAGTTAAAATCAGCTTGTAAACCTCAAACTTTTCTGAAGATTGCGTCAGGGAGATAACACACTCTTGTTTACTCTTGAAGTTAGCTGGGATGAATAAAGCAACAGTCTGCATTAAGCACAGAAAAGAGAGTATAAAGCTTCATGAAAGTAGGTTGGCATTACCGAAGAGGAGGGAACTAGGGCAGTCCAGAAGGGTCTGGGAAGTTTGAGTTTGATTATTTTGGGGATTTTCCTTGAAGGCTACTAGAGGACTAACTCACAGTGTTCTGGGGTGGGGTGGGGGAGGGAAGTGGAACTGAAGAATTTTTTCAAGAGAAAACAAGGGTTGGAAAGTCAATAGTACTTGGAAATACTGTGTTTCATTTAGAGACTTAAAGGCTTTTGTGGTAAGGGTACGTTAGGATTGTAGGGAGCGAGAAGTGTTGCAGTAGCTGGAGCTTGGGTGATGCCAAGCACGTGCTTCCAAGCCTTAGCATGCAGCTTTTCTGCAGTCTTTGCTGTGGAGGTAGCTAAAGTCAGTGCCATGCACAGGTGTTGCTCTGAAGACAGCATAATGCTGCTGCTGAGCACTGGAGTCAGGCTTACAGTCCAACAAAGTACATTTTTGGAGAAAAATGGAAATAGTATTAGAATTTCTAGTCACTTTGAAACCTTATTTATATTTAGACATTACTGGGTAAAATAAATAGCTGTAACTGAAGTCAACAAATTCTGGCTGGAATTCTGAATGGTGATTATTATTTCAGTCTTCTTATTATTTTGTATATTCAGAACTCACCATATACATGCTGGGTTTTTTGTTTTTTTTAATGTTGATTTTCTTCCAAAACCAGCCTTATCTCTAGAAAGGACAACATGTATTCCCCTGTGCTTCATTTTTTGAAATAGCAAATGGCAGTAAAATAAAACCTCCATCTATATATGTGGAAAAGAAATTATAACATGGGAAGCAGTGACACAGCCACCACAGCTTGAGTTTACAGCTCCTGTTTTTCAAAGTCTTTGTCCTATCAATTTAGTCAAGTAAAATTGCTTTTAGCTGTATAGATTGAAAATGTACAAGGAAAGGGGAAAAGAACCGTCAAAAAAGAATCCTCCCAACCTCTGTGATATCTTAATGTTTTTGAGCAGTGTGACCATTCACCAAGAGGAGTATGCTATTTTACACTGTTGGAAATTAAATATCCTTCCCTTACACTTATTTCTGGTTGTTGCTGTGTAACATGGACAAGTTGATTAAGAAATTTAGAGGTTCTCATATAAGCTGTCAAAAAAAAGAAAGGGGAGTGGCATCTCACATTCTTGGCCTTTGGCATACAGAATCATACTGAAGGATAGGCAGAGAAACTAAGATGAAAGAATGGTTCCAGCAGTTCCGGTAGTGAACATAACTTAACAACAAGGTTAGATGAAGACTGTCAGCAGCACTGCAAAAAAAGTTAACTAGTCAGGCTTTAACACCTGGGGAAAAAAAATAAAATAATAACCAGCTTCCAGCCATAACTGATTTTTTTTTTTCCTCTCCTGTTTGAACAAAGTGTTTCTGGTTTTTGCACTGAACTTGCATTACATCAGTATATGTTTAATATCTATAGTGCCACAGAGCTCACAAAAGTAGAGCACTACAAAATATTGTGCAAAAAAATCAGAAGTAGATTACATGTTATCAGTGAGTTGCTTTTGGTAGAAGAGCCCAACTGGTAACTATCTGCTATTTTGTATCTTTGAGAGCATGTTTGATATAGGAAATCCTGAAAATTTGAGGTGCAATTGAGAGGCAAAGTTGTGGTGATGTTATAAATAAAAATGTAAGTACAGCTTCCTTTGCATTATTCATAATCCTGTGTTGAAGGTAATGTGTAATAGCAATCAACTTCTAGTTCCCTTTTTTTATGGTTAGGGATTGGCTTTCTCTGAAATTTTTTTTCCTGTTTTCCAAAGAGAAAAAAAAAAGTCAACATACTCAACCAAATAAAGAATAATCCATACTGGTCAACAAAGATATCCCTTAAGACAGTTAGTTCGTAGTCCGTAGGGGAATTTGGGGTAATGTATGACACTTCTCTATTTCTTCTTGCTGAGCAGAATATAATCACATCACTGTATGTAGCAGTGAAGCAGTGCCCTGTATCTAGAATAATGCTTTTGGTCATCCTTTTTTC
>JANZLP010000080.1:3128807-3139242 GCA_026930925.1 Chelictinia riocourii
AGGGGAAAAAACCTCAAAAAATAAAAAGAAAAAAGGCCTTAATTCTTCTGTACTAGGTTGTATTTTGGAAATAATTTGCAAAAAAGGATCCCTCTTTGTTTTTGTTCAAATATTTCAGGTGTATAAGAAGAATAATTTTTAACTCTATAGTAAAGCCAACTGTCAAAGAGAAGGGAGAAAAGGAAACAGACACCATTACAACCTCTCAGGCTCTACAAATCGCAGGTAGAGCTGGGCGTTATGGCTCATCCTTCAAACAAGGAGAAGTCAATACAATGCATCGTGATGACCTCATGCAGCTGAAGGAAATTTTGAGTGAGCCTGTGCGCCCTGTGAAGGTGAGAGAGGCTCAGTACTCAGTTTGTACAGGTGTGCTCTGGAGCTGTTTTACTATGTTCTGTTCCCAAGTTATTTTTCGTTGTGTCTGTTTACAAGTTAGTAATAAAAATGGATTGTGTCATGCTGGAGTGACTTTGAATGTATGTCCCATTTGGAGGCTTGCAATATTTCATTTATATTGAAGCTGCTCATTTAAGAATTAAAAGCTTAAACACAAAAGTTCTTAAGTTCCAGGTAAGTGTGCTAAATAAACCGGACTCTGTAGGGTGCTTTAGTTTCTTATATTTTGTCTTTGTAGATTTTGTTTCTGATGCACTAACTTAAGAACAATATTGAGAACTAATGGAAATTTTTGTTTTTATTTTCCCTTTAGGCAGCTGGCCTACATCCTACTCCTGAGCAGATAGAAATGTTTGCTTATCATCTCCCTGATGCTACTCTGTCTAATCTAATTGTAAGAATGATCAAAATACTAGTTTTTGCTTTAAAAATTAAGCATCACTTATAGCCACTGCTTTTATACAAATACGCACTTTGGGAATTTTAACAGACAGCCTTGTGTGTATCTTTTATTAGTTAGTTTCTTCTCTCTACCACAGCAGTGACTGCAAAATGGAATGCTCAACTGTTCTGTGTTATAATGAACTTGAAAGCTGTTGAAGTGTGTAAATATGTTTACATGTGTTGAAGAGTGTGCAACAACCTTTTCATTTCACCTTTCCTGTATTTTAAATGTAGACTTTTTGGTCTGAGGCTGAAAATATTAGAGATTGAAATTTTGATAAATATATGTGAAAATTCTGGGGAAACTAGGCTGGTTATGTCAGACTTCTGTACATCTGAGAGCTACCTGATTTTTCTCCTGGTTCTGTGGACTTTATGGTAAAGCAGTGTCTGCTTAACTTTGAGAAAACAGATTTTGTGGCATCTACTTGATCTCATCATTGTCTGGTTAGCAGAATTTTTGGAAGTGCTTAAACATTTTGAAGTAGAAGTTAAGCTTCCAATGCTGTATTTAAAAATATTATCATGGTTTTTAGTTCACTGGGAAATTTTAGCAACTTTCATGGATTTAAATGCCTATTATTGTTCCCTGCTGATGTGCTGTTATGTAGCAAAATAGTATGATTTCTAAGTTCAAGGTAAAGGATTATACTTGGAGACCTCCTGGAAGACTTAGGCTGGTAGGTTAACAGCACATTTACTACTTGAGAATTTTTGGGCTGGCACAGAATTATTAAGATTAAAACCCCGTGTTATTCTTGATCTCCTAAGTATTCAGTCACATAATTAATTAAGAGGCTCAGTGTTTCTTTAAAGATCTTTTTTCTTTAAAGATCTTTTAAAAAAATCTTTCAAAGATTTACACTAGAGAAATAATGTTGGGGGCCCATAAAATTCACCCTGCAGTGTGCAGTGGCATCTCCTGTTTCTCCAAACCTTGGATGTGTTTCAGGTATTCTTTGAACTCTTCTATTGCAATACTGTATTTATCTTGTGATTTCTTTCTTCCTAAAATAGATCTGTTCCTGACATTGGGCTAAAAATACCTCAATTATTAAATTTTATGCTGTAAAGCATGCTTTTTGGGTCATGCTAAATTTCTAAACATAGTAGTAACTGGTTCCTGTGATGGTGTTCTTTGTAACTGAAATGTACACTGCCAGAACACTGTATTTGTTACTTACAGCACTAATTGAAAATGCTTAAATAAAGCACAGTGTGTTATGTCTTCTCCTCTGATCCTGTGTTAGAGAATTTAATGAAAATCCTATTAGAAGAGGGAACTCCCCTGCCCCCTTTAACTGTTTTTTCGGTATAACTGGTCTTTGAAAGACTAAATCGTATTTTGGTTTGGTAATACAAAATTTAACAACCCTCTCCTGTAATAACATCCTCTTCATTTGATTATATTTTCACAGGATATTTTTGTGAGTCTCTCACAAGTTGATGGGCTTTACTTTGTCTGCAATATTGATGACTTTAAATTTCTAGCAGATATGATTCAGCACATTCCACTAAATTTGCGATCACGATATGTCTTCTGCACTGCACCCTTGAACAGAAAAGAGCCTTTTGTGTGTACCACATTGTTGAAGGTCAGTTATTTTTTTCCTCCCAAAAAAATGGTATTTATATTGGTGCAGGCAGGTCTTGGTGCATTGAGACTGTATCTAGTGGCTATATTTTTATTGTGGGTTTTGTCATTAGATCATTTGAGAGCATTCTTAAAGTGCTCACAGGTAGTAATATAAAATAGCTGAAGAGATATTATTAATTTTTTTTTTTTAAATTGCATTCTTCACCATTTTTATTGGCCAAAGCTTTTAACTTCTGAGAACCGATTCTCATTTTGTGAAGTAAATTAAAGTTTGGAGAGCTTTTCTCTTGTTTGCCTCAGAGAATCCTACTGCTTGCCTTGCAGGTGTTCTTTGAACTGTGAGAGATCAGAATTGTGTTACATAGTCACTTGTGCACTGTTAAGCTTTGCACTACAGTGTGTCTAAAAGTAGTCCTTAAAAACCAAGATACCACTGCTTCAGGATGTTAGCCTGTCAACAAAAGAAAAGAATATGAGATTAAGTGTCATTGCTGATGCTATTATAATAGTTACATAGAATTAAAACCCCAGAAAATACAGTGCTGTTAGTTGCTCTCAGAATTATGTCGTTTCACTTTTCAGGCCTGGATGAACTGTGTTCCACTCTGCTCCCAGAGTGATTATTTTGAGGAATTTGTAGTCAGCTGATTTCCGTTTTTCAGGATTAATAATTTTGTTCGGGACTGTTACTTCGTTAGACAGTATTGCCTTTGTCCCCTTTTAGAGACTGTGTTAAACATTTTTAATAAAACAGTGTAAAAATGAAGCTGATGTGGTGCCCTCATGTCACAGATATTAGAGTGCTTTTCAAAAATGACTAATAATGTTCTTTAAAAGTTGAATGATTTATTTAAGGAGTTGGAAGAAGAAATGTGCCTCACTAAGAAAATGCTGCGCATTCAGATTTCCAGTAATGAAGGTGCAGAGGGGGCATAATGTGATGTTAGAGGGAGGTAGACTGTTGTGAATCCTGCTGCGAATTTAAGCCCCATTCCTTGGCAAAAATTGGCAAAAAACCCCAACTTCTGTTATCAGCCAGTTAGGAAGTAGTTATTCCAAGTCATCAGTGCTCCTGAAAATTTTAAAATTAAGTCTTATTTGGCTTGTTTATCTGCAGTAAAAGAGGCTGAGGTGTCTGTTTGAGAAGGCCTGATTTCTAGCGCAGATTAATCTGTTTGGGTGGTGAATAGTGTGTTTTTAATGTCAGGGATCACATTTAACATTTTCTCAACCCTGGAGATTCTGAAACAAGATAATTAACAGAATAGGAACAGGAGAAGAAAAAAAGACAAAGTCCATCTGCTTTGCTAGATGAAATCATATACCTTCAGTGTTAAGCTTTTCTGGATAGCTCTGTGCTTTTGTTGCTTAACTCTGTGCGTGGCCTGTGGGCAAATTGTGTTAATGAGGCCCTGGAAAGGAGAGGTGACTCCTATGTTGAGTAATTAAGTAAAACAATGTATGGCATTTGGGCTGTGTAAAACAAAGCAGGTATATTCCAGAATATTCTGTGTATACAGACTCAAGGGAATTTCACTTATTTGGGATTTCTTTCCTGACTAACTGAGGACTTCACTGAATCTGCTTGTTTTTCAGTTTGCAAGACAGTTCAGTAGAAATGAGCCTCTGACATTTGACTGGCTCTGTCGACACACCAAATGGCCATTAGCTGCTCCAAAGAACATCAAAGAACTTGTACACCTTGAAGCTGTTCATGATGTTTTTGACCTCTATCTGTGGTTAAGGTATTGCCTTTGTACTTGAAAAATATTTTTATTTTTTCCTAATATTTATGACTTACAGTCCTAGAAAATCAGTGTCTTCCAAGCCTGCATGTATGTGGTGCAGTATGGGCTCCTTTGGTCCTTTAGAGGATCTTGACAAATGCAAATATAGCTGTGTTATGGGAGCAAGTCATGGGTTCTGCAGAGAACAGTTTGTGACTGACAGAGAGCAAAAGTTAGAAACAGTGATCCTGGACTGGAGCAGCTGAAATGCCACTTAAAATGCAGTGGCCTTCCCATGCAAAACGTAGTAATTTTTTTTTTTTTTAACTTTACATAGTATGTATCTCATTTTTGTCCCAGTCAGCACTCTGTCAGTGAAAAGGTTTAATTGTGTGTTGTTTTGCCTCTCTGCAGTTACCGCTTCATGGATATGTTCCCTGATGCTGTCCTTGTAAGGGATATTCAGAAAAAACTAGACAACATTATACAAGTTGGTGTCTGCAACATCACGAAGCTGATCCGAGCTTCTGCAGCTGCTCCTGGCACAGCAGAAGCTGTGTCAGAAGACTTTCCTCTTTCAAGGACTGTGCGCAATACTAGGGCAGTTTCAGGCCATCATGGTGCAAAATCCACAGAGGCATTCTCTGTTCCAGTGGAGGTTCCAGGAGAAAGAAGAGCAAAGAACTTGAAAACCTATCGGTCTGCTGTGAGGCAGGAGGATATGAAAAGCCATGGACGTGGATCTCTTGCCAACAGATTGCTGCGTGAAGGACTTCTAACACAAGAAATGCTGAAACAGCTGGAGAGTGAGTGGCAGGATCAGCATAGGAATGGTAGATATGGCCTTGGTTCAAAAAGAGATGATCAGAATAGTTCAAAGGAAACGGGGAGAAAAAAAAAATAGAACCATGTCCTAATTCTGTTTAGTTTCTATTCATAAAATAAAATACTATTTTAATAACTTCTTTGGCATTTCATGTTTACACTGCTGCAGCTCCTTCATGTTTTTCCTTCTCCTGTGACCAGTTATGTGAAACACTCGGAGAAATGGACTCAAAATCTCAGAGGCCATAAGTCTGCTTTTACCAGTCAGCTGTACACTTTTTCAGTCATGGTGTTCAGCGTAAGTGTGTGATCTGCTGCTATGTGAAAATTTGAACTTGATGTCTTCTTGCAAGATATCCTCACATCATTAATAAACATAAGATATTTCACTAGTAATGTATTAGCTACTCATTCCATCCCTTCACAAATGGCAGAGTTTAACAGATAATGAACAAGTAATGAACAACCTGTCAGGAAATTGGGTCAGAATGGTGATAGGAGTCATTTCCACATCTCTGTTTTATAATGGCTGTTGTAAACTGGAAAAGTTAGGTGCTTGCCACCTGGAGGAAGGTTTAATTTGTTGGAACTAAGTTCTCAGGAAAAGGACTTTTTTCCTGATGCGGTGTCACTGAATAACGTTTAAGGTAGCGCACCACCAGGCTATATCTCTTTCGTACACATGCAGATGCTCTGTCCTTTGTTTTTACTGTGAGCAGCTTTAAGGTATGCTTTTGAGCTCCCAGTAGGGATACTGGAGAATGGGAAGAATCAGATGCTGAAACTGCTGTGTATTCACAGAAATGGGTTTCAGCACTAGGACGAGTTGCTGGGGCTGCCTGAGGAGAGTAACGCTGCAGCAGCCATGTTTCTGGGGTTGGCTATGTAGAAATCTGCAGATCCTGCTTGTGTTAATGTTGGGATGCTTGTAAAAGCCAGGTTGAATTTCACTGTATCAAATACCTGACTTTTCTAAAATGGTCAACAGCAAACTTGTGCAGCTTGGAAATTTGTTCTTAATCCCCTTTGCTTCCTCCTAGTGTCAATCCTTTAAGCTGCTGTTCAGAAACAAGTCTGCAGCAGATTGAGTAATGTTTTTAACAGCTGTTTTCAGTGTATTTCATGTACTCTTTCTCCATTATTTACTAAAAAGCAAGCAGTGCGTGAATGTTTCTAGTCCACATGATCTCCTGCTGATTTCAGTACCAGGCTGGTGCAGAGGGAAGGTTTTAGGTCCTTCCCCTGCAAAGCCCCATCTTTCTTTCCTCTCCCAAGAAAAACCAAGCAGCTATGCATGTATGGCAGTGGCCATGTGAACGTTGTGAATTTTCTGTTTTGTGGGTGAGTAATTCTGCTTTGCTTTCCCAGAGTCCTGACAGCCTCTGCTTAACAGCAACATGACTTGCACAGAATGCAAGTTTGCAGTTAACCCTTACAAATGTATTCCAGTTGATACTATTCAAATAGCTTGTGTGATTTGGATTATGTGATTGAGCATTATCAGTTGCCTCCTTATGTCCTTTGCACTTGACAGACCGAAAGGGAAGTTGTAGTTGCTCAAGCCTGCAGACGGCTTTTGACAGCACGCATTTGCCCATTTAGCTCTTGGACTGCAAACTCCTTGTTATATCTGCAAACTGCTGTTTAAAACCACACTTGTGGAAGGACGACTCCTGTTTTCTCTCCCCTGTGCATGTGGGATTGGGTTGCAGGAGGCCCACATTGCTACTGTACTTTGCTTGTAGTCTGTTTTGATAAACTGATCCTTTAATTGTATGCTAAGCTGCATACTAGTGCATATTTTTGAGCAAGGAAAGAGTGGCTGGGACTTTGGGGTATAAGCCAGCCTTGTGTTTGAGCAGCAGGCCTTGCAATAAGGAAACTAAATGACTATAAGCATTCTTTTTTGTATTTTGCTGAGATTAGCACTTGGCTTAACTCATTGCTTGTTTCCATAGAGACTCCATAGTAACAGTTTTAAGAGCTCTGAAGTTTATTCAGGCGTTTCCAGGCTGACTTTTTATGAAAGTTTTCTTTTCTTCTGAGCTAATGGTGTGGCTGTCATTGACTCCCATTAGAGTGGCTGCCAAATTGGTCCCCATGTGGTACAATCCGGACTGGTGTGGTGCAAAGCTATGCCAGCTGCATATTTTTAACATGCCCTGTGGAAGCAAGTCCCTGGGGGAGGATTGAGTGGCCTCTTGCTCTTCTTCATGGGGCTGTGCCAAAACTTTTTAAACGACATTGTTCACTTGATCTGGGAATCACATTTGCAAAACTGTTTATTTCAGGTGTTCAGATTTCCAGATTAATTTTAGGCATTCAAGTTACAGCTGTTCAGAAGTTTCTTGATTTCACAGTTTAATTTGTTTGTGTTTATTTGTTGTGCTTCAAAGGTAAAATGGTGATTGTAACAGCACCACTTGGTAGAAGTCTTCTCCTAAGCCAATGTGCTCTTTTCTGTCTGTGCTGTCTCTATCTCCTCTAAATAGTGTCTATCCTTGGAGTGGATTTTCCAGTCAGTCCCTGCAGGTGTTCTGCTTTATTTTGCAGCCTGATGTTGCCCTAGGAGGGGTGTATGCAGGATGAATGTGGGGACCTCTTTCTGTTCTGAGTTTTGATGAACTTGTGGGACTATAATAGGGAACAAAGCTGCTGCTGCTGGGAGGGGAAACATGTTCTAAGGGTTGGTCTTGGAACCATAAGCTATAATGAAGAAGGATTTCTCCTGATGAGTCACCTGTAGTCTTGTCCGCTCTCTCCTTGTTAACCTGTGTGCCAGCCTCAGCAACCAGTGTTGCCACTGCCCCTGATACCTCTCAGCAAAGATGCATTTCTGCAGCAATAAAATGCTTATTAATACGGTACTTCCTTCTGGAGGTAACAGGTGTATGTTTAGCTGATGTACTCAGATGTTTATCTGAATTTCCCATAGTAGCTGTGAGCTCCTTTTCTCTGCAGGCCTGTGGCTGCAAGGCTGCGGGAGGCGGATGGGCTACACGAGCACCAGCCTCTTCAGGATTCTCCATTGTGCCTTGAGGCAGGGTTTGGAGTGAGAACTGCAGGAGAAGAAAGTAGAGAGAAGGGTATTATAACTTTCAAGTCTTGTTGGCCGTTGCAAAGGGGGAAGGGAAGGTTTGTGACTAATGTTTATTTGGTGTAGCTCTAACAAAGGGAAAAAACAACATTGCCTCAAGCCTCCAAGCTGCATGCAGTTGGAGCTGGTCTGTTCACTTGGTCCTGGATTGTTTCCCCTGTACTGGCTAGAATATATACAAAATGGCTGTAACATATTTGGGTGTTGGGCCCTTAGTACATTGAACTGTTGTCTGCATGGATATGAGATAATGCCTTGTCTTTTCTTGCACAACAGCCTGCCTGAAGCTAGGATGCACCAGGGATGAGTGAACAAGTTACGCAGTGATTCTGACATGTCAGGTATTTAACAGAGTTTGCTGCCAGGTCAGTAATGTTTAGATCTTTGAGACCCTTTTCCAGTGGCATCTGTTAGAGAAAGAAAGAAAAGAGAGAATGAAAAATAAATCTACTGTATTACAGACACAATGAGCTCTGGATCAAAGTGGGATGGAGCTTGAAAGGTGATGTTTTCAATTTTGCTGGCCAGAGGGGTTGTGACTCGGATGGCATGGGTAAACAATGAGGAAAGAGACAGTCCCTCTGGGAGTCCGTGTCTGACTTAACAAGCCAGCAGTTATTAAAAGATGAATACAGGAGAAGTGAACCGTGCTTTCTGGCTGGTAGCATGGCTTTTTTCTTCTTTCTTTTCTCCCTTTCTCTTGAAGATCAAAGGCCTAATTTTAGAACAAGCCCTATTTATGGACTGTTCAGCCACTCTGTCTGCTTTACTCTTGTTCTAGAATAGTGGAAAATAAATAGAGCTGGCGGGATCTCCCAGTGTCCAGAGCTCATCCCTGATGCAAGGCAGGAGGAGAAAAAAAAAAAAAAGAAAAAGACCTCAACCTTGCCTAACAGAGGTTCTTTGTAATTTATCTCTGCAGAGAGAGTTCCCTTCCCCTCCCTCAGCTCTTTCAGTCTTTCCTTGTGATCAGAGGCTGAAAAAATGTAACCTGTGACTGCTCCTGATGTTCAACAGAGCTATCTCCTTCTGATCCATGCCTTCTTGACATGCTGTAGCTGCCAGGACTGGGCAGAAACCTCTTCCTGAGACTGGAGCTGAGTACGGAGTTGAGTGTTGTTTTGTGTGTCTGTGGGTTATACTCCTGTTCATACAGCCCAGCATGATGATGAATCGTACTTTTTTTACAATAGCATGAGATTGTTTGGTCCACTTTAGGCTATGAATTGATATAGCCTGAGATCCTTTTCTGCTAACTGGCTGTTTCTGCCCCACTCTGGATCTATGTAGACAATTTTCTACTTCTGCTCAATAGTTCTTTGTGTTTCTTCCCGTTACTTGGCACCCCCTCTTCCATCTCCCTCTTCTCCCCCTGCCCCGAGGCTGTTTTTCTGATTTATCAAAATAATTTTTAATCGTAATCTTGTTCTGCAAAATTTTGGGTGGTAATTGTCTGCCAATGCAGCAAATGTGCTCAGTTCCAGCTGAAACAGTGAACAGTAATTGGGGGGGAAACACACCGAGTGTAGGTGTAGTTTGAGATTGAGCCTCTTAATTACTCCATTAGAACGCATGCAGCCTTTGTTTTTTTCTTTTCTTTTTCTGTTTCTCTCCTTTGTGTCAACATTTCACCGAGTTTCCTTTGGGTGATGTTTTCCTAGTCCATATCACTTGATACGGTGACAGATCCTGGAAACACTTGTGTATTCAGAATGAACTTTTGAGAGCAATAGTTAAAGGCTACGTCAAATTCAGCTCTGATGGTACTGCTCCTGCTGTAAGCACTCTGTGCTGCCAGTTAAAGGCATTTATCAAGTGAGGCAGTCTGATATCAATACTGTTGGCTGCCAGGTAAATCTGCCCCCCTCCCCAGGTTTTGCAATACTAAGGCTCTGCATTGGTCTGAAACTTTGTCTTCAGGAGGGGTGAAGGGAGAATAGTATGTACAAAATCTCTGCTGGAAATTGCGCAAGAGGTGTTTTGGCTGGGGGCAGGGGTCTGCGTGTCTCTTTGCTCCTTCACACGGCTGAAGCTTAATTGGAAAAAAGCCGCAGATAAGGGTGCACTGTGTGGAACTAGAGCAGGGTTAATTCATGCAGAAGAGCTTGTCTCGCAAGTGGGAGCGCTGAGCAGAGGGAAGAAACTTCCTAAAATCCTTTCTAAGTTTCCAGATTCCCTGCAGCACTTTGTTGCACACTGTGCTGGTGGGAGCTTGTCAGCCCCCCAGGAGTGAAGCGGGGCGAAGCAGGGCAGGCTGCGTAGCAACTACATTGCGAAGTGGTAACAATTCCCAAGTGGGGCAGTAACAAAATCAGTTTTTCTCCCCTTCAGCTTGGCAGAGATCGG
>JANZLP010000080.1:3378706-3389144 GCA_026930925.1 Chelictinia riocourii
CTCGGCTCTGCTCAAGCGTGATCATATCACGGCACGCTTCTGTTCTCTGCTGCATGGTTAAGAAGTTTGCTTTCCTCACTGTATTCCTGCTAGTCCTACAGAGCAGGCTGTAGCCTGCAACTTATTGCCAATCAGGTGATCCTTAGTATCTCATAATACCTGCAATACAGAAACCTCTGTGCAAGTAAGAAGTTCCAAGAGGAGCTAGAATACAGCAACTCACAGCACCCTCACCCCCCAAAAAAGGGTGGTCGTTTGGCCCACTAATTATCCCGGCTTATTACGACCCCTGAACCTGTCTCCGCACACAGACTTTCAGGACAGGCTGCGAGGAATGCTGCAGCCAATGGAAATAACAAGAGGAAGTCGGGCAGACCGAGCGTCGTTAGTCAAAGTGGAATTTGTCTTGGGCTAACAGCACCCTGGTCTCCTTCAGGACCTCTGGGGTTTCTGATCGGCTGGCGAGCAAGACCCGCTCAGTCACCGTGAACAAAAGTTCACTTCTGAAGAGTCAAGCAGAGTCCTCCATGTCGCCATAGGAAATATTCCCCCCCTCATATTTCTTGTGATTAAAACCACGTGGAAACTCAAGCTTATGAGCAACAGACCTGGGCTCCTGCCTGGCTGGTTGTCATACACATCGTTCTGGATAGCGACCTCCAAAGTGCTGACCACCCCGCATCTCTCTCCTGGGTTTCTTTCCCAGCTTGCAGAAGACAACATGCTGGTCAGTGGGGCTGAGCCCCTGGTGCTGGTGTTGGCTTGAGTGTGGGGATGGGCAGAAATAGGCATTAGAAATGCACTGAGCCCTGCTTGTAGTCTAGATGGACCAGGAGAAAAGCCAGGGAAGTTTAATGAGCAACACCCCAGCAGCAGAAGGGGCCTTCATGCTCTCCTTTTGCCCACTGATGCTCCCACCGTTATTCTTGAAGTCAGTCGAGGCTTTGGTGAAGGCAAGGGCAACCCGCAGTCATGTAAGAAATTTGGTGAGATTGGGACTAAAAGGGGCAAAGAAAGGAAGGAAATGATGAAATCATGCAATAGTCCTGAGGTTCCCGGACTCTTTTGCCGTCTGGACCACATCCGAAGGAAAAGATCCTCTCACGGACATTTTCTCTCCCGTTTCTGAACATGCAACATTTCTGTGGCAACTGCAGCAATTCCATACATGAAAAAATAATATTTAGCAGATGGAAATGAAGGAAGAAAGTCAGAGCCCTGTAATTAGCTCGTTCTCCATGGACTTGCAGATACCTTCAGAGCCGTGCGAAGAGCTGTGGGTACAGCCATGCCGAAAGGAGAGAAAACTTCACAAACAGGAGATTAGGAAACCGAAGCAATCAGACCTGATGGTCAAAGAGCCGTGGAGAGTTTTTTAACCGTTCCGTTTCCTAAACCCTTACATGTGATTTCATCTCGTTATCAAGCCCTCCCTTCAGAGTGTGAAGCTAACTTTCGCCGTTTCTGTGTATTTTGTTTCAGGGCCTTACAGGAAGACCAGGGCTCCTGGTAAATACTTCATTCTTTCTTTTTCATTCCCTCATGCTCTCTCTGGCAGTACTTTCATCAGTAGACATCTAGGATTTGTAAGCTGGGAGAAGGTAGTGATCTCACATAGCAAACCTGATGTGGAATGGTGTATTGCAAACAGGACATGGCTTGTAACGGAGTAGGGACCACAGGAGCTTTGTAGGACCAGACTTAAGGGTAACATAATCCCTATGAATCCTCCTGCATGTGGGAAAGATGCTACTTTTGAAGATGCCTTTGTCAGCTTGAGGGTCTGGTTGAAGATGTGCAGTGTGCAGTAGTCTTACTGATGGGGCTTGCTAATTGCAGCATTTAGGATTTAAAAGGCCTAAGTCACTCTGGGACAAATGGAAGAGTCCATAATAACAGTATCTGCGTCTGAGAGAGATAGTCATGAGTGAGGAAGGAACGTGGGTTTTGGGGTTACAGTTGTGTGTATCCTGGTGATGGCTCCCTGCTCCCCAGGCCCCAGCTCACCTGGAGACTGCAAAAGCCCCACCAGGCAGTTTCCTAATGAACAAAATGCAAACTGCGCTGCTGGCTCTGCCCCTGACTCAGGCAGCTTGTTGCCTTTCATGCTCCTCTAGCTCCGATGTGGGAGCTGCAGGCAGCTTTGCATGACTTTGTAACCAACCTACATGGTCTCATCCGCCTGTGAGTGCTCTTTCCTGGCTCCCTGTCACAGACAACCTTTCCTTATAAACATCTGGCATTTATTTGCTGTCCTACTGGGAGCTCCCCCTTTGCTATTATTGCTTGGAGGGCCGTAACGCTGCGGAGTCACATACCAGACACAGTGCCGTCATGTACCACACCGACACCAGGTACTCGCTGGAGACCTGACACAGCTCAGCCCTGACCTCGGGCTCTTCCTGCTCGGGCACCAGCCACAGCAGAGCCAGGAGAAACAAAATCAGCTTTTACCTCAAACCATGAGGGAGATCGGCCTGAGCTCAGCTCTGGAGGAAAGCAGCATTTAAGGGACTAAAAGCACAGGAAAACTCAGCATTATGTTCTCCAGCAGCCACAAAGTAATCCCAGGACAAGACGCTGACACCGGGACTTTTGCTCGCTGCTGGCACACAGAGATAGAAAAATACTAGTGGGACTGAGAACCCACCTAAAACCTTAGAAGAAAGCAGTTTCTCATCATCTACCGAAAAGAAAAAAGCAACCATTTAGTGCTTCATCCATCTGCAAGAGATGCTTTTGCAAAGCATATATTGCATTTCAATTTATCAAAATATGCACTGCATGGAAAGGAATTCCCCTGATACTGAATGGCCCCCCAGCTCTACAGAGGGAAGCGGCTAAACTTTTATCAGGTAACGGTTTGATCCCAGACAATAATGTCTGAGTTTGGGACGCATGGCCAAAGGAGCCCCTGTGTACACCCGGCAAAACAAATGGAGTCAAGTGCATTCCTCTTCCAGAGATTTCAGACTACATTCACACACATTGGGACTGAACATGGGGGAAGGCACAAAGAGGTGGCACCAATGGAGCTGGTGTCTCCAGCTGCAGAAATGAGAAAACTAGGTTTACGTCTACAGGCTTATGCCTACAGATGCTGGCAGCCACAGGCAGGGCCACTCTGTTTTACATAAGGAAACCCCAAACATTGCTGGAAACAGAACTGAGAGATTATTATCACGTCATTTTTGCAAAGTATAGAGGAAAAGCTACATGACCACTGAAGCCATAATCGTCAAGATCCTTTAGGAATCAGCTGCTATCTTCCAAATCTGCACAGCCTTCAATATTGGAGACCAGGAATGCAGAGGGTGTTGCATTTTTTTTTTTTTTAATTGCATAGTTAAATTTATCTGTAAGAGGCAGAAAACTGCCTTGTAGGTAAGTGGCTGAAGAAAATTGCCACTGGTCTTGTGTTCATGTGTTTACAAGGCTCTGTTCAGTGTCGCCTGACCCAAAGTCATTCCCCAAACCACTGTTAGGATCGTTCACACCCTGACAATGCACTGGGAAGTATCTCAAAGGGGTAGAGGACACTGAACACAGCTGCTCATATGTCTTCTTCCAGACATGCTTTTTCCTGTGTCAGCTTGTTTTCCCACATTTTTCTCTTGCTTCTGGACAGGGCTATATTTTCAAGTCTAAAAGAATCCTGTTTTAAAGTGATAACTCTATAAATAAATAGCTAACAACCAGATGACTTTGGTAAAGAAAGAGAAAAATGTGACAGTTGGCTACTGCAGGAAGCCAGTTCCCAGGACCCGGATTTTATGAAGTGTTGGAAATTGGGATTATACTTTGTTAGGCTGAAAACTCTCACCCTTCTTTTGCTGCCTAAATTGCCATATGTAATTTCTGTTGTGAGATGTGCTCATTTGTCATATGCACAAGTGAACTGGTGGCTCACGCCTGTTCTTAAACACAGGTTTGGGCACATGCAAACACACTTTCCTCTTTCTCTAACTTGTTCTCTCCCTCTCTCAAAATTCCTGGACACTTGCACCGCAGCACGAAGCCATGTTTGTGGCGTAGCTCATTTGTGCTGTTTTATAACCTTGCTTTTGGCCAGTTTCCAATTGCCTCTGATTTTGCCTTAATTGCCAGGGAGACAAAGGCGCGATGGGGATCCCTGGGCGGCCGGTAAGTTGAAACTTCCTGCATGTGCCTTGTCCTCCCCATCCTCTTCCAACCTCCAGGATTTTGGAGGGGGCTTTCAGGATGATCCTTGGTGACTATCAGCGTGAGCAAAGCCACCCTCCCTGAGCTCCATACCCGAGGGGCTCACCTTGTCGCAGCAGGGTGGCCAGCCCTGCAAACTGCATACGTGCCGGCGGGGCTGTTTCCACCCCTCTGCCGTATTGCTCAGGCTGCCTCTGGTTCAGCATCCCCCCGGGTTGGGTGCCTTCTGCTGCCACCTCATGCGTAGGCTGGGCTTGCTAACTGTGGGCTTGCTAACATGCACCCCTGCCTGCCACCGGCAGCTGCCCTTTCCAAATAACTCTGCCCTGAGCAAAGGGGGCCATCCCCTGCCTGGCTGAGTGCTGTATTTTGGAGCTGCTCTTTGCTCAGGCATCCCAGGGTGAGGATGGGGAAGAGGGCTGGGGCAGGATCTGAGGCCACCTTACTCATCCCAGCCCCATAGCCAGGGTTTTGGGGGTGGGGGAGCGTGCCCTTGCCACTGACGCCTGTGTTTCTCTCTCTCTCTCTCTCTCTTTGCCCCCCCTGCACCCTCTTGCATGCGGCTGCGATGGGTGCCGCTGACCCAGGGACTAAAAGGGCAACCTGGAGAGAAGGTGAGTCAGCTCCTCGCAGCCCATAGCATCCCCGACTGTCCTCCTCTGGGCCAGCCCAAGCTCCCTGGCCACAGTCATGGCTGATGCAGCCAACTTTGGGCTTTCACCTCCCTGGGCTGCCCCCTCTTCCCAAGCAGTGTGAGTTTATCTCCCAAATTCCTTCCAGGCCACTCAGCCTCCAAAGATTGTGTTTCTTGTTTATGACAATTTACTAACAGCATAAGAGCCACCGGGCACACGCAGGGCTCCCCGCGAGGCTTCCTGGGTTTTAACTGTTGAGTTTCTTCCCTGCTGGCCGCTCCACTTGCCCTAATCAACCCGCAGCTCCCTTCCACCTCCCAGGTTAGCCTGATCCCTGGTATAAGCCATAGCAAGGAAGAAAATGGCATGGCACACTCCTGTTTCTGACGTGGTGGGACCTCTTCCTCCAAAGGAAAACTGATGGTGTAGTTTAAGTCTGCGGGATGCCATCTTGCAAACTGTTTGCTGTGCAGTGAATTGGTGTTTTGTAGCTGCAAAGAGGTGGTAGTTTGCAAAGCATCCTACTGCTGGCCCCCATGTTTTGATATTTCAGCATTAGTGTATTTTACCCCAGTGCTGTGAGTACATCCCCCCCGTGAGAACAGCAAAATGGAGGTGTTTGGGGTGTGTGAATAACTGAATAACAATGTGTAGGAACTAGGAAAGGGATGAATATTCACCTGATAGGGGGATCATCTGTGCACTGCCATACCAGGCCCATTTGCTCCTCTTCATAGGAGATGGAGAGAAAAGCACAGCAAGGAAGGGCAAGGTAGGACAGAGATTCTCCTTCCTTGCTTTCAAGCTACTGCTTGCTAATTGGAGCCAACAAACATTATCTAACAGACCAAGATTCCACCGCCTGAAGCCATTCTGCTTTTTCTCTGTTTGTCCTTGCATTTCTCTCTGGCCAAAGCTTTCAACACGAAGGGACAGTAGATAGATACAAACAAGGGAAAAAATCACTCTTGACTGCCCATGCTTCCCCAAAGCCCTCTGTGAGAGTCCTAGGTCCTTGGCAGGCCCCAGCTTTGTTTTGCAGAGAGCTCTGCTCACTCTCAGGCTGCTTGGTTTATGGGATGCTCCATCCCAAAGCTCCCCAGTCCTGGACACTTCTGGAGCTGCCTGTCAGGAATACTCCATGTTTTCCAAAGATGGGGACATGTCCTGCCCATTGCACGTTGTGGGTGGCTAGGGGCTGGAGAGGCAGCTGTTTTCTTTTCCAGCGATGACTTTGCTGTTTTCATTCACATCCCAAATGAGTTTGAGAAGCTCACAAGCAAGGCACTTCTGGAGGCAGCCAGTGAGTTGTCCGCAGGTCCCATTTCCTTGAAGCCCAGCACATCCCTTCTTCTTTTCTTTCTTTCTTCTGCAGGACACAGTCCTGCTGGACTCGCAGCAAGGGTTTCAGGCCGTCTTTCACATTTGTAATGGGCCAGAACCTCTGTTTTACCAGAAATTGTTTTATGTGTTTATAGTTTTCCTTGCTGTGCAGCTTCCATTCTCTGGCACATCTGAGTAGCTCCAAATGACATCTTTTCTCCCAAAGCATGGGGCAAGAGCTGTGGGAGGCCAGAATAGCAGCTGTCCCGTAAGCCCTGAAGGTCTCACACCTTGAGCACCCTCATTTAACCCCCCGATCTTGATGGGAATATAATTGTCTTTGTATTTTCCTCTCTTCCTTTTCTCACCCCTTTTCCTCTCCCTTGTGTCTCTGCAGGGTGCTCCAGGAGAAGCGGGCATGTCTATCATCGGGCCCCGTGGTCCACCCGTAAGTGGCTTTTCTCTATTTTTGACTGATGCAGGATGTGGGCAAGTTACAGGGGAAGACTTAGGAGGGGCAGTAAGACACAGCATCAGCTGGAGAGAGCAAAATCTCTCTATAATGTGGTTCCCATGCTGAGCCAGGCTTGGTTTTATACTGCTATTATATACTATATATAATGAAATTACAGCTTATACTCCAGAACAAATGAGGAAGCCTTCCCTTGCAAGGAAACCATATTCCTGTATTTAAAAGGAAGAAGCATATTTCCTTCTTGCAACAGGGCTGCTACCGCTTTTGGAGAAAATACGCCCTTTCCCTGGCTGATCTCAGCCTTTGGTTTCATTAGCAGAGGACACACCCTCTGATTTTGCAGAAAAACAGAATCAGAGCTAAGCTGGTGACTGGGCAACTCACAAAGATGGGTAGTTCAGAGTTGTTCAGGGGTCCTTGTCAAGTACCCAAAGTCTTGGAAACTCTTTGATGCCACAGTTAGCACTGTCTGGAAAGTCCCTTAGCTGGCTGGGGAGCCAAGGGAAGTGTAGGCAGGATTTTGCACCCTCTGCCAGCAAAAGTGTCCCTGCAAGGTGCAACACGTCAGCCAGACAAAACTTTTTTTCAAGGATAGGGTCATAAAGAAAGACCAACATGAAGGGTTGGAGCATTTATGTGCCCCAAATGCTGGATGTTTCTTGTGCTGTGGTTCAGCCATCAAGCCTCTGCCTTTGTGCGGATGCAGCCAGTCCTCTCCACTCCATCCCTGCACAGCCTCCACCGGAGATTTCCATGAAAAAAGACCCAGAGACTCAATTCTCCCTCCCAGTGAGCACTTCCGATTTTGATTAACCTGTGAAGAGCATCGTCCTTGACTTGCAGAGAGGATGGGCCGCCAGCAACTTTTGTTTCACAGCAGAGGTCAAGTGAGAGAGACCTAGGCAGTGCGAACACTTGGCTACATCTGGCTTTCCAATTAACTTTCCAAAAGCCCCGTGGTAAGTGTTTCTAATAAGAAACAGCTTTGCTGGTTCCCAGGCCCACCTGCCCAGCATGCTGGAGTTTGAGAAGTGACAGAACCAAAGCCCAAGACACAGATGGGTCTCCCCAAGTGTTTTATACCCAGCAGATGGTCCCTGGTCACGTGGCCAGATGAGGAGGAAGGGCTGGCAGGTCTCTCCATGCCAAGCTCTGAGTGAGAACACCCCGCTCCACAAACAAGATTTTGGAGGGTAGATGCCCTGTCGCTTTTGCTGCTTCTCACAAGCTGTAGCTCTCGGCCTTCTGAATAGTGTGGTTATAGTAATTGAAGGGAAAAGCCGTCAGTCCCTGTCACTGTAGGTTCTGCAAACAGAGACGGGCACCACTGTTCTTGAAGGACACATGCCTGGTCTGCAGGACAATTTTTAATGTCTGCTTTGGTGCTGCTGCTTTGCCTTTGCTGCTGTTTGGAAAAGCGCAGGACATGTTGCATCTCCAAAGCAGCAGAAGGCTTAGATGGCAAATGATATTTAAAATGGGCTTTTGCCTACACCAGTCAAAGCCCCGAGATGCCAGGACTGGCACAACTCCACACTTCCACCCCCAGAGCCTACTGTGAAGATGATCCAGTTTCCCAGGGAGCTGGTGATAGGTCAAAAGGATGGCTAAGCACTGAAGACAAACACGGAAACCCTGGCCAAGGGGCCACTCGGAAAGACGTGGGATGACAAATAGTTTCCAGATTTTTGTTTGGAGGTTAAAGTTTTCGCTTGAGCTCAGAGCTGCTTAACTTCTGGCCAGAAAGGGACAGTGTGCCGATAGTGGCAGAAACAGACAGTCTCCATGATTTGGCAGCTCCCAGTATTACATACTTCATATGATCAACATTTTAAAAAGAAGACAAGGAAAAACAGCCACCCAACAAAAACAGTCTCTTGGAATCGCTCGCTGCTGAACTGTTGTTTTGGCCTGATACCGTGCAAATCACTCTGCTGTTCTCCAAGGAGAAATAGGCAGCAGTCTGTAGTCTACAGAGGAAGCCAAATTGCACCATTTCCAGGTTTTCTTCCTAATTCTTTTTTTAACACTTCTTGTCCAGGGAGGTGTCAAACGGGGAACCAAAATTAATGAATTGTGGCTAGGCTCTTCTCGGTTCTTACCTTTTCAGAAACCAGTGGTGGACAGATCCTTGAATTTATAGCCTATCTTCCCTCCTGGTCACTCGCCAACAGGACCAGGTGGTTTTATATGTATCTTGCAAAGCAAAGCTGACCAAGTTCAACTTTGCAGAACTAAAAAAACAGTGCAAATGCAATTAGGTCCTGGTAGCATTGTGTATAAAAGCAGAACTGTTCAGTGCAACATGAGGCATTTTGTGGTAGGGGCATCCCTCAACCTCTGCAAAGAGGTTATTTGGCCCCATCCTCTTAAGGGGTAAACCTTCATTGAGTCTTTCTGCAGATAGAAGGAGGCTGGAGGAGAGATGACCTGAAGGTGAAGGTTTTTCCTACCAACGTGTCTCTGAGCTCTCTCCCAAGGGATTATTATTGCTTTGCTGTGGCAAACCTCAGGCTCACAGCACAGCAGACCCTTTCCCTCCTTCCCCTTTCCTCGGCACCACACAAGATCGCTCTGGTTAAGGCAGAGAGGCACCCACGTGCCTCTCTTTTCAGAAGCAAACCTTTGTTTATACCCAGCTCTTTCCTAGGAAACCCTTGTGGGACTCCGGTCATGGTATCTCAAATTACCTAAGAAAGCATTTTCTTCCCCAAAACGAAGCATGAGAACACATAAGAAACCTGGGCTTTTTGGCATCATAGCACGGCTTTCAGGGAAGGCAAGATGCCGTAGTGGTCACTCGACGAGCGTGGTACAGGATTTACCTCATCCTGCTGTTTCCATCTACGTGGTGTGCTTCCAGATCTGCTGAAGTTTGATCCATAGTGTTTCCTGACTTGACTCATATTTTTCGGGAAATTGAGATTAAAAAGTCCTTAAGTAGTATCTTTACTGGATACCCACAAATCTAGGGTAACTGTGACCTGGGATGTCACAGGTTCCAGAAACTTGATGAACTATGAAAAAATTAACAGTCAGGACATTTTCTTTTTTTCAGTGTTTTTAAGTGGGTGATGAAGAAGCTGCCAAACACATCCCAAGCCAGTGTTTGCTGTACCTGATCCCAAACTGGTAGCCAATGCTGGCTAGCCAGAAAGAGGCAGGGGAAAGAACTTGGTGCTCATCTTCCTCTCATCACACTACCTAACTCTCCTTTTTCTCTTAGAACTCAGAGGAAAAAAACAGAAAAGAAAAGAAAAAAAATCATCTCTTCTCCAGAATTATTTGTGAGGGAAATGAATGCACTGGGACATGAGATGAGGGGAGGAGAAGAGGGATGGCTGTAGAAATATCCTTTTCACATTAAACACAAAGCCAGGCACCCAGGCCAATTTGCAAGTGATACTGAAAATGGACCAGCACGATAGAATTTAAGCAGCTACAGCATAAGCAAATTTTGATGTTAAAAGTTTTCATGCATACTGACAGAGAAGTTCAGCAATCAAATCACAACAACTTGTGCATTTAAACTTCAAGTTCACTGTACCTCGACCAAGGCACTAGTGCTAGTGCTGCTCTGATTATCATCTCTGGACCAACACTGTGTCAGGGAGAGATTATGATGCAAGTCACACCACAATCTCTGTGCAGCCTGTTATCAAAAATGAACTTGAGCTACAACCTGTGAAAATCTGTCCTTTCGCAAGGAAAGAGCAAAACAGTCTACCTGTCAGCAATACGTCAGACGTCATCATGAAAACTAACCAGGTCACATCCTGTTCTCTGGATCTGAGAACAAATAGTTTGCGTGTATGTGGGTATA
>JANZLP010000080.1:3445337-3455417 GCA_026930925.1 Chelictinia riocourii
GATGCCATAGCATTTACATCTGTGTTCAGCAGACGAATGCTCTAACTAGAAAGTTTCTTGCTGAAACTTTAAAGCAAATTTAAAGGTCATTTTCATTTTTTCAAGCTGGAATCATTCAAGAATATTTCAAAATATTATGTATTTTTTATTAAAGTGAAATATTAACGATTCTGTTGTGACTAAATTAAGGTGTGCTGAAAAACCTCACAGTAGCCACTGTACCCTGGAAACGTAGAGATTCTGTGATTCATAATTATCAAACAAGGTCTGTTTCTTGATCAGATTCAGACAGCCAAGCGCAGCTTCCCGCCAGCTCCTCTAGAAGCTGCTCCTTAGCTGGGCAGGAATGGTAACACCTTCCACAAGAGCTGTGGAGTTAGCACGTACAAAGAGAATTTCTTAGTCTCTTGCTTTTGGCTAAAATAGAGCACCTCCCGTGAGCTGGAACTAATAGTAAATAAAAATAAAATAGAGCACCTCCCATGAGCTGAAATAACCCTCATGAGAACAAGCCCTTGTCGGCATGGAATTCTAACATCTTTCTAAATTTTAGGCCTGCAAGTAGCTTAATTAAAGCCTCATTTAAAATTAAGCATATGGCAGAATACGTCGATGATATCCTAATGAATGTTTATTAGATAAATCAATCCACATGGCTTTTTAAAATGTTAACCAAAGGTCGCATGCAAATTTGCAGAGCAGTGTCATCGTAATTTGCATACGTACATTTTAATTATCCTTCTTGACCTACCTTCGTTAACGTCTCAAGTCTGAACTACCCATCAAGAAAAATTACACTATCAGACTAAAGTGAACATCACAATATACTTTTCTTAGAAAATGAGCAAAGGAGTTGGAAGCCCAAATCCGTTCCCTAAACCGGGTCTGCTTTCCTTGGCCCTCTGCATAAGGGGGACAGACCGTTTGCAGCCCAGAATTTTCAAGGGGATAGGGAGAAGCCGTCAGTATTTAAAGATCCTGGTGAAGAAACACAAGCAGTAGTTCATTAGTTAGACTGAGCCGCTGAAGTCCTGCCCTTTGTACAATGCTGCCACTACAAAAGGAGTTTGGCAGCCTCTCCCACAGTGCCACCACATAGTTTTTACCACCGGAGTCCCTGCGGTGCTGTACATATGGATTACAGGCTGTGTTCACAACAGCTTTTCCTGGCTACAACATCCCAGCTGAAGCGGTCATCACCACCGCCACTGCCTCCTATACTCAGCTATTCAATCCCTATACTCAATTATTCATCTGTTCACAAGCTATTAATTAGTTATTTTTTCCAACCGATTCCATACAGCCTTTTAGCACCATCGGAGTAAAACGACAGCGTGGGAGATGTGCTTCTCTCATGTGCAGAGGAAAAGGCCTGCCAGGGACTTCCCAAGGAACGGAGCCCAGCCCCTGACTGTTGCAATCCATTTGTCACCTCACCCTTTCAGAAATTTATTGAACCTCATCTAAAAACCAGTGAGGTTTCTACCACCCTGTGTCCCTTGCCTCCCTGTCCCGCAGGCTGTTCCCAACTCGGATTGCTCTCACAGTTAGGAAACTCCTTGCAACTTTCAACCTAAAGTAATTGACAATACTTATAACCATTTCTTCTCGTGCCAACATTGTCCTTTGAGTGAAACTTTTCCATGCACAGTGTTTTCATGAGATGCTTGGGGTACTGGAGCTGAAACAGCACAAAAAGAAAATGAACTACAGAGCAGTAAGGGATTCTTGGTTGTTTTCTCAATAATATCTCTCATTAATATAAGACACAGCCCCCTCTTACAAGGCTTTGCAGCTGTGAAGCTCAGCTAATTGGAAGAGCAGTTATTTAAAGGAACGCCACACAACTGTGGTGTTTTAATTGCACACCTGTTAAGCACAAACCAGTTACTAAAGGCTCCAGCAGGTATGCTGGTTGTGCCTTGTGTTTGGAAGGTTGTAGTAGTGGCAGCAGTGAATTTCTACTCTGCTCTTGTAGGACTTGGCCCACAAAGTAAGTAGTTTGAATGCTTCAGCCCCTTTGAAAAACGCTGGCTGTGTTTAATCCTCAAAAACTTACAGGTCCCTAGAAGAACCTGCCAATGCCTCCTGTTCCCTTTGGTGTCTGTTGTGTATTTTTGTTTTGTAACCGCTACTTGTGATTGCGCTGCATGGGATTGTGTTTGCTTGAGTTTGTCTGATCTAAAACCAAACGGAGCATACATCTGTTATGTTGTCTTGACACAGCTACTGGAAGGTAAAGGAGCCCCCAGGTGATATGGTACCTGTTTTATTTCTTGCATTGGTTGTTGACTGATACTGTTTGTGAGAGAGAAAGCTTTTGCCTGAGGCAGAGGGGACCTTGAAATGCAATTGCCAGAACTCTTGAAAGTACCTGACTTGTGTCAGCAGAGGCAGGGGAGGAGGAATAGTCAGAGCAGAAGAGGTTTGACTTTCTTTACTTCCAGCTTTGCCCCAGTTTAACTCTTCTGTTATCAGCGGAGATGCTCCCGACTTACACCACTGCAAACCGCAGGAGACTTTGGTGCCCCAGTTTCTATAAGACTCAACTACGTTCTGTCAGCAAAATGCATGCACACACATATACAGTGTCAACACGTGCTCTCATTACCTTTTTTCTTCTTTGTTATCTCAGATCATTCTGTTGTAGCATTGGTTTGGCTTCTAATTAGCTGCTGGACTCTGAAGGTGCTTTTCTGTAGGCAGCAGAATTCATGACCTTCTGAGACTTGTTTAATGCTTCCTTTGGCGTACCCTTAAAATACTGAACTTAATTCAGCAAAAAGCATTTTAAAATCTTCCTGAGAATGATATTTGGGAGGAGAGTCTACTGATCTGAAAATCTCTTTAATTTTTACTTTCACTTGCAAACCAGCAGCTCCTTTTGCATCTCAGCAAAAGGAGTCGATAGACTTCAGCTGTGAGGAAAACTTAGCTCTTAGACCTAATTCTCAAGGGCACTGAGGTAGCTAATTCACACAGGTTTCCTGAGTAGGAGTGGCACACCTAAATGTTTTTGGGAGCTCAGCCTGTCACACTAAACACGGGCAGATGGTGCCCAGCGTGTGGGGGTGTTTTGGCGATCCCACGGTGCCTCTCTGTAAGTTTTGCTTCTGTTACGCATTGAGCCGTGAGTGTCTCGCGTAGCTGACGACCAAGAAAAAACAGCATCTCACGTGGCACACGCGCAGAGAGAGGGAAAGGACCTGAGATTATTTGCAGCAGTTGCACTAAAGTATAGAAGATGAAAGACAACTGATTTAGCACTGGGGAGAAAGTACGTGTAAGATAACTGCTTCCCTATCATAAAGGTCAGAAAGTGCTGACAAACATTCCCTGTGGTTGCTGCAGACCACAGCCCGTTTGTTTTGTTGTGGGTTTTTTTTAAACTGAAGTAGAGAACTGTTTCAGATTGCTGTTCCCACAGCCCCTCATATTGATACAACCTCGACAGCCACTGGGGATAAGCCAGAGGTTGCAAATCAGTGCGATTTCACTGATTAGCTGCTCTTCCCCAACCTAAGTGCCTTGCATTTCAAGAAAAACCCAAATGGTAGAAGCTGGGTTTGCACCAACCTGCATCTGACAGCTTAGTTTCAGGGTCCGTTCCCTACTAAAACCTGTATCGGGGTTGTTGTCGCTGTCGATGACTGTTAATTCTGCCTGGCCGTTTTCACATGAAACTGTTTGTCTGCCACTTCAAGGGTCAAACTCCTTGGCTGATAGCCAAAAAGTGAGACAAGCCCGAGGGTGGACAAGCTTGAGAAATGACAGCGGAATGAAAGAAGGACCTTCCTGAAGATTTGCTGGAGATGTTTTGCAAGTTCCTTCCCTGGAGCTTGGGAAGAGTTCTTCAACTGCACACCAGGAATCTGTGCCCAGATGCTGCCTGCTGGGGCTGCGGGAGCTCGGCATGCCAACGCTTTCTGCTTTGCTTTCTGCCTTCTCCCAGAGGCCAGTGGCAGGGTTTGAAAATGACACCATTTATATTCTTTTTCTTTGGTCATTTTCACTTCATTCTATTATTGTGGTCAGACTCTTCAGATGAAGAATTAGGCTCGTTTTCCAGCAGCTGCTGTATAAATGAGTGCAAGACATAGGAAATATTTTGAGGGTGTGTGGGGTGTGGTCCTTTGATCCAAGAAAGAAATCCTTCTTGAACAATTATCTTCAGAAAAATCAGTGAAACCCCCCCGTGTTCAGTTCGGAGTGCTGCTCGGAGAGGACATGATAAAACTTGTTGCTACCGTTTCTGGTTACCAGATGACAAACTTCCACCTATATCGTTGATGATTCCATCTTTAACCTTTTCATCACAAACTTTCTTCTCCTGTTAAATTAGAAAGAAATGATGGGGTGTTTTGCTGAAAAGGGAAAACCATACTGGATTTTGAAGGCGTGAAATATTTTGTCAGAGGAGGAAAATGTGGAGTGTGGAAAAAAAATCTGGTTTCACTGAATAATTCCTTTGCTTCCTGTACTTCTGCTTTGGTCTCCACCATGCACACTGGATGCATTTTGTCTGGAGCCCTCCAGAAACGTTATTCTGCTGGCCCATTAAGGCCCTTTTTGTGGGTACCTCTCAACAGATGTACTTCCAGATGGAAAATAAGGATCGTGAGGGCTAAATTCCACTGTTACATGTTTTAATACATTCCCTGAAGGGAAAAAAAGATTTGGCAAAGCGCTGAGGGGTGCAGAGGATGTTTCCCAGCTGCCTGAAGGGCAGAATACGCAACTTGGGATACTTCGTACCGACTGCTGTGCAAATCTGGCACCCCTTACTCAGCTCCCATTGCTGAAGGTTAAATTCTGTTCACATGGAAGCTATCGTGTCTTTCCACCACAGCTTTTGCAATTTATTAAAAAAACCCAAAATGACTAATTAAGTACATATCTTACGAACATGACTCGTAACATTTCTGCTTCATTGAGTGCATTGGGAATCCCATTTGCCCGAGCACTAAAACACGTATTTGACTTTGCGGGTGTGATTCCCGGTGGCCTAAATGATACTGTTTGCATATTTAAGTACTCTAGTGAATCAGGGCCGTTGTTATTATTAGAGTTAATGAATTATATTATCTAAATCATTAGGCAGAACTAAATGATAAGCAATTCACATTACAGTTCAGAGAGAAAGTGCTGATTTAAAGTTCAAAGTGATGTCTTCTAAATCAGAGCAAGTCCCAGAAAGGCAATAACCTTCATTCAGACACCCTTTGCCAACTCGCCTGGAATAACCCTGACCTCCTGATCAGGATGCCTGTACTTGGCACCCATCTCCTCCCACCAGCGCAGGGAAAGTCTGCTGTTAAAATAATTCCAGGACTACAAAGAGCAGGGAAAAAATGTTCTCCTTTCAGTTTCATCTGAAGAATCGCAGTTTTTTTCTTAAGATTTGTAACATTTATTCAGTCAGTGGAGTAGCAGGGGGAGAAATTGTTTCAGTTAGGAACCAGGCTGATGAAAGGGTTAATTTATTTTATTTGTATTTTTTATTTTTACTTTTGTTTGTGGGGGGAGGAGGGGAGAACCTGACCAGAACTGCAGGCGGTAGGTGTGCTTTTTTTTTCTTCTTTTTTAATGAAAACAATTATATATATAGTTTGATAATGTTACTTTTCTTTTTATTAATGATTTTGGGGGGCGATTTGTTTGCTCTTTTCTGTTTTCTTGTGTTTTCTTCTAAGTATATTTTTAACGGGCTTTTGGAATAAGTTTGTAAAAGTTCCTCACCCAAACTGTCCTAAGGACATTCCTATTGTGGTTTTTCTCCCTAAGTTCAGTAGTAAAATGGTGCTTTCCATAGGCAAACCAGTTTTTAGTGGGTATAAGCATATCCACACAGGCCACGCCTAGGGACCAGGTACCAGTGACCTCTCCCAGACAGAACGGTCTCTCTAAAACTCTTCCTTCACATTTACAGAATTCAAAAGGGCTATGTTAGGGATCAGATGATGGAAAATGGTCTCTTCCTCTCTTAGGTGGTCTGTCATAAAGCAATTAGTCTGGCAAGAGTCGCTGTGTCCTCTTCAGCAGCATTCTACAGCCTGAAATCTCAGCCTTAGCTAGAAAGCTCTGAAATAGCAATTAAAAGAAACATGTTTTCTTGAAGATGGCAATTTCTACCTACCTTTAGTAGGTAGGTACCTACTAAAGTATTGTTTTCTCTTGCTATTATCTTCCCTCCTCTAAATCCAGCAACGCACTCGCATTCAAGCTTATCTTTAGGCTTTGCTTCACACTGAGCCTACATGCAAATGCTTTGCTGGATGGGGGTCTCCCCTTCTTTTACACTTTGAGATTTTTTTCCCCTTGCCCTGTTTTTGTTCCTGTTGCTTCCAGATGTCTTTGTCCCAGACCAAATGGCTACTTTCTTTTCCGCATTTTCGGAAAAATCTCTGTTGGTCACATTTTGATCATTTTTCCACTCACTTTTATTATCTATCCTTCCTGCTATACTTCTCCCTTCTAGTACCCCTTCTTTGTCAAACACTTTTGATCTCATGAAAACATCATAGCAAAACAGGAATTAAGATTGTAGATGTTTGTTGATAGTTTTTGGAGTTGACTGTAAAGCTTCTACTGTTTAAAATGCTAGGCAGCAAGACCAGTTTAGCTTTATAGCTTTCTTACGCTTTTGTTTGCTTGTTGAAGTTATTTAATAAATTTTGTTCTTTTTGAAACAGACTCGAGGGTAGTCAGAATATTGCAGAATTTTTTTGAAAGAAAAACCTGCTAAACTTTTTTTTTTCTGCAAAACGTGACTGTTGAACTGCTGTCACAGAGTTTAGTAGGTTAGACATATTAATGGTAGGTACGAGAGGACTGGTTGTGAAATTTGTGGAGCGGAACTTGTATTCTTGCTTACCATCGCACGCCGTTTGTCAGTCTATTGTCTCTGGCAGGGGTTTGCTGGGAGTGCGAAATTCCATTTTGTGATAATTCCATTGTTTTCTCACAGTAGTGTGTCAAAATATTGCTTCAGTAAATCTTCCCTTCTACCCTCCTGCAAAGATTTGCTTTTACCCTGCTGTTGCACATCACCAGCAGTGCCACAGACCAAGCAGTTTCACCCTTTTGGGGAGTCTTCCAAAGGAAGCATGCTATCTCGGAAGCACACGTGGACCAACGGTCTGCGGCCGCACCAAAGGCAGAGCCGCTCAGGCCTCGTCTAGGCTGCTTCTCAGTGGTGGCATGCGCTTACCCTCCATCGTTTCCACTTCTCTAACCAAAGAGGATTACTCTATTATTCCTTCTTGTCCCTCACCATTTTAAATTTAAAGATAGGGTAAATTGGGGCAGAGCATTGTCGTTGTCATGTTGCCCATCCCGTGTCCCCCCCAATAAAAGGAGGACCGAGAGCATCCCTTTGATGCAGAGTGGAATGGCCTGACTCCACAACATTCTCGTAGTTTTTAATGATGCAAAATTGACTCCAGATGTTGAACAGCACAGTAATGGGAGGAGCTTCTGGTTTTTGGGGAAAACCTGCAGATGTCATGGGCTCCTCAGCGATACAGCTCGCAGTGCCTCAGTTACAGGCCGTATGTCTGTTACCCCTCGGTGCCGTGTGAGAAGAGTAGGTCTGAGGAACAGAACAGCCAAGGAATTGTCCTGTTTCAGGAGGGTTAATTTTTGACTGCTGTAGTCTGGCCTAGTGGTTAGTGAAGCACTAACCGCTGCCATTAGTGGTTTGGACACAAGGCATGGTGCTGGAGCTCACCACGTGGTTCAGTTTCATCTAGCGGCTATCCGGTTTGTATATCCAGAGACTGTTCTGTGCCATGAGCCAAAGCACGGTGCGTGGGCACAACCAGGAGATTTGCTTTAAAGGTACACCTTTGATCTGGAATGCGGTGCCAATGCAACCTGCTCCAGAGCACTTCCAGCCGGCATCACGCCGTGCCCTGTGGAGGTACTGCTCTCGTGCCCTGGCTTGCGAGGTGGGTGGGAGAGTGTCCCCCATCCAGGCAAGTTAGCTCTTCCAAGAAAGCTGTCAAGTAGATACCCCCTCAGCATCCAGAGTCCTCAGAGCAACAGAAAACCACCTCCGTGATGTACTTTTCCCCACACCTGGAATGCTTGCATCATTGGCGCTGCGCCTGTTTCTTGTCTTTATATAATTTGGACACCAAATTCTTTGATACTGGGACACTTCTGTCAAAGATCTGCTCATCAGTCAAACATCAATGACCTAATCCCTGCAGGAGAATGATTTCTGAAGCAATATGTTGGTACATATCTGGTTTCCTTGATTTTTGCAAGAGATTTTACATTTTGGTTTGGGTTTTTTGTTGTTTGTTTTTTTCCTTTGGTGGCATAGAATGTACAATATTTAATATACCTGTAGTAAAGTGATGAGTTATGAGTAGGTCTTGGCAGGGCATTGTTTCTTTTATAAACACTGATTGATTGAGACATTTAAATCTGAATACACTTTTTACATTTTTTTATATTGAACTTTTCAGCCTGTATATTAAATACCCAATGTTATTTGGCATTTATTAATGTAAGTGCTGTAATATACTTTTGTGTTATCAGTAATTATTACTCTCATTGTGCTGATTTTAAGACATCATTTCAACTCCTTTTGACGTAGTTTAGCTACTTGGAATTTTTTGGCTTTCAAGAAAGTTCCACACTAAATAATTGCTAGAATGAAGAGAGCAAAGGATTGCTCTTTCCCACAATCTTTTCAAACTCAGCAGGAGCTTTTTCAGCCAAAATGAGCATTTGTTTTTTCTTTTCCACTTTTTCCTTGGTAATATGATGACATTCATTTGCTTTGTCTTTTAATCCTGGAAATTCTGATTTCCATGTCGACAATTTCTAGCAATATTTTGGAAAAGCAGAGATAGCTATGCCATAAGGAGTTTCTGATCATAACAGAATTGAAATATTATAATTATTTTCTTTTCCTTTATAAATATTTTTTCCACTACTAAGTTTTTAAGCAAATCTTTTCTCAGTGTGATTAAAAATTGAAAAGACACTCAAGGATTAAACACATAACATGTATGAGGAAGGGATTCAGCTAAATGATTTCCATCCATATGAATGAAAATAGCTTATAAATTTTGATGTCAGAACCAAAACTGTGCCTCAGTTGCCTATTTCCTGTGTCCATTAACTAATCCAGTGATTTCAATGAAACCACACCTGTGCTTGAAACTAGGGGTACACTTAAAGAACTCACTAAATCACTGCTCAGTAAACCCCCAAAAAACAAAACCCACACACACCACACAGGATTTCTCTTATCTCTTATAAAAGACACCTCCCATTCTCCAATTTTAGAAAATTATGCGTCTTTAATCACACGGTTATAACTGCACTTGAAAGATTTCTCTACAATGTTACAGCTCTTAGTTCCAACCTTTATTTTATGTGCAGACCATAACAGTCGATTCACCACATTCTTGCCTGAACCTATTCAGTGAAGAATCCTTGCCACCAAAAAGCAAGGGACTAATTTGCTGCTTCACTGACAATGTTAAAAACCTACAATAAGCAAATGTACAGTAAGAAAGAATCCAAGGCTTTTAACCAATCGTTTAACAATGGCTGCACAACTGTTACACTCCAACAGAAGTTTTTGTTAGAACAAGTGCTCTACTGGCAGTCTGAGGAAAGGAAGGAAATGCATGATTACAGCACTACGTGTATTTTATACATAACCATGAACTAGGAATCTTGTCGTACAACAGCCTTTATGACTATTCTCATCTGAGCAATCATTGTAAAGACCCATGTAACAACTGTTGTGGTTACTATGCTTGCATAGTGACCATGCTATGCTTTATTAGAAATGAAGTCCTGGTTTCAGCTGGAATAGTTGATTTTCTTCTTAGAGGCTGATATAGTGCTGTGTTTTGCATTTAGGATGAGAATGTTATAACACACTGATGTTGTAGCTGTTGCTAAGCAATGTTTATACTAAGTCAAGGACTTTTCAGCTTCTCATACTGCCCTGCCAGCAGAGGCTGGGAATGCACAAGAAGCTGGGAGGGGACACAGCAAGGACAGCTGGCCCAAATGAGCCAAAGGGGTATGTGAGAGGATGGGGCTGTCTCC
>JANZLP010000080.1:5275989-5286363 GCA_026930925.1 Chelictinia riocourii
GCTGTTCACAAGTTTGTCAAGGCAGAGGAGTGTATTGAAAGCCTCCTTTTGATGGCAGACGGTTGGCAAATGGTCTTCCCAGGGCTAAAGGCTGGATCTCTTTGGAGCAGGAAGCACCTTCAGGAATGCAAAAAAACATAAATGCCCTATAGGTAAAGGGTGCCGACGTTCGCTGAGCAGTTGGATGTCCTTGGTCCCTGTGCGCTTTCTGGAGCTCCTAACCCCTTAATTAAGTGAGCAGTAGGGCTCAGGCAGCAGCTGAATTGCTTCTTCCTAGGAATTGGGTATGAAAAATTCGAAACCCACAGCTCACCTCTAGAATGCACTTGGCCGTGTCTCTGAAATTGCGTGCAAATGTCAGTTGGTTCTGTTGTGCTCTATTGGGGGATAGTGAGTTTTCTCTGAGAGCCCAAGCTCGCTCTCATTTAGTTGCAAGCAAACGTTCAGTGAAGTTTCGAAACCCTGTGGGAGAATCTTCTTGGTTTTTTCCATGGAGAGTCTTCAGGGGGGTTTTGGATTGCTTTTTGCAGCTTGTCAGAGGGGTCATATAGGCATGCTGTGAAGTTCTAGGCTTTCTCTGCCTGACACAGGCAGGAAAAGCACGTGACCAAAAAAGACTTTTAAGGATGCAACATGCAAAGGTATTTCTGACATTTAAAGTGTTTTTTTTGCCTTCAGTGGCAACAAAGGGTCTTTTTGGGGTGGGTTTTTTTTTTTTTTCGAGCCCTCTTCTTACTGATTGTGCTCTGTTGTGAAGAAGAGCAGACTGCATCCGTGCTGGTGGTCACTGCAGTATGGACTCAGATTCACAAGCTAGAATATTTTGGATCGAGAAACCCTGCTGGATATCTAGCTAAGGAGTTGTGCTGATAGCGTAAAGAAGCTTAGCTTGGAATGGAGGCAACTCTCCATTATCTGAGTGCTGACTCTGAAGCTGCCAAAAAAGCTGGCTAATGAACGTGAGTGGGTAATTTATATAACAAGAGAGACCAATCCATCACACGATGAGCAAAAGCCTATCTGAACTAAAAGGTTACAAAGACTCTGCCTTATTCGAGGACCAAGTGTGGTTCACAGGTCTTTTAACTGGTGGAATCATTAGCAACTGTGTATAAAAGACCTGAAGAACTGCTGGGGGAAGAATGAAAGAAACTTCTATCAACAGTTACAAAAGACCACTGTATTATGTCCAGAGTACACACATTTCTTTTTGCAGCACCAACTCTTAAGGTGAATTATTACTCCCATTTTTCAGCTGAAGATCTTAAAGAGGATGTAACCTCATCACTCTACACCAATTCCTCCTGCTGTCATGCAGTCAACATCTTTCTAGAACCTCCAAGCAATCAGATAGGAGACTCAATTTAAAAAGTGTTTTTCTTAACTGCACGCCATTTCCCAATTGCGGCTAATAATACAAGCCACAGAAGAGATGATCCTGAGACAAATTAGCTTATTGTTTCAGGATTATTCAAACATGTCTATGTAATCTGCAGTAATTTAGTGGATAATAAGATTTGTTCTTCCTAGGTAGTAACTGAAAGTTATTTTGAATATCCACATTAACTGTTCTGTGGCAAATACAGCATTTAGGATGAGACTACAACAGCGATATATTGCCAGTAAGTCTAACAACAACCTACTCAAATTAAACATATGTCAGATATTTACCAAGCATTGTACCATATATAAGGTAAGAACAGCTAACAGAACAGAAAATGTATGTGCTCATATCTTGAATATTGTGCCATTTCCTACCTTAAAAAAGGCAATAGTAGAAATACAGAAGGATACAAAGAATAGAAACGGTGCTGATTTGAGATAGTGAATGGTTGGATGCAGGGAGCAATTAAACAGATAGTTTTTGTAGCCTAGAAGATGCAAGATTGGGGTAATACGGAAGAGAAGATAAAGTCAGGAACAGAGAATGACTGCTCACCATTTCTCCTAGGCCTAGGTTGAACCAAAATGAATTATCAGGCAACAGGTTTAAAAGAAATAAAATACTACCTTAACTCACAGTGATAGTATGGCCTTGTATATTGAAGATTTAGTGGAAAATCCCTTAGGCACATTCAGGGAGGAAGGTCCGACTGAGTCTAAGCACCAGGATGCAGATAAAACTTCCAGCAGAGAAGGCCCTGCATACAAACTGCAGGAAACTGGCTGCATACTTTGTATTTACCCTGGTTTTGCACTCTTTCCCTAAGCATTTGCTAGCAATATGATACTCAGTCCTGCAGTTTGATCCTGCAGAGCGTCTGCTTTGCAGCTGTCCTGTGAGCAGAAGGAGCTCTCCCTGGCTACAAGTGATGGGAGAAGTACCACTGCTGACAGCAAGCAGGTGGAAACAAGTGCAGCATACGCCTCTTCTCTCTCAGTGAACTTACAATCACTTCCCAGCCATGGGGAAAAACTCCCCATTTTGCTGCTTATTATTAGAAGTGGATGGGCCAAGTGAGGGCGGGAATGGGGCCTCAGTTGGAAGGGGAGAATAGTATGTGAGAACTTTTCTTTATAAAGCACTTAAACGAGCGTTATTCTTGAGAGTTATCACCAAAAACATCCAAGCTTATTTGTGATTAAACTTCTGGCACAGCATTTCATGTAAGACACATTTAAATTGTTTGATTATTAGCCAAACTAAATAATATACATGTAAGAACTGGAGAGAGGAGAGAAAAGGAAGAGAGAAGAGGAAAAGCATGCATCTATTATTTTAATGTAATTAGGGATGGCAAAGGAACACATCTGAGTTTTAGAAATTAAGTTTCATTTTGATGTAAAACAAAACCAAGGCTTTTAAAATTCTGAGAGGCACAAACATGTGCACACGATGGAGGGAACAATGCTGCCAAGAGTGTAGAATATGTAGTAATTACAGGTATCATCTGGGACACAGGAACATTTCAGCATTCTAAAACAGATACCACATTTCCACATCCCAGTGTAATGACTGACATGCTAATGCCTCCCCCTCTTTGTCCTAAAAAAAATCCCAATGAAACTCATCAAAATCAGTCCATATATTCTTGCAAAACATTTTTGTTTGCAAGTGACATGAAAATAACTAATTAGCAACTGGCAATTAGAAATGTGAAACTATTAGAGTTCAACTGAAAGAAAAGAAACAATAAGTCATAAAAGACAAATAATTTTCCACCAATTTTATGAGTTTTTCATAACAAATCTAATAATACTGGGAAAACAATCTGTGCTTTTTACTGCAGTGTCCTCCCTGTCAAGGATCACTTAAAGAATTACAGAGTTCCAAAAGTTGCTTTGTTTTGAAACAGCACTGACAATGTAACCTAAAAAGAAAATTTTCCTTCTGATAATTAAACTGGAATCCAAATTAATCAAAGGATAAACCAGAGTCCAAATTAATCAAAGGATGATAGGAAAAACTAAACTTCTTTGACAAGTTAAGTATACAGATATAACTAGGAGCAAACACAGAGTATGGTATCACCAAAGTAGCACTATTTCCCATTTGTTTTCCTGAAGCTGTACTGATAACCTGAAGTTCTCTAAATCAAGACTTAAATCATACAGAAGTGAAATAATTTAAATAGCCATGTCCCCCCCAGCTTATTGATCATACCTTAATTTGTGCAAAAGGTCTGTCAAAGTTTCCAACATAAAGAAGACCAACATTCTGGGTGAGTAGCCTAAAAAAAAATGAAAAAAATCTTTTGAGATATCACTTTACATTTGTAAGTTTTTTTGCATGTCCAGTAGTTGTTACTGAACCCTAGCAGGGTAACAAGCTTGATTACAATAGCAAGAGCTACCTTTCCAAATCTGATTACACAATTCTATTTGAACTACTACAAAGAAGGATAGATGTGCATTAAAGATGGATGCACACTGGTAATTTCTGTTTATGGTGCAAGCAGCTCTTCCAACAAAATCATTTCACAGGCTTCTCTGTGATGGATGTCACTCAGTAACATGGAAGAATGGCAAGTATGTGCCTTTTCTATTTATCAAGAAACCATTAGAAACAAAGGGACAGTAAGAGAAAAGACTAGTAAACACATATTCAGAGCAGCAGGCCTAAGAGTTAAAACAGATTACAGCAAATAAAAGTACGCACAATACAAAAATGACATCATACAAGTAGAGAAATAACAGAGAATCTCTACAATATTGTCTAATGGCTTCCTACACAAAAACAGCCCCAGATGCAGTTTGTGCCTGCTGTTCTCTTCAACTCTTTATAAAGTCATTGCATACAGCACCAAGATCCAGAAGGACAGTGGGAGGGCTCATTTCTGCCAGATCCCACATGGATGAAATATGGAAAGCCTCAAGCACCCACTTTGCTTGAGGAAGAAGTTGGACCCAGCCCCAGTTTGGCATTTCCCCAGGGATGATGGCTCCTGCTGGGAGGGGGAAATTCCCTGAGGGACAGCAGATGTGTTTGCCCACACCTTTCACCCCCAGCCCACTCCCTCCCACAGCATGGAGTAGTAACTCTCCTTGAAGATTTATTCCCTACAGGAATATTAATGAGCCTGGAAGGCGCAGAGAAGCCCCTCTCCCCATTATGCTCCTGGGAGCTTCACCTTGATGAGCACTTCGCTGCCCGGGTGCTGATCGGAGCCACTCTCCTGCAGGGAGATGGATGGAAATGCATTTCTCCCAACCACATCACTGCTGATTAATGCATCCAGCCGAGCTCCGGGAAGGACCCGCCACAGCTCCGAGGCTCCAACCTTCACCGCTTTCAAAAGGGTAGGATGAGGAGCTTATGGATTTTCTAGAACAACATCCCACTAACACTCAGAAAAGTTTTGCTTTTATATCAGGTGCATTGCCTTTGCCCTCCCAGCATCGTCTCCTGCCTCCCATCCACCTTAGAATTCCTTAAATTGGTCCAGCTGGGCTCCAACCCTGCAGCGCTTCCCACCTCCAGGCTTGTCCGACCATTGCGGGGGTCATCACCCCAGGCTGTGAAGGTTCCCAGCATCCTTCCAAATGTAAGATTTCTGAGAAATGGGAAATTTGGGGAAAAAGTAAGGGGAGGTGTCTCTAGCTGGTGACGCAAAGGCTTAAAACCAGCCTCCTGGGGATGGCGGAGGAGAGGTGGAAGGAAGCGTTTGAGGTCTGGCCATTCCACGTCTCCCAGAGCAGCATGTGGGGCTGCAGTGGGGAGTCCCTGAGCTGGCTCCCCCCCAGCTCTCCGGGCGGAAACTCCCTGCCTTCCCACCTTTTCTTGCAGCCCTGTGATGGCACCTGATCTCCAGCCCCTCTCCACCCTCCCCAGGAGGTTTCCTGCCCCGCTTTTATGCACGGATGCGCAGAGGAGGAGATGAAAAGCAGAGGATGCTGCAGCCGGGGCGCTGGAAGCAGTTGCCATAGGGACAGTATCTCTGAGTGGCAGCTTGGGCTTCATTTGCAATCCTGGCCTCCTCTCCTTCCCTTTTTTTCTCCGCAAGGAGCTCCATTCAGCAGCTCTGCCAGGGTCAAATCCCCCTCCCCTACACCAGGGGAGCATTGGGTGGGTGTGGGAGGAAAGCGCTGGATGCCGGAGAGCATCATGCCAGAAGGATGGATGGATGGGGTCTGCCAAGGCGAGCATGGACCAGAATGAGGAGGAGGGAAACGTGGCCAGACAGCTCCCAAAAAGCCATATCCCTTGATAAAAGCAAAGGTTTGGGCTGTAGAGATCCAGTGGTCAGATCTGCGCTGATCTCCTCACCCCGCGGGGTGGAAGAGCATTCCCCTGACCCGGTCCAGGCAGGGAAAGCCCAAAGTCACCCCAAATCCCAGGGTGGGGAGGTGCAGGCAGCACCTTTTGCCCTGGCTAAAGGCGATGGAAAAGAGCCATCCATCACCAAGCAAAACTCCAGGGCATGTGCGCTCTGGTAATTTTGTTCAATGGTAGTACTATAAATGCTATATGTGCTATGTTACTCCACACAGAAAATACTAAGTGCTATGAATCCAAGGAAGAAATGGTAGGACTTTGTTTCTGTTTGGAAAACTGACTGAGAACTGTTATTCTCTAGCATATTGCATAGGAAATTGAGCTTTAATTCTGTAGAATACTTCTCTGAGTCTCTTGAGAAGAAAACTCTAAGCTGTACTTCTGTACAGGGTTAGTTCAGGTGCAGAAAGAAGTGTCTAGCTATGACTTTCTAACCTGCTGTGCTGTTGGGAAGAATTTTGGGCAGAAAGAGTTCACCTGGTTTTCTCAAGGCATGTATGCAACGGGACTCTGTGAGTTCTGCCTCTTCAGCTACATCAGAAATGCAAATGCAAAAGCCAATACTTGTAACTGTCATTTGGATTTCCAAGGCATCACAAGACCTTGGGTTCCCACATGCATGTGCTCAGGTGCAGGGTTTCCTTTCCAGATGGACTAATATGGGAAGGAAATAACATTTTTTTCAACATGCTCAAGTATAATGCTATCAGTAATAGATATGAAATACTCAGTTCCCCAACACCAGAAAATAAAATGCAAGACTCAAAATAGGTGTACTGCACTGCATTGTAGGATGAATAAGCAAGAAACAAGGGCCTCATTTTGCTTTATTTTCTATGTAAGGTGGAGGGAGAAATTGCAGGTAAAGGGAACTGCAGGAGTTGTTCTGTGTTTGGAAAGCAGTGTAGCTGTGCAGCATTTTGGTAATGAGCTACCTATTAAAAAATTAATTTACAAGTCGTAGTTGTCTCGTTATCCAGTTGCAATATACAGAACACTTTTGTAGGAGATACTCTGCCCTTTGCATGAGGTATTGCGAATAGTTTTGCAGTGCTGGGCACCAGATGTTTTGTGAAATATATATGCCTCTTGGATGTGACAGCCTTGGAAAACTGCGTTTTCTTTTGCTGTTGAATGGTGAGCATTAATCAGCTTTAATGATCACTAGTGGATATACTAACAGCTTACAAAAGTTGCACTCTCCATTTTGCTGTAAATGGAGCCTCAAATAGTTGTAGTTGCCTACGGCTGTGTGCTAGAAAACCTGTTTTCTTCTGTGGATCACACTCTCACCCTTTAATCAGAACTTGTTCTGAAAATGGCAATGCCATGTCTCTAAGGGTGATCTCATTTTTGAGGGCAGTAGCTAAGGGGGATATTGTCATCTGTTTGAACCTGTTCAGAGAATGAGACTGAGAAAAACACATTTTGAACTTCAAGAAAAAACATTATTCTGGTTTTTAGGCAGTTCATCTGGGAGTCTGTCTGCACGGAAATGTTCTGGGTTTCCTTCATGCTGTTCCGCTTCTCAGGGATGCATCAGGACCTCTCTCCACAATGACCCCAAGGGACTCACCCCAGGGAACACCACAGAAGTTATAGTAAGTGTTTACTTGAGAGTCAAGTGTCTCAGCTCCCGTTAGAGAGAACAGATCTGTAAAGCAGATGGGCTCATCCTAAAATAGGCACTGAAGGGGGGGATTTGGTTGCATCAACGCAGCTGTCTGGTGCTCTTTGGGATGCCCTACAGAATCTGCAATATCTGCGCACAGCTGGCAGGTATGAGGGGATTCAAGGAGCATCTGTGTCTTTTTGGACCTCCAGCTGGAGGCCCAGGGGCTATAACCTCAAGCATCTAAAATGGTGCTAGGTACCCACACAGGGGCAACGGGATGCCATCCTAAATGGCTTGTCATATTTAAATAGTCTCTGGGCACCAGTGACTGCGTTGACTGGGGGATTACAGGGGGACGATAAAGACAGTGTGCATGTGGATGCCTAAGTTCAAGTGCCTTTACCTGAAACTAATCCTTATGCCCCGTCTGACTTCATAAGGCTCTGTAACTTGTCATAGTTAAATGATTTTTCTACCTAAAACCAGAGAGAGGTGATGTTGAGTGCATTTACTGGAAGAGTGTTACAGAAATCATAACCACAGTGATGTAGATGTTGGGGTGTGAATGGCCTTCAGGACTGCACCATCATGCATACGGTACGAGCCTGTCATTGCATCGCTCTGATTTTCCTAAGTGGAGTCTTTTTGTTCTAACTCCTTCGTATGATTTAAACTAAAATATCTCTTTGTTTAAAAAAAGCCTAACCTATAAATATAAATTGATTTTACTGACATTTGTGTTGTTTTAATTAATAGGTTAAGGTGAGTTTCGGCTTAAAAGTAAGGCTGTTAATTATTTGCCTCTCTGGTGGAGGAAATGCCACAAAAAGTTGAGTGGTGTCATAGGCTGACAGGGTAGGGTAAAGCTTCAGTAGGTGTTCAGCATAAAGGGGAATTATACCCCTCTCTGGTGATGTTAAAGATATGAAGATGTGTTGTCTCGTGCTCTCTCCTTTAACCATCCAAAGCTCAACAAATGTGTCTAAACCTGGAACATAACATTTTGACATGAAAGTGTAATGGTAGTGCTCTGCCTTATTTTTAGTTAACTTGCAGAGTTTAGATGTGTTGTGACAAATAAGAGGGAAGGGAACAATGTAGTGTCGCTAGAGGTATGCTTTAGAGAGGGGCTGCAGTTCACTTGCTCACCTATATTCTTCCCCAGTAAATCAGCACCAGATAAAAATATGTGTATTTATGATATTCAGAATATATTTTAGCCCTTGAATGCACATAAATGTGGCATAAACTTATCGGAAGTAGTCATAGAACCACTCAGCTCAATATGCCTTTTACTATATTTTTTATTAGTGTTGATGTCTATGTCAGTGTGCTCAGAATATTTTGCTATCATTACAAGATTTAAAATATAAATTTGTTTTTTATCTATGTTTATTGCCCTTGTAGATTGACCCTAACTATGTTTTATATCAATTTTGAAGACATTTTATCGTTACAGAATGTCTCATTTGAGCACAGAATTAGAAATGGGATAATTAAAATGGCATCAGGGAACTTTATTGTTTCCAAATGTTTTATTTGAGCACCAAGCTGGAGTGATAAGTTGGTTTGGATCAGTAAGATTCAAAAGATGTATTATTTTTGATAAATGCTCTAAGTATGTTCAGTATCTAGGAGCTTTTATTTGATACAGTGCATATTTGGCAGAAGGTATCACTTTGGATAGGCAGCACTGAGATGCTTCCTGAAATGAATTGAGTTTACTTTGATAAATCTTATACAAGACATAATCTCTTTCCATTAGCATATGGATAGCATTATGTAGGGAAATACTGCATTTAATTTAAATACTTCAGTTTGTGGTTGACACAAGCAACCACTTTAAATTCACAGTGAGTGTTAAGTTGCACACTTTATTATATTTTTTTGCATGCAGAATTGAATCACATTCTAAATGTAAATGTGCTGTCAGTCAGCCTGGGAAAAGGGAATGTGCAAATAGAGTGCTGGAAGTTAGCTCTAGACAATGATGTACCATCTTTTACCTACCTACTCTCAGATTTACAAGCTTCCATGTTATCAGGACATAAATTCCAAAGGCGGGTCAGTTCCTCACTGAAAAGAGATGCATAAATGCATATGAAACTCCACATTGATCATTCTATCATTCCACACTCCATCATTCAAAGACAGACACAGAAACAACGCTACAGAAATTCTCACCCCAGAGCCTTTATAATAAAGCATACCATACAAGCTTTGTGATACGTACATATTAGGAACTACCAGAAGCGACAGAGATTTTATCTGATGTTGCAAATTAGGAAAAATACATGATAAATTTCTATTTTAATCTCTTGCTGATCTATGGTCAGAAACAGTAACAAACTCTCCTTCCAAACTAGCTAACGTCAGGCTATTTTGTTTTGATAAATGAAATAATTTATCACTTTCTTTTTCAGAAGAGACATTTTACTAAACACTCAGTACAAGGTCTTGAAGCTCAAGTTTCCACATCTAGGTTGGGTGAACTGTTACAATGAAAAGACTATCATTTCTCCTAAAGAAGGAAGTGGAAAAGTGCAGCACTTAGTATCATGCAAAATATGGCATTTTTATTGGAGAGGACATATCAAGAAGAATTCTTTGCCCCAGGGATAAAATAGCAGTGGGTGTTATTTTAAAACCCATGGCACAGATAGATTTTAAGCAAAACCAGAAAGGCTACAAAAAGTATAAAAACTGATCCAATGAGTACAAACCACTGATTTTCAGCCTGTAACTTACACACTATTTAAAAGGGATCTACAAGAGATAACTATAAGGAAAGGAAGCCTACTTCAAGTTTTAAAAAACTGATATATCCCTTTGCTGTTCTTTCCTGGCAGTTCCAAAATGAGGAATTTTGAAAATTACTAACTAGAAAATACAGTGGCAAAAAACCCGAAACACAAAAAAACGCCAAACCAACTAACGAACCAAAACCCAGACACTCTGTAACAAACACAAACACAAACACAAACACAAACACAAACACAAACACAAACACAAACACAAACACAAACACAAACACAAACACAAA
>JANZLP010000080.1:5505986-5517611 GCA_026930925.1 Chelictinia riocourii
AGCGGCGGCTCCCGGGCAGAGGTGGCAGCGGTCAGGAGGAGGATGCTGAGCCTCGGTATTGGCGCTGGAACTTGGAGGAACGTACATGTTCTTATTAACAGAATTACCAAAATGCTTTTGAAAGAGTAAGTGTATGAACTTGTATTGTACTGAATTATAATTCATTTATTAGCTCTACAAGAAATTCTGCTTTTTAAAATTTAAACAACTAAAAACCTACAGTGATAAAACTAGCTACCAGGACATGAACTTACTGACTTTTAAAAAATCTTTGAAATACTACATGACACCAAGATGAAATTAAATGGAATAATCGGTGTGGACCAATGCTGTTAACCTATTTGATTTTTCTGTGTTTCAGATAGGGGTGAAAGCCATTAAAAAAAGGCCCAACTGGGTCTGGGCACTTGTTTGCTAACATTGTATTGTACTTATGGGCAGCAGGATAGCAAAGACCCATGTATGTTCAAGCTGACCTGCCTAATTTCTTGTGGTATGGATGAATTATTCTGATTTGATGATGTATGAGGATTCATTTTTTGTGTGTGCACCTTGTTTTGTTTAAAAAAAAAAAAAAGGTATTTTTTAAAAACAACGGCCCTAGGTATCACAAACAGAGCTCCTTGAATTCACTGTATTTATTCTTGGCTGGCATTTTACTGTGAGAAGTCAACATGACTTGGTTTGTAGGCTTTAATGCCAGTGTACAATTCATCGCCTCATGTATCCTTGTTATATTTTAGTGGCTGGCCTGTAAATTACAAGCCATATTTTAACTGGCCATAGAAAAGCACTTTGGCCTATTGTCAAAATACTCATGAAATGCGTATGGCAGAATATTCAAGATGGCCTTATGCAGTGGACTCTGTGGTAAGACATAAGGAGCGTTACCTGAGATTCATAAGAAGTTGAAAGAAATATTGCTCGCTGTGTCAAAGAATTATGGAAACTGAAAAGGATTAAAGCAGTACTGTAGAGAAGGGTAAAGTCTGTTTACCTGGATTTAGAAATCACAGTACTTTATACGTAACAAATGCCCACTTTTAAATTTACTGCTGTGAGACTGAATTATGCTAAAAAGTATTTTCAAGAGGGTTTTTTCCCATATTTTCCCCCTCAAATACTTATATTTCAATAGTATACCAAATATCTCTTCTTTATTCTGATAAAAAACCCGTTCCTGATGAGCTATTAAATGTCTCATTTCCCTTTCCACTTTTTTTCTACCCACTGCCTGGTCCAAGTTGAACTCACTCATTAACTGAGGGTCAATTTTCTTCACTGTAACGGTCAGTAATTTTCTTTGGTACCTCTTCCCTTCATCAGTCGTGAATTTTGTAATCTGTGCCTGGCATACTGTTTCAACATAACACTAATAGACAGAAATACTCAAGCCACAGCTAATTCACAGGCTACCACATTTATACTGGTAAAGAAAGTTATTTTTCCAGATAAGTGTGGGCAGTGGAATAATATTGGTATCTCCCAAATAGAAAGTCTTCCTTCAGGACTCAGACAGATAAATTACCCTGTTCTCTACCCTTGTGAGTGAGCCTGCATAGGAATGGAAATCCTTGACCGGACTAGAGGTTTTCCTTTTCTCACTGGGTAGTGTTAGGTTTCTATTGACAGCACATTACGCCCTATGGCACTGCAGAGGCTGAAGAACCTTTTTTTTTTTTTTGGGTGAAGCTATTTGGTTCAAGAACTACTTTGCTTCCTAGAATGGCAGAAGTGCCTTTCTTATTTGGCTGTTCTGCAGTACTTCTTAAACTGCAATATAAGCAAAGAGCACCTTTTCAGCTAATTTTGGTATTAATTTTCGGATGTTTGTGAAAGGCAGTTAATCAATATGTTTTCTGTACTGAGTAACAGAGCTGAAAATGACAACTGGTGTGGTATGGAATATTTGATTTTCTTTTAATTACTTGTTTATTTCCTGTGTTGCAGAAAACAGACTTTACAGGCTTGCGTCCTTGTTTTAATTCCTTGTGGATGAAGAAGAATCAATACAAATGAAGGCTCAGTTTTGCAAATATCCGCTTTTGGGTTCAGTGTAGTTACTCAAATTACTAATAATTTGGAAGAGCAGATCTTCATGTATAAAATGAGAATAGATAATTTATTTTTATCTCTGCAAAAGCACACTAGGCATCATTGTCTATAAAAACCACAGCCGTGATTAAGTATTAATTATACTGCTGGAGGTAACTGCAGGTGATAAGAGGCTTGAAGTTTTGGCTCCTCAGCAAAAGCAGTGTTTTATATATGACATATTTATTACAAAAAAGGTTCTTCTAGAACAAGCTTTTCAGAAAGAGACTACTCCAAAAGAAGGTTTCTTTATTTTGATATTTGTAAAGGAAACAGCAATTTATATATATGTAATTTTCTTTTTCCCCTTTGTATTCTGGTCTGCTGTTCTTAAAAGTGGTATTTTTATGACTCAGAAATCAGGCTGAATCACCTCTTCGATCGTGACATGTAACCATAGGTGAACTCTGATCACTGTATTGTAAAACTTCTCTTTTAATTTCAAATAGTTATCAAGTGGAAAAACCTGCAGGATGTCAGAAGATGCTAAAGCTGTAGGAACTTCACATCAAGTCACGCAGGATGTGATGAGCACACATCCTTTCTTTTGGTTGCGAGTGCTCCGGAACTTTTTTAGTGGGATTATAATACTTGGTGCATAACACTACAAAGCAGAGGAGGGAGCCTGCCGCCCACATGCATCCCGAGCCCACCCGTGACTCAATGTTTGGAGCTCCTGGTTAGGAAACATCCAGCCCTTGCTCATGGGTGATACCAGTGGATGACTTTAAAGCGCAGCTTGCCCAACTCACCCCTGCAGTCAGTGGCGGACGTGTTTTAGGAACCAGCATGGACTGGCTCAGCCGGACGCACGGCTGTCGGGCTCGTGGAGGAGTTTAATGCTGCTCTCCCAGGACTGAACCTGGCGGCATCCCCCTCCTTGGGCAGCGTTCCCCACTGTGTCTCTGGAAACAATGCTGTATGGAAATACTTGAAAAGTTCTGTCCTAGCCTTCAAAACCAAAGTTCCATTGATGCCGTCATGTTATGGTTTATTGGGTTTTATTTACATTACAAAAGAGTGATTTAACACAGTTTGGTTTGCTCTTTGCATACTTGCTATTGGTGCTCAGTGATACAGTCCTCTGTGCTCAGTCTTTGGGAGTGAGGTGTTTGGATCAACCTACAAATGGTGAGAAAGTTAAGGGCAAAACAAAGATAATGCCAAACCTGCTTATTTTCTGGGAGCTAATTTTAAAAGCCTTCCTTGTTTTCTCTGAGGTCATAAACTGTAAGTAATAGGTAGGTAAGTGATTTCAGGGAGAGGAAAGGTGTGTTTAGTCTCACAGATAAGATCTAAGGAGATCTAACTGCTACAGAAACAGGCTGAATTTATCTGTTATTAGGATGCAAAGTATTTGCCAAGAAGGTAACTAAGGAACAAATTTCTGAGAGATTTGGTAGGTCTGCAGTTGAAAACCTCCAGTTTAATATTTTGCTTGACTTGCTAATGGACTGCTTTAGTTGAACCAGAAGTTACAAGCTTGTATGTGTTCGAGGGAGAGTGTTGTGACCTGTGCTCAAATGGGTTCTTGTTTTTCTGTGACCCGCATGTGATCTCCTGGGACTCTTAATGATACAACTCCTGGTGACTTGCGTATGACCAATATTTCATTTGAAATGCAGAATATTGGTTAAGCCAACACATTTGAAAACACAATGTTCTGAGAAGGGGAATTCATTCACGTGCTATCTCCATGTACCTATAGAAGTTGCTCTGAGTATTATTAATTTAGCTTTGTGGAACTCCCGCTTATATTAATAGCTGTTTGGAAGGTAAAAGAAGACACTTTTTTTCTTAAAGCACCAAACGGTATGTTTAATGTTGGCATCTGTGAAGATTTTAATGAGCTCAAAGCATGCAGTGTTCTTCAATTAACTTTGATTATACTCGTGTATAATTTATTTTGTACAATAACTGGAAAATTAGCCTTCATTCAGGAAACAATTGGAGCTTACCATGTCTTGACCTCCTATACACCCATGTAATTTTAATGAAGACCAAACTGAATCTTATTAAGGATAAGACCAGTGCACTTGAGAACAGAATCTCTTGTCTTTTCTACCCCAAAATGACAGTAAGAATGATGGTGATGAAACTAGACAATAATGATGGAAAATAACTATTTTCATTATTGTAGGACTTTATTTAAGAGTGAACATGTAAATGCTAACAGCCATAGAAATGTTTGGAGGCAGTCAGGACATTAAACCACTGTGCAGGAAATAACATAGATATACAGGGTGATTTTTTTATTAGTTTTGTTCTTTCCCCCTTGTAACTGCCTTGTAATTTTATTTCAAAGTGGGGGAGGGGGTAAAATCCACTGAAGAAAAGTTAGATTATTTGCAGGATTATACTGAAAAGTAGCCATGTACCAGAAGAAGTGTATCTTCTAAGACTGAGATAATTTCATGCGCTGTATTTTCAAACTGTTTTTTCCAGTATGAGTTTGAGTATGACACTATAGTGATTCTGCTCTCTGAAACGTATATGCATCTATTTTCCTTCTCATGCAGAGCTGTGTATATGTGGAGTTCGGCACTCTGGCTATCATCCTGCCACGAGTCCCCATGGACGGCAGGGCTGAGATATCTGCACCCATTTTGCTTTGCATCCTCTTTCCCTTGAAGTCCCAGAGTATTCTGATGACAACTCTTGATTAGCAAAGTGCATCTGCCATATGTTATAAGCACATTTAAATAATAATGCCCAATAGAGAACAGTAGTTTCTGCACTGTTGAGGAGGAGGAAGGACAGCTGGAATGGCAAATGAAATAAGAAGGGATGGCATTTTCTCAAGGTCTTGGTACTCAGTGCAGCATGTCTGCAGTCACTGAGGTAATTCAGCATCAACACACTTTATACAGAGTTATATGTAGTAAAACCCTATAAAATGTGCATTGCTTTTAGCAATTGTTTGCATTCACTGTTTTATTGCAGTTACTGTTTACTTTTGTTCTATTTCTTAGCAAACCTTTGGATTTTTCTTTGAGTTCCACCTGAGTTTATCTGGTCTTGTTAGGACTGCAGGGGCTGATGTTCATCACAATCCATTGACATTAGCACACTCAGCGCTCAGAGGAGCGCGCCTTTATCATGCATCTTGCTGTAAAAGTACAAATTGCTGCAGTTGTGCTCCTTTTCTTTGAAAAGCTGATTCAGCTTTGTCGAGAGCATGATGTCTGAGGGCTCCTTTGTGTTTGAGTGCTCATCTTGCTTGTCTTCTACAAGTCTAGGCTTTCTGTAAGATGACTGGACAAAAGCATGCTTCGTGAAGCATGGACTTTCTTCCCATCTGATCTTGGCTTCAGCTGCAGATACAAACTGACCTGTGTTTGTGGTTCAGTGCTCCAACATGCCAAACAAAAAAATCCCAAAACACCCAAACAAAAAACCCCAACAAAACCCCAGAATTTATAGCATATTGATTCCTTAGTGATGGCATCAGGGAACAGGTTGTTACTACTTGCTGCTGCTTCTTGATTTCACGTTGGTAACTGATGTTGCTGTTATGCTAAATCAGGCCCTCAAATTACTGACTGTAGAGGAAATAGAGGGGACACAGGTAGAATGGAGCTGCTGGATAGCTCATTGTATGCAAAGGGCCTGTGAATAATGCAGAGTGGATGCTGGGCTTTAAGAGACCAAACCCTCAGATGCTGGGGAAGTTACCATCCACTGTCAGCCCAGTATAAGATTGTTCCTAATCTCAGTTTCCTCTCTTAAAATACCCCCCCCCTTTTTTTTTTTTTTCTTGTCCTCCTCTCATTAGGAAAGGCTCTATGATATAAGGGATCAGCTTCTGATCAGTGGCAGTATAAACCTTTAACCATATCTGTATACTTTCTACCTGAAAAGCAACATAGTAGTGAAAGAGATGTCATAGTATGTTTGGTAGTTTCACTTCTGGGACAAAACTGTGGAGAAGTTATTCATGTTTTTAGGGGGAAGGGAAGAGACAAGGCAGGTTGGAGAAAGACACCTTGTGTAAGTAATTCCTGAGAGCGACAGTAGTGTTCTTATGATGTGTAAATTTGCTGCAGACCTTTTATTATTATAATGGGATAAAACTGCTTTTATGCAGGGATTTAAAAAATTTAAAAAACTCTTAACAATGTCTCAGTTCTGAAGGGCTGTTTTAGATTTGAGACTATTATGTTGGGTATAAATCTATCTCAGGTTCAAACTTATCTCTTGGGTTTTGATTGTTTTTTTTTTCTTTTCTTTTTTTTAACACCATACCTTAATTAATCATTTAAACCCAGAACAAGGTATGTCACCAACCTGGAATCTTGGGTGTCAGAATAGTGCTCCAGGAGTACTTCTGTATGGTGGACATGCTGCAGATTGTCTCTGGACTAACTTCAGGTGAAGTACTACAAAGGGCAGTGACGGTTTCTGGTAGGATCAGGTGTGGTGGTGCAATATTTATTTCAATCTACTGACTCCAAGAAAAAAAAAATCAATCATAGCAATAAAGGACTGGCAAGTGGGGCCTTCAGTGTCTCTGGTGTTTAATACTCCTCGTCCTGTCCCCAGGATGCCAGTCACATCTCTCCTTGGTCATTTTTGAGAGGTGAGGGTTCCCCCATGCAACCATGCTAACCAGCCTGTATAAGATGTATCGAGGAATGGAGAGCAGGGAGGTTTAATTACAGCGATATTAACCTGCATTGATAGTTCCAGTTGTTTGAGGGACCGTGGTGGATTAAATAGCACTTGTTTCTGGCCTGCGTATTTGATGGCATGGAGTCCAATTTTAGAAGTCAGTGGGCATGCAGTTTGGTCGGTTGTGGGAGTAGATTGATAGGCAGTAGGCGTAGCTGTTGGAGTAGTGTGAGGTCTGGGAATAGGTCTTAGCATGAGCTTTAAGGATAGTCCGTTTCCATTATTTTTCCCTGTATCTGCCCACAGGGATACTGCTTCCATAGTCACTAAAAAATAAACTAACCATACAACAGGGGTGTGAGAAGTGGTTTTCTCTGGTACTCTTTAACAGGAAGATGCATGAGTTTTTCCACAGGAAAACTTTTCTTACTCTTCTGAATTTCTGAAATTCTTCTACTTCATGTTATGCATAACATTGCATAGCAACAGCTCCTTCCTATGAAAAGTTGAAAAAGTGCATGTACAGTTTAATGTGGAATTTTCAAAACAAAGCAGAATTTGTCATTGCTGAGTTAGAGCCAGACTTCCACTGTGAGTATTTGTCTCCATCAATAGGGGATGTGAAAGTGTGTTCAAAATACAACTGTACAGTGTCATGAAAGGGAAATCCACTGTGCAGGCTATTAAATACAAAACCACCATGTCCAGCTCATGTCTGAAATCATTGATCTGCAAGTTGTTGGAAGATGGAAACGTGTTCTGGGTCTGTCAATGCTTGCTCTGTTCTCACATTCTTTCCCAGGTGTCAACTTTCACAGTTGCTGAGACAAAATACTGGGCTTGAGGGACCTTCGGTATAACATAAAATGGACTCTTTGGTCTAACTCCTTCTTAATTTTCATGCATATAGTAACACCTTGAAGTTGTTGAATTCTTACTAGAGGAGAGGAGTTGGGGACCAAAATCCACCACACCTTCCCTGGTGAATTTGGGCTGGGGCAATCTTTTTCACTACCAGTGCCCCAACTCCTGATCAAGACGGTAATTAGAGTGTCCAATTAAACAAAAAAAGCCATTTTCCAATGGCACAAGATTTGTGTTGACAATGAATTACAGCCTGTTGCCTGCTGATGCCCACTTCTCTTCTCTGGATAATGCTGTTACGAATTATCAGTAACACATTTTTACTCTCTTCAAAGTAAGAGCTCTTAGAGGACAGGTTGGAAGACACTGAGCACCTCCTCCAGAGAAGATACAAGTGGCCAGTGCTTAGCATCTTGTATGGCCCACCCTGCAGAGACCAATACCAAACAAAAAAGTCCAGAAAACATGGTAAGATCAAGAGGAAAAATATCTCTACATTGTTTATGGGGATAAATTGCATATTCATACACTGTATATGCACTGCACCAGGGGTTCTCATGTAGCCCATAAGTCTGATTAGGGCTGAAACTGCTTTCTATTTAAATAAAAAGGCGACTTCTTTCCCCACTGCTTTCCTCTTTACCAAGCTTGAATTTAAACCAGAGAGGGAGAAACCACAGCAGAGTCCACCATACAAAATACTGTTTTACTGACTAGATTTGTGGTAACCAGACTCACATCATACAGCTGGCAAGACAACGCTCTGATAAAACGACTGTGTTTTATAAAATTCCCCAAGTCCAAACTCCAGTCTTCAAAATTCATTACTGTGACAGTTTGTGTCTGCACTGCAACTGAAAGCAGAGATAGCAAACACATTTTTTGTGCCTCTTATAATACTTCTCTTTGTTTCAGTAAGCAGCTGGTGTAAGGCACTCCAGATCTGCTGCTTTCAGACAGTTCTACTTACAACTATTCATACCAGTCTCTTTTTTTTTTTTCCTTTCTTTTTTTCTTATTAAAACTGTTAGGCAACATGATAAAGCACAGACAAGCTGAACAGAGATAACAACTTGACGTAGTGTCTGCCTATATAGCAGTACTGCAGTAGTGCACTCTGACAGAAGTCCATGCAGTCAGCAAGAATGTTCTTTTATTTTAACCACTAACGAGCTTAAACGGAAAGTGATTCAAATTAACACATGCAAACTATATGTTTGTAAAACCAGTATGGCTCTTTTCAGGAGATAGTTCTCTATCTTTTCAGGATAGTTCTCTGTAAACAATGATCTTCAACACTGTTTGCATTTCTCTTGCGGTTCAGTCAGCAGTATCTGTGTCCCTACTGAAACGTCCATGCAATACAAACATCACAATAGCAAAAGTAATGTTTTTACAAGTGTGGATTTGATAGCAAGACACCAGAGAAGTCTTAAAATATGTCTGAGAACTCCAGGAGTTACCAAAGATTGGAAAAAAAACCCAAAAACTATTTTGGCAGCTAGCTTCCTTCCTCTCTGACCTAGCAACTCAGTATGTGCTGCACTAAGTCATGGCTACCATATCCTATTCCCCCCCGCCCAGTCTCCTCTCTCCTGCTGGCTACTATTAATGCATAAAATCTGAGCATTAACTACACTGCAGAAATTAAAGCCTTCATCTTTCCAGCTGAAGACTGACATGATACAGACCTTAAGACATATTGAAATAAAACTCTTTGAAAGAAAATTCCAACACTGCCCTTGACCATTTTACTTTTCTGTTCTGCATTGGACAAATGGATTTGTCCACAAGAGTAAATTTCTGGCACATTTATTAGGGGAAAAAAAAAAGTAAGAATAAGAATTCTCTGTTGTGGTGTCTGTCAACAGGGTCCTTACCTTTAAGATTCTGGACTGAATTACCATGACCTCAGGCCACTCAATAAAATCATGGGCACAAGCATTTAACAGTTTAATTAACATGCATTACACATTTAATAACCTTTTTCAATACCTCCATGCCGACAAACTCATTAGTAAAAGGAGGTGCCTCATGTTCTCAGGGCCAGATATTCCCAGGAATTAATAGCACCTGAAGATCTTCAAGGGCAGTTTACTGATTCAAGATCAAAATTTAGCCCTCATGACATACAAAACATTTCTGCTGAAAAGCCAAGACACTCACAAAAGCTATATATATAGTGAAAAGGATACTATTAAAATGAAACGTCTTTTATTTTCTATTCCTATATTCTAACAATCATGAGGAGATTAAATTGCAAATAGACTGGAATGAATTTATAAACCATTGCATGTTTTCTTCCACTATCTCAAACAGAAGTCAGTCTGTGCCAACAAAAATTGGGATAAATGGCATAAAAATTCCAATCCATGCACAAAAATCGCATGATTCGAGATATCAAATACCAAGCAGGGAAGTCACTGCAAATCAACTCAATTCAACAAGTCATCAAAACAAAAGAATCACAATACAGTACCGCAGAATTAATCTGCAGATGTTGTCAGCTGCCTAGTTTGGGTATTACTTCACAGCATACTACACATTGTAAGAGAATGTATATCCTTGTAATTGTGAAATTCCTCAGAAATTAAATCTGTGTAAAATAGTTACGACTACAGACAATCTTAAAAGTATGTAATTTAATGCAGATTTACTTCACTTGCTTGACCAAAGAAAATTAATTAATCCATTCAAACTCCTCAGTAGTAAATCTTTGGTTCATGAAAAAAAATATCCTAAGAAGCAGTCATAAATTATATTTATTTATATAATTGCTGAATATTTCTATAACCCCCACTCAAACAAACAAAAAAAATCCCTTATGTAAAAATATCATTTTGCACGACTTTATTTCTCAAATGCAGTTTCTATAAAAGATAGGATTTAAGCTGAGCTTAAATAAGATTTAATTCTGGGAAGTAGTCTGCCAAACACTGTAAACAAAGCCACAGTAGCCTGTATTTCCTTTGTAGTACATAAAACAGGCCTACCTGGAGAGCATAATAAAATGGCAAACTACAGGAACAACAAAAAAATAAGTATTAATGAGAACCACATAACGATAAAACACTGCTATGAAATTAGATCTTAAAATTTTTTTATTATAATTGATAGATTTCTTTCAGCAGTCAACTTACTGATTCACTGATCTGACACATACTTTACCAGATGCCTTGTAATATAGCAAAAATCTAATTTAGTAGAAACCAAAGAGTCACATATACATGTACAGAAAAATTGGCAAAAGCCTGCTCTCCTCCATTTACAAAACACATGAAAAGCTCTTAGTCCTGGAACTAAGCTCTGGCTACCATTGTGCAGAGATATGTATGCCAGAAAACCCATGGCCAAAACTAAAATACAGTGATCAAATCGACTATTCTGTTCTGGCCCCTCCATCTGACCATGCCTGCCAATGAAGGCACATTATGCTTGACATTGCAAGCAAGAACATAAAATAGTGACCTCTGCATTCAATCATCTCCACCCACTTTTTCCTCCTCTTTCATTCAAAAGACTGCACAAAGAAGAGTTTTTGGTACAGTGGTATCACTTGCAGAGTGCAGGCACGCTTGCTTGAGGATCCTTTAGAAAACCATGTATTGTTAATCAGAGCTGAGTAGCATAGGCTAAAGCAGATTTCAATCTAAATAGGTCTTGAAAATGCTGTGTTATATACAAAACACTAAATTGCAACAGGCAGAAAATAGCAAAATTGCATCCTCAAACCAAACTGTATTTGCTCCTTCAAATGTACTGTGAAAAACTGACTACATCATCTTATATTCTCTCTCATCATACTGTAAAAGCATAGCTGTACAAAACAGCATCTGCATACTCAGTTACATAAATTGACTTACACAGAGAACTGTTTCAGTTCTACAAACTACATAAACATAAGAGGAGTAAAAAGTCTCTGCTGACCACTTAAACTATGATTGAAATAAATTCTCTTCACTCTGCTAACCAGGTACCAACTGAAAGAGTCTCCTTTTAATTCATTTTTGGTGTTGAGGAAAAAAAAATTAACTGTAAAAAAGTATCTCTGTAAGT
>JANZLP010000080.1:5946505-5974375 GCA_026930925.1 Chelictinia riocourii
CGTAGGCCACTAGTGGCGGGTGAGGACAAGTAAGAAAATACTACTAATACTATTACTACTATTAATACTACTTCCATGTAGCCGAGGTGTGTTATTCATCTGGTAGAATGTCCTGTTTCTTAGTAATCACATATATGTACCCCTCTCTAGATCATGAGCACTCAAAAAGTAAAAAATAAATTAACTGCATTTTGGTCAGTCTTTTTTCTAAATACCTGAAAGACACAATTGAAAAGGAATGTTTCCAGGTGGAGTGAGGCATTTCAGCAACCCACATCTAGTACTCAAGCTATTTATTTGCTGTCTAAGGCTGTCTCTCCCTGCCCTCTCCTCCCCTTTCAGATACCACTCACCTATACAAGGTCCTAATCCAAAGCTCATTGAAATGCTTCCATTGACATCCAGAGGCTTTGGCTGAGGCCGGATGAGTCTGGGGCACAAGGTACCTCATCGCATCAAGTTACGCCCTCTTCACAGTCTGGTATCGAGGCAGAGCACAGATCTCTTTTCGTCTTTACTTCTCTCTGCAAAGCATCCTGATAGGGTTTTTTTATGAACATGCCACTTCAAGTCTGTCACACCACACAATCTGAAAATACTTAGAATGATATTATAGTAGTGACCTTTATTGTTCATTAGTGAATCAGCAGCCTAGCTTACTATGGCTTTAAATGAGCTATATAAATTGGTTGTTATTTTCAATGATTTCCTTGATTTGAACATAGTAGAGCAAAGATAATTGATTGATTGATTGATTGATTGATTATGTAAAAGATTGTTTCAAGTTAGAGGGCGTCTTTATTCAATTCCACCCCCACCACCCCCAGCCAAATTGAGACATGGTGTCTGGAATCTTTGCTGGGTTCTTACCCAGTTCAGATCAGCAAGTGCTGTTGCTTCTCTTTCTCTTGGTGATGGCATGTAGTAGCCTTCCTGGGTGGAGTAGGGGTGCCTCTCTGGTTATGGTGGTGTTCATCATAATCTAAGCTGAAGCTACTGACAGCATCACTTTTCACACGTAACACTCTACTGTATGTGGTAGTCTTTGACATGATGTATATATGTGTTCAAAAGAAATTAAAGTCTATACCTGGTGGTGCTGTCCAAAGCCTCTCTTTATCTCAGTATTGGCTTGCCCCTGTTCCAGCTGCTGTGCTGTCACATCTGTAAGGTATCACTAATTCCCAGCTGCTGGCGTTGCTTTCCCATTGTTCAAGGATGCAGCATTTTGATGTATCTCTAAAGTATGCGGGGTTTCTGTCTTCTGCTCTGTGCTCCTTCTCCCAGCTTCAGCATCCTGATGTCTCCTGTTCTAGGTACATGACTAAGCTGACGTAACTGGGTTGCCACAGGTTGTGCTTGCTCTCTCTAGAAGGTTGCGGTGCTCCAAGAACTTTGCTGTTGCAAATTTTATCTTGTCATCTGGCATGCAGCATGGTGTGCAGATGGCACAGAAGAAATTCGTTTAGAAGCTACATATCTCCTCTGTTACAAGCAGGGGGGAGGCATGGACATAGATCTGGGATATTGATTATTGCACCAGTTCCCAAAGAGCAAAGGACACTGCATGCCCAGGGACCATGTAGTAAGTCCTGCTGGATGCATGGTGCTGCCCCAGACCAGGAATGCATAGAAGATCATCACATAGATCTGATGATGTCTCATGTCATCTTGGACTCCTTGCAGGCATTGCCAGGGCTGGTGCTGCTGGGGAAGAAAGCAGAGAACAGTAGCCAGGCCAGGAGGGGAAAGTGACAAAAAAAGTGGAGGAAGCCAGGGGCTCCAGGAAACCAAACCTGGGCTTTGTGGAGGTATGCGGAGAGGACAGTGGGGGATGTGGCATCTTGCCCTGTTGTCCTGTCCTTCCCTCTCCAGCCTGTGGTCTAACATGATGTCCGCTGACGTCCAGATTTGTTTTTATTATGGAAACAAAGTCCAGCAAATGAAAAGGAGGAGGGGAAGAACTGAGCACAGAAGTGCATGAAAGTCAGTAGTTACATCGTCTTCCTCTGTGAATGGACCACATAGCTTGTAGATATCTGTAGGCATTAAAGTTAGTGCCATATATATGAGTAAAAACCCTGTCCCCGAAAGGCTGGGTTACAGCAGTTGGGAGCTGTATTCTGAATTTCCTCTGTGCTGTGTGGTTCAGGTCTCAAAGCAACAGTACAGTGATGTATTTGGTAGTGGTGGTGTGTGTGTGCAGCTCATTTGCACGCAGCTATTCTGCAGGGCGTGTTGAGGGGGTGTTTGAGGAACCGAGCAGATTCACAGCTGTGTCTTACCTCTCCAGAATCTGCTTCTGCTACCAAAATCTGGTGCGCTAAACCCTCTTCATCTGAGCAAGTCAACAGCCTGTCCCAGGCTGCCACTTCAGAGAATGGCAGGGACTATAATGCATATCACACCTAAACTTTTAAAGAGATGATTCCCGCTTTCAGCGAACACCTGTATGACTGATTTGCTTGAACGCCCTGCTGTGATTCAATGCAAACCCCTATAGCCTCCCAGTTGTTCAGTAGCTGCCTTAGTTGCTAAAAGCAGTAACTATGAAAGCCAGTGGAGCTAGTGGGAAAATAACAAACTTAAAAATTACAGAGTAGAGATGTATTTGTGACACACTGTCAACAGCAACTCATTACATGCTCCCTATCAAAGTTTGACTTGCCCTGTGATTTTTCTCTCAAGTGAACAATGTCTTCGGGATTGAAAATAAAAGCAATTCTGACTTGTCCACAGCAAATACCTAAAATCACCACAGCTTTATGGTGAGAGAGGAATGCCCTCTTGGTGCCTATGTCAAAAAGTTAACTAACAGCAAGTCCTAGATCCATAAAAGCACTGCCATGCAAGCAAATCTGGGTCTAACAGTGTATGTGGGACAATTATCAGGAAAGCATTTAAATGGCTTTTGAAGTTTTTTGTGTGTGTATATCATTCGGTAGAGACAAACAAGTCAGAGAGTTAACTCCATGCAGTCTACCATTAGTGCCACAAATCACACTAATAAAAGCTGCTCATTTAAACTTTCTGACAAAGTGAGGCAGGCTTTGGATCTCTTCACAAGAGGGAAGATCCCAACAGAAGAATAAGGGAAGGAATGAGATTACAGGTCTGTTGTACTTTTTAAATGTTTCCCATCATCACCTCAGATAACCATTTCCGTCCATACAAATATTCATCCTTCTGCTGTCTGAGAAAAGAAAAGCTAGGTTTTCCATTTATCTAATCAGTTTTAAAACACACATGCCATAAAGTAGAATGTGTATGTACTGCCATATTTTTAAAGCCTGTATATCTCTTTTTGGCTTAATTGTATGAGTGCCATGACTCTGTCAGGATGGATGTGAACATAAGGTTTCTGTCCAGTGGTTTAGCTTTTACATCTGGAAAGAGATGTACATTCCTCTGTCTTTTCATATGCTCTTTCAGTCATCAGCAAGTGCATTAATTAAAGCCTTTGTATAAGCTCCTGAAAACATCTATTGCATGGGAATTGGCTGTGTCTCCAAAGGACTTCTGCCTAAAGGTCTTGTGGTCTTCTCATTTATGTCCTACTGGGTACTTGCCAACAGGGGATACTGTTACTAACAAGGAGCAAAGAGATTTCTGTGCTTTGCAGGAGCATGGCAGTGGAAATGTTATTTAAACCATTATTATGTTTATTCATTATTCTGTTGCCATGAAGGAACTGTGAACTCCTGTCAGTATTAAAACCATGTGCTTTAAATAAAAAACATTCTGCAAGTCATGTACAACAAATTGTTTACATCCTCCTTATTACTCTTTTGATATCAATATGTTTTAGTTTGGCAAGGTCTTTTTTAGTATCTCTTTCTTTGGCTCTTCATTGAAAAACCATTCCTGGGATTTAGAAAAAAAAAAATCTTTTCTAAGAAGTTAATTTGCAAACCATTGTAGATTAAACAGCGTCAGTTTGCCTGATCCTATTCTCTCAATTTGCCATTTTTCAAACTCACACAGATCTCTTTACCCCCTTTTCAGTGTTTAAATGATGGTTAACCATGTAGGAGACAAAAATAGACAAAAGCAATTCCCACTTTTTCCTTTGTCTCATTGTGTCATGCTGTGCTACAAATTTATTTAATCTGGACAGAACCAAAGGGGTAAAACCTAATTTAATAGCTATCAATCAAAGGTAGGAAGTTTGCAAGAAAGACTGCAGTTCAGGCTCAAATCTACTGAAGGGAAAGCAAAAACATAAAAGCATTATGTCTAAGACTGTGACTCTTCAGGAACTTTAAGAAAATCTTCTGATTTCCTGTCAAAACTTGTTCATAGGCAATTTAATCATTGATGCTTCCTTCATTTTAAATAGCTTGTCTCTCTTCTTTGTATTTATCTTTTTCATTCAACTATTGCCAGTTAGTATCTTTACCCATTGTTTTGCTATAACAAGCAAGCCAACCTTTCCTGACCTCTCACAAAGGAAGTCTGCAGTGTCTGTCTCTTCATGGAATAGAAGAGTATTTTAAAGAAGAGTGAAGTCCTCTTCTTTTCACCTGTTCTGACCCAGTTCAAGTTAATTTTTCTTGGACTTGGATAGCCAGAGATATGTACTTGTTTTTATATGGTAACCTGGTAGCTTCTCCCAAGACACCTATGATGAAACACTGCAAGGCCTTCTGTTATCTCCAGTGTTATCAATACTGTCTCGTTCATGAGCATGGTGTTCGGGCAGCCATTAAATAAAAGCAACTCCATACAGAGGCTATGGAGGCAATGGAAGAGATTTTTGAGTATTTGGTACTGAGAAGTAAAATATTGAAATGTTATTATATTAATATGACATTAATTTAAATCATGTAAATATATAGACACATTATTGTGCTATGCAGTAAGCATGTACAACAGAAAATAAACTACTTTAAGAAATGAGATTTCCTGGCATTTTTTTTCTCTAGCCTGTATCTTGTTCCTCAGGAATGACTTGTCAGAAGTACAGCTGTTGCAGGTACTTTCATTCACTTCCTGTTATGCCAAAGGAAACTGAGATGAAACCACAGAATTTTACCTACTTTCAAAGCTTTAGATAAGCTTTCTTTTTGGGGCCTATTTTTGAGTGGTGCTGGCCACCCTCAGTCCCTTTGGAAGTTAAAATCTGAATTAAGGCAGCTAAGGATACTGACATCTTTTCAGTAGCTTTTCTCTGCCTGCTGGTAGCTCACGGTCCCATGGAACAGCAGATACAACTTTTCTTTGTGAGGACCTACAAAAGAGCCTATAGGTGCTGTTTGCAGGATGGACCTGTGCCTAAAGTCTTTGCTCTTCTCTCAAAGTACACAGACACCAGCAGCAACATAAAGCCACTGCAGAATGCACAATGTCAGCTCACAGACTGTTTAATTCATGTTCTTGCCCACTTTCCAGTGTGATCACACATTGTACAGTATTTGCATGTACCATTTATGCGGGTAAGAAAAAAACCCAAGAAATGAAGTGCAATGTCCAAGCTACATCCTACCTACTGGCAGTTTACAGTCACACAGACACTTGGCTCAGTCCTGTTCTCACAGAAACAAGGCAAAATATGAGAAGGGTTCTTGGTAAAATGAGGGCAGACTTTGTCCTGAGGATCTTAGAGCTGGACATGTCAAACTGTAATTGCATCACATTTTTATTCCTCTTTATCCTATGCCACTCCCACAGCTGCTCCCATCTTCCCTGTTACCTGAGGCTGCCACATCTTTTATTGAGACTTTGGCCACGCAAACAGTTGACTCTGCATTCAGCATGATGGAGATGGCTGGGAACCATTGCCACGGCAAGGGTATCAACAGCCAGTTGATATTTCTGGCCTGCAGTACATACAGGCAGGAATAATTCTCATCTTTTCACTGTTTGATTTTTCAGGTTGATTATTGGCTTCACTTGAAATGCAAAATTAACTATCTTGAAAGCTGTTAGCACAAACAGCTGGTGCTTGTCGTGGACAGGACAAGGTTGCTCTTTTTTAGGCAGGGTTTCTGTGAAGTCAGAACCTCAGTTCAGGTGTCTCAAATCCCCAAGCAGTACTTTAGCCATTGAATCATCCTTTCACTCCATTCTTCCATCAGCACAATGTTGGTTTCCAGCCTATTGGCTCCTTCCATATTTTGCTGTTTCAGCCTCTGTAAACTGTAGTTAGTAGGATTTGATTATTACTGCACTGTGATGCTACCAGGGTCATTTGTTAGGAACTGCAAATCACTGCACCTAAGTTTAAGTTCTCCTTAGCAACCACTGTCTATAGTATATGTAAAGAAATCCAACCAAGCTGAACAAAGAATTTTACATCACAAGGTCTCATCAAAAAACTTTTCTCCTGTTCCAGAATAGATGAACAGTTTACAGCAGGTAACTATGTTGATTTACAAACCATTTCAATGAAGAAAATCCAACTGTGAGATCATACTGTTCCAGACAAGATGATTTTTTCAGGTCATTAAAGGCTTCAGCTAAGTTAAGAGGAAGATTTTTAATGGCTGAACTGTTGGACCAAAAGCCAGAACACTGGACACCTTTTGGATTTCTGCCATTTGTCTACCACATAATGTGTGTAATAATTGAGCATCAGTCTTACCTCTGCCTTCATCAACATATTTGTTTAATCTTTTTCATCAGAGAGGCCCAGTCAGCATTTGTAAATTCCCATGCAGTTCTAGAGAATGTGTATTTTTTGCAGGAAAGTCAACACAGACTTTAAAGCTTAAAACATAAACTAATGTGCTGTAAGTATCCTGAGTTGAAAGCATCAATAGACAGATATGTTTTAATAAGGTATACACAGCAAAAACCTTTTAAATCTTGACTCTTACATAGATGTTTTTAAACTAATCCTTCACATTCCTTTAATTTGTGTCCATTACATCCTGTACAAACTGTAAAATGTTACAAAATCTTTATATGCTTTCTACAGGTTGAAATGAAGACCCAGGCTGCAGAGAAATAATATATTAAATCCCCCTTTTGTATAAGGTTACAACTTCTTATGTGGACTTGTCCCAAGTTGTTTAAGAGGGGGAGCTACAGCAGTGCCTATTCATTTCACTATTTCCACTAACTGTATAGACTCCCAATTTTGACTCTCTCTCCACTGCTGAAAAAAGTGCTAAAGATGGCAATGAAAACCAACAGAAAATAAGAAACTAGATTTACAAAGAGGAGTTGGATTTGCAAACCAATATTTTGATCCCATTTTTAACTAAGTGATGAGTTTCGTAAGACTATGTTATTTATCATATAAATTTTAGATGCAGCTGCAGTTTTCTATTCAGAGTCTGTGAGTAAATGAGGATGTTGGCGGCTCCTAGAGATTCATGTCCAAGCAAGGATGAATTCCAGATCTCTTGTTATTGCTCAAATGTTCTTCTTTATGGAGAAAATAACTTAAACACAGAAATGCACTAACGTAAGCAAAGAGGAAGCTTTGGAAAGTCTGTGACGAAGATCTCCTGTTGTATTGCACTTACCTTAATGAGTCAGCGTGGGATGTGTTGTTCAGAGATTGATCTCCTGTAGGTTATTAGGATTCCTTAAGTAACATGTAATTCAAAAAATGTTGTGTTTCAGGTCTTCACCAAAATAAAAGTTTTGATCAAGATATTAAAAAAAAATCATATTGAGAGAAGTGAAGCATATAGTTTCATTTGAGATGTAGTTTTTATAGTTTAATTTATTTAATTAAATAAGTAAATGTTTAAATAGGATGCTGTTCAAATAAAAGAAGTATTTATACAATTTAGATGTTCAAATTAAACGTTGGCGTCTTTAGATTTTTCTCCAGTGTGATGGTGTTAGTCAGAACAATTTTTCAAATTTGTCATTTTTACCAGTGTTTGCATAACTCTAACTTAGTATCTTTTTAATGAGTAAAAAATTGGAATAGAAGTATTTATCATGATGATAAGGAAGTTCATAATGAGATATCACCAAGCAGCCTTGCATGGCTTTGCATTTTAACTCATTTATTAAACAAGAATGGACACAGTTGAGTAAGAATTCAGAGAGATGGTGCATGTGTTGGGTAGGTAGCCAATGGGAAGAATATTTTCATATAAGTAAATAACATTCCAGTCCCTTGATAATTTCTCACTGTTTTTTTAAAGAAGTTGAAAACCCCTATTGTTTACACAGATATATTTAAAAGAGATTTGTATTTAAAATCTGAGATGCATCAGATATTTTTTTTTTTAATATTGCTCTAATCAGAGGACAATCAGAATGAAAAAGATAAAAATAATTTATAAACAGCCAGTCTCAGGCTACAAGGTCCCAACAGGTAATCAGTTAAAAAGAAGGTGCAAGCCTGAGAAAATACAGCAGTCATCATACACTGAGAAGAAATGTTCACAAGGACTCATGTCCTTGAAACCTATAGTGGGGTGCAAAAGACATTGCTTTTCAAAAATGGTAAAAAGGCTGACATGGGGTTTAGTGAGTCCACGTTTCAGCAGCGCTTCCCATATACCTATTCTGCTTTAACACCAGCTCCTTGGCATGGACATGCTCCAGGCTGGCAGAGGAAGGAGCCGCACCACAACAAAAACCCAGTTCAAAGTTTGTCTTTGTGTGTATTGGCACTGAGGGGGCAGTTCAGAGCTGTTGATAAAATTGTTATTGTTACGGACATAGTTAATCATACAAAGGACCTTTTAATTGCCAAGGACCTGTACTTGAGAGCTTAATTTAGTGGTCACAGGAGGACAAGAGTCATGGCATATGGCTTATATGATTTCACAATGAGAACAAAGTATTTCACATGCCTTGAAAATTACTACAGCTAATATTTGGAGAATTAAAAAAAAAAAAATCCCAGGGCTTTCTTCCAAAATGTAACATCACACACATTGTACATTGCCAACAAAACACTCAGACAGCACTCAGTCACTCCGTTGTGCCTCAGGATGCATCTTTGAATTCTCTCAGTAACCTCTGTACTGCTATTTGCCAACACTTTCTGAATCTGAAACTTTGCCTAAATTGCCCGGAAGAAGAAGTAGGTATGTCTATCTGTTTTTAATGTCCTACCTTTATTAAGATTATTTCACATACTTTTTATATGTAAAAAGTCTTTTGTGCTCTCAGTTCTGATCTGTGCAGTCTAGTAAGTTTTTCTTTCTTTTTCACCATGAAACTAACTCTGAAGGTCAGGATTAGTTCTCTTTATGTGTAAAAACATGATTCATTTTATAAAATTTCTTTATAGCTGAACATGTTTAGCTGCTTGCAGAATTTTCTCTTTCAAATTAATCTATACTTCTAAGGTTGTTCCCAAAACTCAAGTTGTATTTATTTAGTGTTTCCAGAACACATGATCCTAACTGGGTAATATGTATTAATAGTAATAATGGTGATAGGTTCACTGTACATGAAAATTAATCAGAAATTAGTTCAAAGTAGAAAAAATATGTCATTATTTGCAAAAAGATTACTGGAATGTGTTAAGTACATATATTGAAAACCATTCATGTGGCTAATTGTCTATTAGCACTAAATACTTAAAAATACATACAGAAGAAAATTGCATTTGAAGAAGAAATGAAATTAAGCAACTGAAAATGAATTGCATTTTCTGTCAAGAAGACATCTGGAGCTCTAAGTTTATAAAAAGCCTGTGGCTTGTGGTAGTGCTCAGACACTGTCGAGTAGACTCTGAAGAAATTTTCCCAGTGACAAACTACAGAAACTTCACGTACAATTGCTAGCTGAACAAGAAGTCAGATTTATCTGTGGTTAAAATCTAAGTTTCAATGGAAAGTAAATGTTCCTGAAGCTTTTAGTTTAGCCCTTCATGAAGGAATTCGTGTCTCCAGCCCAAAGATCACATCCGAAGTGTGCAAAGTGACTGGCATAAACTGAGAGCAAATAATCACCAGAAAATTGGCAAGCAAAGAAAATAAGTACTTATTTTTCCTCTATATTTAGTAAAAGTAATAATTCTACTTACAAAAGGAAAGGTTTAATTGTTATCTTTCTTCTACATTATTTTTTATATATAATGTTACAGATTTTCTTCCATTACTCTCACATCTTAGCCAGCCTCCTGCTGTAAAAGGTTAGATTACTGCTGTAAAAGGTTAGATTCCTGCTGCCTCACGAATAGCCTCTTGCTGCCTCACAAATAGCCTCTCTGATGCTAATCAGCCATTTATTTGCTCTCTATAACTTCTCTGCAGTTTTAGATCCTCTCAAGTTATCTTAGTTTGCATGAGGCTCAGTGAACTAGATAACATGCAGACTGTTGTGAGGGAAGATGTTCAAAGCCAGAGAGCTGTTAACTTGAGTTGCAGCCCAGTTCCCTGACCAGACTGCCAGCTTGAGTGAGTTTATGAACTCAGATAAAACTTTGCTGCTCACTTCATTCTGCAATGATGAAAAATGTTCAGTGCATTAAGTACCAAACTGAAGGATGTGGAATATTAGTACATAACTAATTCCTAGAGGCATCACAGAGATTGTTGCAGGCTGCTCAGATACAGACATCACTAAGGTTGTACATATATGTAAGAGACAAATGATGGTCCTAAATGATCTCTTCAGAAACTCCCATCCTTAGCTATCTCTTTGGTGTAAAAATACAGAAACTGAAAGAGCAGAGTTAAATAGCTGCGGCAGGAAGTTAACACTCAGGAAGACTGATTGCAAAATATTGATTATTTTTTTTAAAGCATTCTTTTTTATGATTGACATGCTCCACTTCGATATGAAATACTGAAATGTTAGATGTCACCACAGGCTCAATAACGTCATGCTTACAATAATGATTCTGAGACTGAACGCCTGTAAGAAACAAGATCCAGGCATGATGGTCGGGCATGACAACACCAGGAGAATAAAGCCACCACAGGAGGCAGCTCTGGCAAGCCAGTGGATTTTCACAGGAGGATAACGTTTTACCCATGCTCTCTTTCCTGCACAATCTCGCACAGAGTTACCAGAGAGAAACAAAGGTATTGCCAATGCTACAAAAGCCCAAATGCTTTGGAGGCTGGGGCTGACTCTCCCCAGCTGAACTCAAATTAAATTTTTGAACTGGAGAAAAGGGCTGTGAATTTGGAGCTGCACAGGCCTTCCTTCCAGGCAAGATTTTGAACATAAGATTTTGGAGGAGTCAGTTTTTTATTATTACAACTGCTGACATTTGTGGGCAATAAACTGTCTAATCTAATGGTAATTTTGAACCTGAAGTTCAGGATGGGAGGAACTGAGAGGGAACAAAAGTATGCAAAGTTGAGCAAACAATGATGTGCACAGTGAGTAACATTCCCAGTTCTGGGGAGACAGGCATGATCCTGCTAAGGTTATACATAGCATGGAAAGTAAGAGTAAAAGAAAGGGCAGGGAAGGGCACAAAGCTAGCTTTGTGTCACCAGCGTGACTCCTGCTACTCTCAGGGAGCTGGAATTTGGCTATATCTGTTTATGTCATCAGTCTGGAGGACACCCACAGAACTACATACACTAAATTGGCACTTTCCTTCCTCTGTGCCACTTTAAACAATGGCAGCAAAGAGAGGAAATTTCATAGGATGTAGAGGAAGTTCCATCCTTGCCAATGCTGAGGACATTTCTCACCATTGCACATATGAAGCACGGATTGATCTAGCCTATAATAATCAGTGAGCACTAATATTTTCCAGCAGTTAAATGTTTGTTGCACCACCAACAACTTTTGGAATTTTATGCTTCTTTTTTGCAGACCTTTTCTCTCATTTCAAAGACGCCTCCTGTTCACTTCAGAATTAAAAAAAATATGACTGAAACTCCTCTACTGAATGTTCCCTTCTCAAACCAGAGTGAAAACAAGAGCAACTCAACTATTTGCCCAGACTTGAATGACTGGTGGGAAATTGTGTACTATATAGTACCCAAGTATATCGACACCATCTGCATTATTGGAATGCTTGGAAATGTATTTGTTCTCTTCACTTATTCACTACACAAGGGCCCCCTGAAGGCAGCTGAAATCTTCCTTATGAACCTTGCTGTTGCTGATCTTATCTTCCTCACATGCCTCCCTTTCTGGGCAGAGAACATCAGGAATGAATTTAACTGGCCATTTGGAAATTTCCTTTGTCGCAGCACCAGCGCATCCATCAGCCTAAACATGTACACTAGCATCTACTTGCTGGTGGCAGTGAGCATGGATCGCTATTTGACTTTTGTTCATACCTTGAACCACAGAGGGGTACGGAGCAAAACTGTAGCCAAAGGGATCTGCTTGCTCACCTGGTTCTTCGGCATCCTTCTCAGCATCCCAACCTTTATGTTTCGGACTGTGAAACACTTTCCCCTGTGGAATATTTCAGCATGCACTTTAGACTTCCCCACCCCATTGTGGGTAATAGCTGAAAGCCTGGTATTCAACATAGTGGGGTTTGTGTTGCCATCTACAGCAATCATCTTCCTTAATTTCTCTACCATTCGCTCCCTACAAAAAAAGGCAAGAGAACGTAGAGCACTCAGAACAAAGAGTTGCAAGGATCACAAAGGCACAAAGGCTACCAGGCTGATCTTCACAGTGGTACTGATGTTTCTTTTGTGCTGGGCTCCTTACCATTTTTTTGTATTCCTTGATATATTATACCAGGCAGAAGTGATCAAAAGCTGCTTCTGGGGTGAACTGCTCAACTTTGGTGAGCAGTTTGGTTATACTCTGGCTACCACCAACAGTTGCATTAACCCTGTGATTTACGTCTTTGTTGGGAAATACTTCAGGCAAAAGGCTTTAGAAGTTTTCTCACACTTTATTCCTTGTGGATTTCCTTTAAGCTGGGTATCATTCAAAGAAATGTCTTCATATTTCAATGTGTTTCCAGTCAGGAGTAGTTTAACCTAATGGTTCTCAGTTTCATCTTCATTTTGATATTAAAACTTATTTCAAATGGCATTAAAAATGAATATGAATAGAACTGATCTGGCATTCACAGAATAAGATAATTATTTATTAAAATAAATCACTTGACTGCTTATTTGTCCTCAGGTTTGCTTTTCTTTTTCTGTGTTATCCATCCAAATGCATAACATGTGATACCAGAATTTTGAACCAAATTATCTAATCTGTTTTATCAATTATCAGTGACTTGAAAGAAAAACTCTTTGATGAGATATCAGAAGTCTGGTTTCTTTACAGAGAGCCATAAGCTGGTTGAACATTTTATTGCATTGTATCTGTGATGACAACTACTGTACCACCAATAACATTATACATAAAATTATAATGTGTATTGCAGAGCAAGTATGAGGTTAATCTTCAGCTGACAGCTGCATTTGAGCCATTTAGAATAGGTCCAGTTATTTTTAACAATATTTTAAATGCTTTGCACTTCTATGGTAGCATATGGAAAATTTGAATAATTTTTTTGTGCATTTCAAATATATTCAGTGCATAGATATTGTACAAGACAATGTACCACAAAGAAAGTGTACATCAGCTGTAAAAAAAAGCAAAGCAACCTGGTATCCTCCTCAAAACCTGACTTTTTTTTTTTAATCCAGTAAAATGTTGCATAACTACTCATCAAGTACATTATGTTTTTTTTAATTCTATATATATTAAAATATCAGTGATGGCCATTGATACTGTATTATTTTGGAATATCTTTCACCTGAGGCAAATCCTTAGATACATATTTATATTTTTATTAATAAAAATAAATAAACTGCATAACATCCCATTTTATACCAAAATCTTGTTCTTTCTTACACTTATTTTGTATTTTGTCTCTTTCCCTGTTCCTTTGGGAAGAGCAAATATATAGTTCTGTGATTAAAAATCCTTGCTGCTACCAGAATATAAACGCTGTTAGTGGTGGTGGTGGTGGCAGTAGTAGTAATAGCAGCAGTAGTAATGACATAACATAATATGCCAAACAGGAGATAAGAAGGTAACTTCTTTTCCATCGCAGCCACAATTGCAGAATAGATGTAAGACAACTGATATATCTGTTCCCATAACTATAAAAGTATGTGTATGTACAGACATGGAAGAAGATAGGAGATACAGTGCAGGCTGTTCAGCCAGAAAGATACTGAGTGCAGAAAGGCTCATACAAGCACACCATTTCTCTAACAGTATATTGTATTAGGTATTATAAAGCTTGTTCAGCCTTCTATGCACTGTAACAGTGCTGCATTTTCTGCAGTTCTTTTTAGTGTCACTATTTGGAATATGGATTTAATCTCTTATTTAATTATAGATATCTGCCCGTTCAACTTCATTGCAATAAGTGTTTGTTTTTAATGATTCCCCCAAACTTTTATATCTGAACAGTGGAAGCCTTTTGAAGAGTTAAAAGTCTATCTTCCTGCAATGATGGTTAAAGAATTAAAGGTGGATTAAGGGATCAGGGAGGAGGAATCACTCTTAGCTTTGTTAGTTTCAATCCTTCTGTGACAGGCTTTTTTAAAATAAATGTCAGGGTTAGACATTAGCAGTAACAGCAGCAGGTGAAGTCTACTGAATCATCTGAGATCAAAAACTTAATTCCAGTCTATTGTAAATTGTTGCACACTGCATTTATTTAACACATCCCAGCTGAATCCTTAATTAAAAAAACTTCCATGCAGAGATATCTTCGGTGTAGGAAGCACTAAAATAATGAAAAAAAGTCTATAAACAGAAGTACCATTTTCCCACTATGCATAGGGACCTTAAAAGGGAAAAATATCTTGTCTTGTCTGAGTAATGCTTGTCTATGTTATGCAGTGTACACAAATAAAGGGAAAATTACTTGAGCACTGTGGCATATTTAGGGTATGAGCTAATAGATTGAAAATGTCTGAAATCTGAAATTAATGGAAAACCTGCCGTCTACTTCAATGGGCAAGTGACAAGTGCTTCCATGAAAGTGCTGTTTCTATTTCACATGTGCACAACTGTCAGGAAAAGCATCTGTAGTTTAAATACTGCTTTAAACCACTTAACAGGGTCTTGCAAATCAATGGGTTTATTCTCCAATACAAATGTACATAAATGAAAGTATTTTTTATGCATGAAGTAAAAATTGATCAGCTTCTCTCATTACTGATTTTATGAGCTGTATTAACATAGAAAAACATGACAAGTAAATGCAATTTACTCCACAGCAAACGCAAAATTCTATATTTAATCAGAAATTATCCACTGCACAGATACAGGGTGAAGAGTGAGAGACTAACTGCAGTTCAGCAGAAAAATATCCATAGACTGAAAGTTGAACATGAGCCAGGAATGCCATGCTGTTTCCACCTTGAAGGTGTATACGACAGCAGGTAATGAACTTAAATTGCAGCAAGGGAGGCTCAGGATAAGGATTAATAAAAAACTCCTCCTGGTAAAGCTAGCAATAGGCTGCCTTGGGGAGAATCCAGCACCGCAGCAATGCAAGCCTTCAAGACCACTTTAGACAGCCATTGCTGGGGAAAATATAAGCGCACTTGGTTCTGCCTCAGCACAGGAAGTTATTTTTAATGACGTGCATCCTTCTACTGACTCTTTGTCTTGTGGTCAATATATAAAGTTTCCTTGTTTGTGCTTTCAAGGCTCTTCATCTATCATATTTCAATCAATACTGAAATGTCAGTTCTGACAGCCAGTGAACTGACACTGTCAGACTCCACTGCCCATGGGTTGTTCTTTTGAATAAGCACCCTTTTTACCTTCTCTCATGTTACTTCTCACACTCCCAATAAACATTGTCAAGCGTTAATCATTAAAAAACTTCTGAGCTGCAGTACCAATCTTTTATAGGCAAAATCCCAGCACCCTAAGAGCTTGCAAGTATAATTTAACTTGTTCCCATCATCCATCTACATTGAATTAGTATATTTATATTTTAATCATAATTTCTCTAGGGACCAAGCCAAACCTGGAAACTAAGATTCATAGATCTTCTAGATATCAAAAATGATAGACTCACTGAAGATACGGGCTCTACTGCGTGATGACACTCCAGTTAAAGCCTTCAGTGTTCTGGTGTAATGCCCCATTTTCTTTCTGCCCATGATGGGGCACTACCTCACAATTTCTCCCTATACTAATATCCCCTTTGTTTTACAGGTGATAATCATACTTTTCCTCAAATTAGCTATTTTTAATTGCCATAATTACAATAAGCTCAAAGCAACTATTCCCAACTTGCCCCAAATCTACAGTTAACTGAGCAGCAGAGCTGATCTAAATAACTAGTTGTACCAAAAAGGGGAAGCACCACTCTGGAGCTTTTTGATCCATCTGTAAGTCCATTTAACACACTAGCCCAGCAGAAAACTTGTTTTTATTAGTTTCTTACTGGGTTAGTTAAACTTAATTTGGGGGTTCAGTGACTTGCCAGGGCTCAGACAGCATAAGAGATAGTAGCAGCACTTCCCTCATTCAATAGTACCGCCTATAGATGTCTTCTGAAAGAAGACATTTGCATTCTGTGATCACTGTCCACACAAAACACTTGCAAATTTTGGTAAATATGTATTTGAGATGAAAATATGAACATTTACTTTATCTATGATATATCAGAAGAGTTAAGATGGAAAGCTGAAAAATATTGGTTTGATTAGGCAGCTCTTCAAAATCACTTTGTATGCAGGGAAATTCTACAGCCAGAATCAACCAAGAGTACTTAGTCAAAATATCATTTATGTCATATAAAGGATCTTTTGTCTCTGCAGCTAGTACTGATGATTCTTCAAAAAAGTAAATAACAATTTTATAAAACCATGAAAGAAAGAAACATCTTTAACTTCATTCAATCCACATATTGGCTATTTAAGAGCTGATCTTCCATCTGAAATAAGAACTGTGTTTTCATTATGAAATTAATCAAAAGCACGGTTTTTTACATATTCCATTCTTCTTCTTGAGGGAGGAAAGGAATATAATTGCACTTGCTTTAATTAGTGGTGATGCTTCTCTAAGAATTACTCAAGACTCTTATCTCAAGATCAACTACTTTTTTGTGGTGGAGAGAATTTATCTGTCTGTCAGATCTGATCAGTAGTACCTGGCACTGAAATCTATCTTCGGAATATTTAGGGTTTGAATTCTATTACTTTAATGTGCTTTGCTAGTACACAAAGATTTTAATAGATGTAACACAAGGCAAAAAGTCATCCGAAAAAATCTATCTAGGAAACTTAAATAAACAGATAATCCCAGCACATTTTACATCCCAAATAAAAGTGATAATTTCTCTTTCAGGAACTTTGAACACATACTGGAATAATCTAACAAACAGACTTTCCAATCCAAATTAAATTAATAAGGTAATAATATTTTACCAGTATTGTTAAAAAGAAGAACCAGAACTAGGAAGCACAATGCAAAGTCTCCTACTATTGAAAGGGACTCCAGTGCTTTTTTTTTCTTCTACGTTGAGCTTCAGATTCAGGAAATTAATATCTTGTTATAGGTCATGTCATCAGTTTTACACTGTATTATGATGTCAGCAACTGCTAAGGAGACTCAGTGTTAAGTCTTGGGGAGCTGCTTTTATGAATCAAGGCCTGCTATTGATCAAGGCCAGTAAGTGCTATCACTGTATTGACAAAGCTAAAATAGGAATTATGACCATACAAGTAATTTCAATCTGCAGGTACTTCCTTTCTGCATCACCAATTCACAGACTATGAAAAATGCAGTGATTAGGAGAATGCCAAGACTTGAAATTGAGACTGTTCCCTAACAGGAACTTTTTCATAGGTTAGGATGCTCAGGGAAAGCTACAAAACAACTGGGGCAGAATACATGTTACAGCCAATGTTCTTGCCTTATTTTTTTCTTTTAAGCTGTTACTTACATAAATTATCCCCATTTTAAAATGACTGAAAACAAAAATGAAATGTCTATAGGCAGATAAAAACATAAGAATTCATCCAAGTGTGTTCTCATACATCCACACTATCTGTATGAATACATAATACTTTGATTTCTTATATGATGGTAGAAACTATTTTTAAAAAAGTAGATGTTAATGCATATTAAAATATTCCATCATATAGTTCTAAAGAGACATCTCAGGTATTCTACTTCTGCATTATTTCATCAGCTATCACCACTGGGTAATATACATTACTGTCTCATAAAAAGTCATAAAATCATCTATGTGATCATACAACTACTAGTTCACAGTTGCTGCAAACTAAGTTGGATATTTTCTTGTTTTGTTTGGTAAAATTGAATTCATATAGTACTGACTGAAACTCCTACAGAACAATTATATTAGTCCTGAATAAGTAAACCATGAACATCAATATTTTTGAAGACCACTGCAAAGAGAAATTAATATAAATGTACCAGGTAATACTACATTGAAAATCTCTATATTTCCTATACTCTGATACAGTGCCAATGTGAAATCACCCTTGGATGTGTGTATATATACTAAACTAGATCACAGGTCCTTTTCCAGGCATTTGTGGTATTTCTGTTCCTCCCTGCTCCCCCCATTTGTGTTTTGATCCTGGACTCATCCTTTTCCATATGTAATGGTGTCCTCTACTCTAGAAGTTTGAGTTCTTTAACTTCTTTGAGTTTTATTTTTAGACTATGTGTTTGGTGGTTGGAATTTTTTTTCCGCCCCTGCTAGCTCCTATGGGGAAGAAGCAGCACAGTCACTTGATGGTAGCTCTGTATACGCTGTTGATTGAGGTTAGTCTTTGTACAGCACCCATCTCTAGTGTATGTCAACAGATAATTAAGTACAAAACCAGAAAATACCTATATGCTCCTAAGTTGCTTTGTTTGCTTCTGGGTTAGGGTCCTTCAAGCCTCCTTATCTGGTAGAGCCTTGTTATCCCAGGGAGAGCGCTGGTGTTTTCAGTGGGATTCTTTCACTGAATGACGGAATTAGATCTTTTGTCTTGACTGTATCTTCTCTTGCATTTAGTATTCAGGAGTTTGTTGTTGTTCGGGCCTTTTAATTTGCCTTTTTTGTGGTCTCTGCTCTTGTCCACAGGGAATAAAAATAAATGTAAACCATGAGCTTTTTTGGGCCTCAAGATCAGCTACTAGAGCACCAGCCTTATTACTGCACCAAGAGAAGTGATTAGCTTTCATCTGCACCAGAGATTATTTTTTTTTTTATTCTTGTCTTTTTCAGAGTTAAGAGTTTCATATCATCTTAGAGTGGGCAGGATGAAATACAAGCTATGTCCTTTTTGGGAGAAGAGTCAGAACCTGGATGGTTTCATGGGTTTTCTGTGGCAGGTTTGGGGTGGGGGGGTAGGGGGGTGAGGTGTTCTTTGTTTATTAAAGGAAGGGCTGAAGTTTTGAACTCCCCCTTATTTGATCAGCAGACATAATGCTAGTGTTGTGGTGTTTGAGGTTTTTTTTAATCTTGTGATGCCTATGTAAAGATGAAATCATATATCCCATCTTTTTCTGTGGTGTTACTCTGCAAAAATAATTGAAATAACAGGTAATAGTTTATTTTTCTGAGCTGGTAGGTAGTATCTGCAGTCCTTCCAGCAGATTACAAGGACTTTTTGGGATAGAGGGAACTTCCACCCTAAATTCTGCGTGCAGTTCATAGTCCTGATCCAACATACTGTTTTAAGACTGATACTGTGTTATGGCTGTCAACTTCTTTCTTCAGCATTTACATTTTTGGAGGATAGGCAGCAGGAACTCCGAGGCGATGACAGAGCAAAAGCACACAGTTATAACTTTCTGCTGAAGAGATGTGATCTTCCAATAATGACAGATGAAGGCTGCTCAGAGATTGACAGATGCTCTCAGTCGAGTCCAAGATGATAAACAAATAATCCCTGACAGGATGTTGATGTTTGTTGATATTTGGCGGCCCTTTCTTTAGCTGTCTTAAGTAGAAACTTGCAGACTTTCCTTTCCCTAAATGTTTTCTGCTGGAGTTCTTGTGGAGGAAACTTAGAGTTGGCTTGGTTTTGGCCTCTTTTGGGGAGGTGCCTTTGTTCCCTGTGCCTTCAGAAGCCCCAGGTCCCTCCCTGCCTCTTCTCCTCCAGGACTGCAGTCATCCTTCTGAGCACTCGGATAGGTGAAAGAGTCAGCTCTCTTGTTTAAGGTGTGTTCACTTTTTGAGTGATTTTTGTGTGTTGGGGATGGGGGGGGGGTGAATGTTCTGCTGCCTTCAGTCTCTCTTTTGGAAGAGTCCCAACCTTCTGGGGAGGGGAACTGGAAGAGAAGAGTGAAGATGAATCTCAATTTTGTTATTTGTGCCCTTGGGTTCTTCACTTCCGTATCCATACATGTGATGTTTGACTATAATTTGTTTTGGAACATTGCAGGGTGAGCTGCATTATTTCTTGGAAGAACTGCAAAAATGGCACATGCTTGTAGCAGTGTTTGCAACAGAATTTGAAAATTTTTATAAAGAGCAGCTTATTTGGATAGATTGTAATAAAACATTCCTAATGTATCAGGTTTTCTATTTGGTCAATGCTTTATAGCCTTGGGGAAAATACAGAGCGTGAAAGTTTCAGCAGTGACTTGTAATTGTGGGTGGCCCCTGGGCTGTTCAGAAAAAGGAGTGACTTTCTGAAGACTTCTAGACATCAAAATTAAGTCTTCCTTCCCAGAAATCTTGATAAATATTTCTGGCTGTTGTGAGTTTACTTCCCAGGGACTTCCTGAGTGCCTCCCATTTTCTGTGCGGGATCTGGTCTTTCTGTACATCTAATCTCCTGGAGCAAAGATGAGATGGTATTTCTTGAAATGCAGAAGGCGGAATGGTTACTTCAAAGTTTTCTTTATGACACTGGAATTTCTTACAGGTACTTTGATTGTTGTGACTGATGCTGGTGTTTTAAGGATGCTTGAGCAGATTACAGCTCAAATTTTGTTCTTAATTTTTTTTATGTAAAGATCTACATCATGTATAGTCACCCAAAAGATGATCAGCAGTAGTTTTGCTTAGAGGAAAATACTAGGTCAGAGTATATTACAGCTGTAAGTTCAAATATTAATATTTTGTTCTTTGTAAATTATTTGAAGGTGGAAGACAACACAGTTTAGCCCTGCTACTTATATGTAGACAATTGGAGACATATTACTCTATAGCTTAACTTTTCTAGGATGCTGAAAGCAGCAGTCTTTCTCTGAGAGGAAAATATGGGATTCTTGCTTACAAGTCATCCGTGGTCTTACAGACTCCACTTACACTGTTCTCTGGGTACACAAATGTGTGATCTCTGAAGCTGTATGGAAATCTCTTAAAAATTAAGAATCCTGAAGTAATGCGTTTTGAGTCTCTGTGTGCCTCTGAGTCTTTCAGAAAAAGTGAATTCCAATTTTGTGCTTAGGCAAAGTTAAGTAGGACTAAATGAAATACCGGAATTACATACACCATTTTTCAGCGTTCCTCAGCACCTTTTCAGTTTCGGTCTTTTGCCGAGTGTCATTAAATCCTTAGGATGGTAATTGAATATCACCCCATTTAATCCTTCTTTCGGACATCAAACAGCAATGAGTAAGTACTGATATAGTGGACCTGGCAGAGCTTGAGCTGCACTGGTTAAAGTGATGGTATGTGTACTTTAATAAAGGGTTCTTGGTCCTGCACTCTCTACAGCTAATGCTTCCAAATGGCTGGGTTTATGGGGGTGGCCCACAGAGGGGCAGGTGCTGGAGCTGACAACAGGCTCAAGGACAAAATCAAGATGCTGCACTTATTCTTGGTCTGTTTCTTAAAGGACACCATTTGTTTTCACAGCAAAATTCCTTACAGATGCAGCTATACCTTGCTGCACCCTGGTTTAGGTCCCTGATTTCATATTAAATATGGATATCAGCTAATACCTGAGGAAAGGAAGAGTTCTCTGCACATCAGTACTATCTCTTCATCATCTTCTTGTACCTAAACACAAAGGGTAATAAAAGCGATCCCTTTGCTCATCTGAGGAAAAAACATATTGCCTGATTTCTACTTGTTGACCCTGCCTGCAGAGCTTAAAAAAACATCAAATACAGGATTTTTAAGTTACTATAAATCAGACATTGCTTTATAAAAATTGACCAGTATGCTTAAAAAACAAAACAAAACACCACAAAAAAAACCAAACACAAAAACTTGCCATCTGCTATGCTGTCACCCTTGTGACTTGTTCTCGGATTTTATGAAGCACCCTTCCAAGTACATCAAAATAAACCAAAATATAATTGTTGAATATGTAAGCACAGCAGCAGTTGCTGTATAGGCAAAAGCAAAATAGAAGCAACAGCTGAAAGCGGCTCTTTCCAGTGCCTGCAGTGCACTTGACTTACTGTGTGTGCAAATAAATACTGGTGTGTGTATCTAGACACATATACAATTTATACAGTAGCAACTTAGTTTCCCAGCTTCCAAAGCCTTCCTGCTTTCTCACCTGTGAGGAGTAGCTGTAGTTTGGCAGCTCTGCTGCTAACATGTTCTGTTAGGTGTTGTGCTGTACTTTAGCACTGGCTGGTCAGATGGTGCCCAAAACTCCTGTTCCAGGGTTAAAGTGCTGGGTGAATCTGTGCCTGCCACAGTTTGTTACTCTTCTTCCGATTTTTCATGTTAATAGCAGCTATGCCAAAAGATGGCCTTTATCATTCTCTTGTCGCTGCTTTCCTGCATTGAATTTTCAAAACCTGTGCATCTAGGCACTTAAGCCAATACTGCGTAATTAGCATCAAAGCCACTTAGATGCCATCTACGTGAATAGTTACAGTCAGACGGCAAGCATGCTTCAAAACTCCTAACGCAGGAGGTGAGTGACCCAGAAGTGGTTTTCACCAGCTTATGTCAATCAATTTGCAGCTCAGTGGTTACCTTCTGCAACTCTGTTCTTATGCTGAATTACAAGGCTGGTTTCTCCTTTATTGTCATTTAAGTTCTTCAGCTGTTGATTTGATTTAATCAGACCCATCAGCTTACTTCCAAAACTACGCAAGAGTCCCAGTGGAGTGCCATGTACAGGCATGTCAAATCCATTTTTCATTTAACTCTATCATGCGTAATCGTAGGTATGATAAAGTTTGTGTTACCATCATGTATTAATGTCGTTTCTGTTATCCCTCTACATTCCTTTTTCTTAATTTTTTCCTGCAAGGCCCTCCAGCTGGTTCTACCATGTATTGTATCACATGAAGTATGGGAAAGAAATAAATTAAGGTTTTCTCTAAAATATTAAAGGTCTGCACTAAAAAGTTGTCTCTTCACAGAAATTTCAGTAGTCATCTTATAATCTAAACTGATTTAAGTTTAGTCCCTGATAGTTTGTAATTTGATTACTGAACACTTACTTGTCTGTGTAATGGTCCAATCCACTTCTCTGTAGTTGTTGCATCCCTTAGCACAGAAGAAGAGACCGGCTACTTAGCTGTGGGTATTGTTATGAAAGATGCTTAAAAATTAAAGTCAGAGTAATAATTAATAAAAACGAAATATTCAAATCCAGGTTTGACAAGACAGATGCTGTTGTGTAAGTTTGCAAGTGAAGTCTCAAATTAGTTATTTAAAGAATTGATATGGCATTGGGATTCCAGGTCTTGTTTTGCATAGTGATCATTAGCTGTGTATGAATGAATAATACGGCTCTGCTAACCCCAAGGTTGGTGCCTAGCACCAGTTTCATGGAGAGAAAAAAAGAACAGAAATAGTAGTTTTGGCAATAGATTTCACCAGTGAAAGCTAAGCATATTTTTGCTAAAAATTGTGATTGCGATCCATGTTCTACATTCAATTTCTCAATTTCATTTTTATTTTCCTTTGGGCATCATTTGAGTACTTAATTTATCTCCAGAACTCCACTGGAATGTTTCTATAGCAGACAAATTATTTGTCAGATAGCTTTTGATGGGAGTCTTTCTCTTACTACTCTCAAATGACTTCCCTGTAGGCTTTTAATATTCTTTTTAGAAAGTCCCAGGGACCAAAAAATGCTCTGGGCTTGAGACTGACTTCCTTACTGCTGCCTTTGCCTGGGAGAAGCCGAATCTTTTAAAGAAAACTCCCAGTTGAGTGAGGGTGTGGTTCCCTCCCTATTTCTCCAGTAATTAAACTTGTAACTTCATAGCATCCAAAAAGGTACAGAATATAGAGCCCTTCAACTGGGTACCAATTTATTATTTGTGACCCGAGTCCCTAGATCTTACACTTATTGGGCATACTCATCACACCAAATAAGAAGAATTTACCGAATGCATGAACAGTAAGCGGTGCGTTAGAGCAAAGATAAACTCCTACTCTCTTGCTGGGAGAATCCGAGAGGGGAGAGCTGAAAGCTATTGCTGCGACCAGCACGGACACCGGTGTACTTGCTGCAATTCAGTGCATCTGTTTTTAGTCCGTAACAACTTAGTTACTGTGCAGCCTCCACTTTAAAAGGTTTTCTGCTCTGTTAGGTAACAGAACCAACTGTACAGCGTTGTGGGCTGTGTGAGGTATTGTCTGGGCTGAAGTTCAAGGAGCTGAAGCATGCGTCAGACAGGAGCGTGGACGCTGTTCATCTGGAACTGAGCTACTGCTGCTGAGGCCGTTGACATCACCAGGTAAGGGGTTTGACTGTTTTCTAGATCTGAGGTATTGCCAAATACTGTCAGATCAGTAAATAACAGCAAAGTGATAATTAACAATATTCATAATACACAATAGAGAAAGAGGGGTGTTTTGAGTGAAAATGAACTTAATAAAGAGAGCTTATGGTAGCGAAGGGATTATTCTTTTGCACTGCAAGACTGTACGGGCCCAAGGCCAACAGATTCAGAGGATGAAGCAAAAACTGTGGTTCAGAGATTATAAATGTGGGGAAGTCCTTTTTCTGCCATGCTGGTAGGGTTTCTTCGGAATTGTCCTTGGAGGTTTTTGCTGCCTGAGAGATGACCCACAAATGCTTGTTTTCTTTGTGAGGCAGAAAAAGGCAATTCTGTGTTGCCTGTGGAGCAGACCTGTTAAGCATGTTGGAGGTCTGGGGGAGAAAGGGTTACGTGCGGGGATATGGATTTGTTGCTGCTTCCCTCCTTTTATTTTTCTCTGTCCAAGCTAACTTGGTGAGAAAGGCCTTGCCTCTAGCTATTCACCTGTATTGAAGCCACTGCTGGCTGCTCTCTTTGCTGCCCCATTTGCACCCCTCCATCACTATTCTTTTCAATTTTTTTTTTGCCCTCTGAGTCCTGCATCTGTAGAGGTTTCAGGACTGAGTTAAATTTGGGAACTGGCTGCCACTCAAGGTGAGGCCAGGGCCCTCCTTTCCTTTTGAACTGTTCTTTGTAATTCATGTTTTTTTAAGGCACCTAAGAATCAGAGTAGATTTCTGCTCAGCTGGTTGTTCAACAAAATATACTGTGTTCACTTGAGCCTAGCAGTAGTAGTAAGCCAAATTGTTCATTTTGCTACTTGGTAGTTTTCTATACCTTTTTTGTGTGTGTTACCTGTAAATGTCATCATGGAGAAAACACAAAGTTATCAACTTCCTTGGCAGAGTTGAGGACAGAGAAGTTAGGGCAAGGTGGGAAACTGGTTTCCTGGAACAACATGTGCATCTTTGTCTTCCTTTACAGCTGCATGCTGAGGCCCATCACAGTTTTTAATCCATTTATTATGTTGTTGCAATGCTTTTTGTTTTCTAATTAAGATGGCCTGAGGTGCCAAGTAACCAAGTCTGAGATTCCCACTGAAAAACTGCATAATGATTTATTTTGACAAGATCTATTTACCATGAAATCGTGACCAGTGATGCTAATTCTACTGTCATTTTTAATTCATTATTAGAGTAGCCCTTATTAGCTTTTCTAGCACTTTTTACTAGGAATACTTTGACAAGCCTAAAATTGCATGGCTTTCAGGTTTGGGCACATTATATATTATTTTTTTTCTATTATCTCATGGGACCATTCCCACTCAGAATTGTCATATGCAACAACACTAGACCAAATGAGCAAAGCATACTGTTGCTCAAAACTGAAGATTGTTTAGGCACAGATGCACTCAGTACTCAAAGTCATGGTCTTAAAAAACAACCCCCCCCAAACCAAACTACTTCAGTTTACAGTTTCTGAAGAGTATTCTAGCAGTTCCCTTCCCTTGTGCATTTGAGTTTTTTCTGCAATAATCTGATGTTGATACTGACAAGTTTGAGTAGTGAAGCTCTGTCTCTTCTAAAAGTTCTAAGTGCTAATATTTTGTAAACCAAATTATTTGAAAAGGCTTGTTCAGCACTTTAACTAGAGGAAGAGTTCTCCCTACTTGACTTAAAGTGAAACTTTGACTACCAGTGCTCTTTCTAGTGGCATAATGTAGCTTTTTCCTGTAGCCCCCAATCTTCCCTGCTCATGCTTCATACAGGCATTAGCATAAAACTAGTGTTACCACTAGATGGATCTGTTTCTTTAATAAGCTACTGACTACCACTTGTTAGAAATCTTTTAAGACTTTTCTGGGCAATATGAAGTACTTGTTATCTAAGTGCTCTTTGACTAGTTACTTGTAGGAAGGGCCATTAAAAAATCATGCGCTTTTTTGTTTTTTTTTATCCAGCAGCATATGCTATTCTACTGCTTTCCATGTATGGAACTACTAAGAGCTCTAGGATGCTGTATAAAACAATGTTTTGGTTTGGGTTTTTGGCTTTTTTTCCTTTAATTGATGGATCAGCACTAATAACACCTCACTTAAGTTCCTATGTGCACATCTGAAAAATATATCAGAATTTTTCCTGTGTCAGCATAGGTACTTTGACCTGTGACAAACTGAAATATTCAGCTTCAGTAAATTTATTAGACATGCTCATCAGTTGTTTTTATTTAAAGGAAAAAAAAAATCTATTGCTTTATAAATATTGAAAGCATATGAATGTCTACTTTGTTTTACTCAAAAACATCTGAAACAGAATTGCAAGGCCATTACTAAAGCATTTACAGTAAAGGCAAGCCTTAAATGTGAGATGCAAAGGATATTTTTCAGAAGCAGTCACTTTATCAGTTCAAAGATGTGACAGTTGCAATCTCTTCAAAACTTTCCTACACTAAGGTAAGAAAATCAAATTTGTGTTTGCTTTGCATCTCTATGCCAGGAAACATAAACAAGTGATTCTCCTAGTCCAAAACTGACTAGTTCTGATGGAGGCAAGGGAAAGGGTCTTATCCAGAAAAAGGTGACAAATGACCTAGTTTGGTGTTGGCTGTGGTGGAGCTTGGTTTAGAGAAGTCCCTTCCAACCAATACTGCTACTATTCTATAAAACCAAAAAATAAAAATGTTCGTAGACATCTCTTATTCCACAAGAAGGGGGAAAAAACCCCAAACCCCAACCTCCAAAAGTTTTCTAAAAGCTTTCTTCATATCTAACATGGTAGAAGAAAACTCTTATATCTTCTATGCTTACTGTTATTTTTGGACCATTACATTCCACACAGTTATAACTTTATTGAATTAGTATTTGTTTTAAGTACCTCTTCAAAATTTTTTTTTTCAATCCCTGGCCTTGAAGGAGAACCCCCCGCTCTCCCTTGCAGTTTATGTGCTTAGATTTCAGGTCAGCCTTTCTGTAATACTTGCCTGTAGTCAGTTCCAAATTTTGTTTTATGGCACTAGTATTACACCATCATGCAAAATTTGCAGTTTTAATTAACTGCAGCTAGACATCTTGTTTACCAGTGTGTCTGAACTTACCTTCTTTAAGAGACCATTCATTTCTACATAGGCTTTTCTCTAATGCTTATTTGCCAAAGCAGTTATACAATATACAAGATGCAGTTGTGTGTCAGATGATGGTGGTTTTCCTCCTAGTTCTGCACATCTTCCAGCTGGTGCCTGAGACTGCTGTCTGTCTTTTAAGGTCATACTGCAAGTATTTATTTACTTTTATTGGGCTTCTTTGTTTCTTGTTTGCTTCTGCATATACAGCAGCAACTGTCTATTTCTTCTAGAAATTTTAATTAATGTGGATAAATTTTAAGG
>JANZLP010000080.1:5988115-5998210 GCA_026930925.1 Chelictinia riocourii
TTAAGTGTCCGTATCTGTCCCTTAGAGCAATTAGATTCTCATACAGCCTTCCAAATGAAGTGATGAGTGCACAACAGCCAACTGTCGTCATGATGGAACTAGGCTGGCTTGTAAAAAGGGCTAGATTGCTTTTTCTATAGGGTACTATTTGACTGTTATGTGACATGCTTTTATAGCCACGTATAAATACAGTGCTCTCATTTCTCTGAAATCACTCAAGTCTGTGATGAGGTTATTATAGGCCAGTGGACCAAACGTGTTTAATTTCCCTTATCTTCTAAGCCATCCAAAGTCAATTTCTCCTTTAATATCAATTAGACAAAAGACAAATGTCCTGTAAACAAAACCAGTTTATGATTAACGTATTTATGTGGTGGTCTCACATGCTAATCAGACATGAGAGAGAAGCATAGGCCTTATCTGTGTGATCAGAGAAGTGCAAACCTGTACTTCAGAGCAGTTGTTCTGTGAGCAGCTTTTAGATCTTTTTGTATTAGAAATCTTGCAGTAGGTCAGAATCCACAATTATCTACGAAGCTCGTGCTGTGATGGTACTCTGCTTTGGAGATGTTTTCTTACCAGTTTTGTCCAATAGCACGTTCCATGAAGCCAAATGTTGTCTGCTAAAAGGTGAGATGTACTGTTTTATTTTATTGATTTGCTGCTAAAAGAGAATTTTTTTTCTTCATCAATTCTCTGTTTCCCTGCAGGGTCTTGTTGACAAGAGCTGTGGAGCTTAGGCTTCTTCTTGAGGGTCTTTTTGATGAGCTGCTGCTTTGAATGATTGCCTTAGCTAAACCGAAACATAGGTTCTGTGTAATAATACCGGTACTACTGCTGCTTTTGGACTCCACAGCTAATCTCTTCCTCCTAAATTTGAAATGCCCTTTGACAGAACTACATCATGGTTTGCACACTGGAAAGCTGAGAAGAATTTTTGTGAGTGTTACGGTGCCCTGTGTGTCTGCTGCATGCTTGGTCAACCCTCTAAGTCTTAAGTCTTAATTTGGCTGATGGAAGCCAATATCTCTCTTGGAACATCAGCTTTTATGTCTACCCAGTATGAGTTAAAATACTGACTCAAGTAATGTGTTGGCCAAATAGCAAGAAAAAGAAAGAGACAGAATTTTTGTTGGCATGGAGAACTGGGGAGCAGTAAGATACAGAGAGGATGAGATGGAGAGTCCCTCCTTCATAAACCAAGAGGGGGAGAATAGTGAGATACACTGCAGATTCATGCTATAGTAGAAAAAAGAGGGGTGGTGAATGAGCAGACCACACTTTGTCCTTGGTATCAAGCAAAGCAGGTTGAGTGTCTCTGGGTCTCTGATCATAGCTTTTGTTTCTTGCTATACTTGTTGGACTCATCCTTCTCAGAAAAAAAGGTGAGGAAATCTCCAAAACTAATCTAAGAATAATCTTTTTGAGCAGGAGAATACTTTAATGGTTTAGATTGCTGAAGAGAACTATAATGTATTTTAAAAAGAATGTGGTTTCGTTTTGTTTTTTAATTGTGATGATGCAATGACAAACCTGTAAAATTGAAGAGCTAAAATGCAGGTGAGCTGATACAGTATGATGCTGTGAGGTGTTACCTAGTTATTTGTTTGGACCGATCATCTGAAAAACCTGCAGAGTTATTTGAGTGTGTTATCTCCATTTTTCTTGTGGCTCTGTCTGAGCTACATTTGCTTGCTATGTAAGCCTACTTAATGTAACAGAAACTTGTAGTGGCAGTTGGGAATTTCTTTTAGTGGGTAATATTCCTCATCACCTTGCAGCCGCTGAAGGATGGAACTGTAGTGTGAATAGTGTTTCCCTAGTTTAATAATGTGAGAAGAGATAGGGGATAGTATCTGCCTTTATTTGTGTTTTACACAGTGGTTGATGAATTGTACCAGTATGCCTTTCTCATGCTTAGATATGGGCAAGGACGTTTTTATGCAAAAACCAACTTGATGTACGTTACTTTATATAATCTTTTTGAGTTCACTGCCTCAGATCTGCCAACAAAGCTGTTAAGTAAATCCTAGATCTTTCACTACTTGAAATACATCAGAAAACTGTTCTCTTATGATAAAGGCTCCCCCCCACCTCATTTCTTTCTTGAGCTGTCTGTTTTTTATCTTTCTAGGAAGATAACCGTCCTCGCTTTCTGGTAGCAGAACTGGATTTTCTGGATTACATTGGTTTCCATTATCTATGTCATGTACTTACCAGAGAATCTCTCCATATTTCTTGCAAGCTCTCTATTTGTGATATAATTTCAAGTAATTTGAAAGAATGAGCTATTGGTAAAGCTATGTTACAGTAGGATTTTTTTAATGCCTCTTCTATGGAACAATTTAGAAATTGCACCTGGGCAAGTGTAGCTGCAATGGCACTAAGTGAGTGTAGGATTGGTCTAGGAGTGTAGAATAGGTCTGAATTCCAAACATCTCTTACTGAAATGTTTACAGGCTTTTTATGAACACTTGCTACCTGGAGCACAGCTCCTTTGACTGCCTTGAAAAGCAAGTAATGATGAAAACAGTGTGCGTGTGTTTCTAATGCTGTTTTAGTATAGCACTATGAAATTCTGTTCTTTTAAGACAGGTGGCAGAGATGCTCGCTACCACTAAAATGCAAGAAAAGAATTGATGCTTAAAAAAACCACTTTTCCCTTCCTGATACTGAAGCACATAAGGTTTCTATTAAATACAGTATGAAATCAAAATAATGAGGAGACAAAACCATGCATGAGATTCTTAAAGTTGTTAAAATCAGTGTTTAGGTTGTTTAGTTATTCCTGTTCGATGTCTTTTCTTATGTAAGGTGATTCAAGTAACTTTTTCCATTTTCTTTCTCCATCTGTAAATCCTGGTTTGGGGTGTTTTGGTTGTTTTTAGTGTGTGTGTTGTTGTTTGGGGTTTTTTGTTGGGGTTTTTTTTTGTCTTTTTTTTTTTTCTCAGAGTTGCATTTGTATTTGTTTTTTTGCATATTAAAGTGAGGTGTGTATTCTTTGGTTTTGTACGCTGGCTCTGTCTGCATTGAAGATATGGGCAGTGCAGTTTGCAGAGGTATTTTTCATCTACAAGGTCTGCATTCTTAACTCCGGGGAGGGAGGGGGAAACCTCACCCTGCTTACTACCTCAGGTATGAGTTTTTATAGGGACTTTGTTCTAAAAGCACTTTACAAACCATATGTACAATATTTTTCTGCAATGAAAGCCACTCCAAGGAGAGAGCAGTCATTTTACAGCCTTTGTGAATTTTGTGGAAAGATCTGGAGGCAGAAGGTTAGCACCAGAGTTGGTACCAGCTTAGGGTATTGCTAACAGGGTTGTTCTCACAAATGTGCTTGTGGGCAACAAGCGTTCCAGAAATTGGTGCCAGATCTTTAAAAGGAATACAAGCTCTGAATATGCTACCATTTAAAAAAAAATATGTTGCAAAATTCTTTGTTCTTGCTGCTATGTTCTTGAGCCATGTGATTCTAGGTCTCTGCTTTTTTTTTTCTTTCCCGTGCCTTTTATTTTTTCCCCCATGCTTTTCTAGTTCATGGCTTCTTCCCTGCACACGTTAATGCGATGACTTAACTGAATAAAGTTTCATACCTCACAGCTGCATCTGGATGTTCCCACGGCTTATATCAGTGCTAAGTGGTCTTTAGTTAGAGTTTTCTATATGGTTGCTCTGGGTAGGATTTAACCAGAACCTGTTTCCTCTTCTGGAGCATTTTATTGCCTCATCTGTCTGACTGCTGGAGTCTTGTCTTTTTGTGAGGAAGGCTCAGACTGCTGCTCCAAGGTCTTTCAGTTCATCTGTTGCAGGGAGTTGTCTGTGAGATTCTCACCTTGTCTTTCAGCAGCAATTCAGGACACTTACGTTCCTCTAGAACATTGTTGCTTTGTGCATGAAGCCAGTTTGACATGTGCTGGTGTGGGGCGCACGCACTTCTGGAAGAAGTGTGGCCTCATGGAGAGGTCCTGATGTGTCCCATGTACAAATCCAGTCAGGCTGTGCATTTTTTAACAGATAACCCAAGCATGAGCAATTTCGTAGGATGCTGTCTTAATAGCATGCCCTTTTTTTGATAATTATTTTTCTAGTTTTAGTTTATTATTCACATTATTCAATCATGCTTTCAATGTGAAGAGTCTTTTCCCTAGGTTTTGCTCTCAGATAATCCCTTTGGCTGCCGACTGCAACATCAGGTGTTGAAGGGGATGAGGGTACCTGTCTCTAGTTCAACACCTCACCCACAGAAAGTGGAGCTATTCTCCATCTTGAGAGGCAGTGTAGTTGCAACAACCAGCGAGGCTGCAGGCCCAGCACTGCTGTGTCTGGTAGTGGCTAATTCAGGTTACCAGTGGGAAAAACCAAACAACAACAATTTGTCAGTGCCTCACAGTGATAAGGAGGCAGAAATCTGTAAGGAGACTGCAATTGCAGTGTATTGCGCAGTGAAAGCCGCCTTAAAAATAAGACGAAAGAGAGAGAGAAAAGCCAGAAACAGCTTACAGCTGGGTGTAATCAAACAGTCTAGACAAGGTGCCTACACTCAAAAGGATAAATAATATAGGTAATTAAATATGTGTTAGCAAAGTGAATGTCCCCACCATCACATCTGTGAGTTGATTCATCTCTCCAGTAATCTAGCAAGCACACCAGTGTCTCCTCTCTGTTTGTTCTCTTATTACCTGCATCTATTTTGTTTCTCCTCTTATTATCTGCTGCTGTATGTTTATTCTTCCATCTGAAAAGGAAACTATTTTATAAAAAACAGGGCCTTGAGAAAAAGAGAATGATGGTTTAATACAAATCCTTTCCTTGCTGTTTCCATCAGCTGCTTTAGTTTGTGAAGAAAGAGAGCGCTCCTTGCAATAATCTTTTACGTGCACTAATGCTAAGAACTATAAAATACATCCTGATTTGACTAATTAGCGAAGTAATTATTATTAGGAAAAGTTAAGTAACTTGCAGTGTACATTACCAGTAATATTTCTTGCTGCTTTAAATTAGTTTTTCTCAGTAGATGCAGTTTAGAAAGTATGAGCAACAGAGCTGTCTAAGTAATTAGCAGGAAAAAAACATCCCTTGCTTTGCTTCCAAAGGGCAGGAGTTCTGTACACACAGACCTACTGGCATACAGTAGGCAAAAGCAATGAAAGATGTAGCATTATTGCATTTAAAAAAACACACAGTGAAACATCTCTGTCAACTCTCGGTAAAAGAAAATTTTAAAATAATATACCAGCTCTTAGGGGTTAACGTCAACTTTTAGAAAATTAGTGGTTTAGTATTTTCAGAATCAAATACCAATTATAAGAAGTAATTTTAAGCACAGTGTAAGGCCCTACATGTAGCCTTCCAACATTAGTTCCAGCAACCTGAACTACAAGCTCCCAATGACGTGGAGAAATACCAGCAAGCGAAACAAACCGTCTGAGCACGGAGCAGTAGCTGTGCCTGTGCCGCACGCAGGTACCGGCTTTGTCAGACCGGCCGCTATGGACCGAAAGCGAGGCGAAGGAGAAGCTTTTTCACTGAAGGTTGCACAGCAGTAAAAGCAGGACAGCGGTACTGAAGTCAATGGAACACCCTGTCTACCTATAATAAATCAAGTGGGCTGTTACAGTGGCCAGTATTTCAATATGATTGCCAGCTTGCTGCTTAGCCCTTTGTTCCAGTTCTTCGGTCCTACAGGAGCTGCAGCTAAGAAGCCATCCTGCCCATCTTGACTTCTCTTTTAGGAGGAAAAAGCAAACCCAAGTAGAAATCCTAAAAGGAACTGAAATGCGCTGCTCCCCATCTCCTCCCCTGCCACAGCAGCAACTCTTTAAGAGTTCAGCAAAATGCCGGCTCTTGGTGCGTGGCTCCTCTCTAGCAGTAACTGAAAACCTCCAACTGCAAGGAAGGTGTCGAGCAGCTTGCTGGCTGAGACACGATTTTCCTGGGGTATGGTCTTCCAAGGATTGGGATCATGTCAGCCAAAAGCCTGGTGGCAGCTACAGATACCAGACCTTCTATTTTTCTGTGTGCTAGCTTATAGCTTTCACAGCTGAAACACGGTCATAGCAAAATCGTGCAGGCAACTTGTGATTTAACTGGTGTGGGAAATCATCAGTCAATCGCTAAGTGCAACAGACATTTTAATCCAGCCTTGAAGCATGAAGTTAGAAGTAGTAAACCACCAACATTTAGCACAAAAGTGGACTTATGTCACTGTTTAAGTCTAGTTCTTGAGATACCAACAGGAAGAGTCAAAGATAATCACATGAGACATTTGCAGGGAAAATAGAGTGAAACAGCCTCCAGTGCACAGGTAAGGCTGGCTAACCTGGGAGATCTTTTCTATGCCTTTTGCAAATTCTGAGAACTCTCTCTTTCAGATTTCTGTTTCTTTTTTAAGGCCAAAAAGCTTTGTCTCCCTTGCCAATATGAAATGAAATGAAATGAAATGAAATGCAAGAAGATAATGACTATAAATAGCACAAAACAGAATTGCCTGGCAGAAGTCAGAGAGCACACTGCTTGCAATAGGATATGTTAATTTTCTGCCCTATGATGAAATTGTCTTTATTTAAAGCCACTGTTGGGGAAAAAAGCAAGCTGGCAATGTGCAAGCCTATCATTGTGCAGTACTTGTAAATGAATTATCAGATTATCTACATAAATGAGTGCAATTACTGTCAATCTGCATACCACAAATGTTACCCCATTATATTGTGCCTGAAGAGGTACAAATTTATCGTCCACTTCCTCTTTAATCACACCTAGTGAAGACTTACTGAATCCTCACCATTTTTACTTGCGCAGCTTACAAACTGGCAATGCTAGCTGCATTATTTAAAACTTTTAAGTATTTTATGGGAGCATGAAAGACTAAATGCTCATCAAGGAATTTTTTCAGGAATTACAAAAAACAAACCCACAGTGAATGAAGAAGCTAATGAGTCACACCTCTCCCTCTCTTTCTCTGTTCATGACCCTTTACGACCACCGTAACTGGGGCTCTGAGCATTGCTGTGCCGCTGGCTGGAGCGAAGGTGCTGGAGCGAAGGTGCTGGAGCTCGGGGAAGGGCAGTGACAAAGGCAGGTGTCTGCCTAACGAGTAAGAGACTACAAGATTCTATCGCCTGAAGTCCAAAAGCCACTAATTGAGGAGAGCAGGTAGGAGGATGATCAGCTAGATACTCCCAGAAGCATGCCAAGTGCCCCAGGCAAACTGGTCTATATAACCTACGCTAATGATACAGGGGGCTATTGCGGAAGAAACAGTCCATGGGAGTGTTACAGGGAAGACAAGGTCACAGGGGACACAGATGAAAACCAACGAAAGAAGATGTGATACAGAGAATGAATGACTATGAGCTGTGTTTGTGGATTACAACAGACTTTTTCATATGCATAATGCTCTTTGTTGTCATGGGACCAAGTCCCGAACATGTGGGACTGTGGGGGCAGTCACCAGTACCTCCTTAGGTACCTTCCTTAGGATATTTTGTTTTCCCACTGACAGAGATAAACAGGTGCTCTTACAAGCAGATGTTACTAAAACAGCATTGGGAGAAAGACTGAACTGTCCTTGGTTCACATGTTCCAAGACAAGGAACAAAAAGCAATCTAAAAAAGTCATTTTTTTAAAATTGTCTTTTGGCAACGTACTTTTTCATTCATTTTACATCTGTATAGTTTTTAGCTTTTTATTTCATGAGGGTGTGTTGCCGTATTCTATGGCAAATCACATTAACTGATTCCAGATGACTTTTCAGACCAAAATTATTGAGCATTTGGTATTATATCCTCATGACTTGATTCATTTGTGAGGATATAAGTATAGACCGGGGGAATACAAAAAACGGGAACAGCACGCCTTCACAAAGCAGATGGGTCTGTATTCGGGAACCAGCCAGGCTCCGCTCTGCAGAAGTGCAGGGTGTAAACCCTCAGTCTGTATTTCTGAAACGGGAATGCCGCGGTGCTCCAGCCAAAGTGAAGCAGTAGTTCTTATCCAGGCTGCTGGATTGTGGTGTTCTGTATGTGGTGAAGCTGCTAAGAAAATTCTCCTAAGGGGTACATTTCAACATACATAACTTCATAAATATATAATATATAAATTTCAACATATATAACTTCATAAACTACTAAAATATATGTATTTGTCTCAGGTGGTTATCTGTGCTCCTCTGTAGTGAACGGAGAGCCAGACACTTCCAGATACCTTCTACACCTACTGTAGATACCTTCTGACGGTATTTGTCTTTTTTTTCCACTGGCTATAGAGGGAGCCTAGATGAGGAAGTATCTGTGCTGCCAAAACCAACTCTTGTCAATACTTCTTTCATTCCCTTGATGTCAGCTGCTCTCATTTCTGCTTTCTCTTCTCTGCTTCAGAACTCTCCTTCAGTCATTTGCAAGGGAGGGAGGGGAGTAATGTGAAAGGAGAGAAGGATGCCGGGGATTTGATGAAGACAAAGTGATGTTATAACAGAAAAGAAAAAAAAGAAAAAAAAAATCAGCTGGATTTCACAGCTGGAGACATGCTAATGGTTTTGGAACCAGCCTAGGCAAGCTTTAGTCCAGTAGGCACTTCAAACTGGTAAGAATTCCCCCTTGCAAACATCGACAAAAGCATTTATCTTAGAATGGTTAAAAACGATTACAGAGTTAAGGATATCAAATACAGTCAAGAAGCAAAACTAAATAGAGCAATCAAAAGGAAAGGAGACAAAAGTGAAACATAAATTTAGATTCACTGATCAGCAGTGCTGACATTATAGGAATCCATCACATCCTTCCTTTCATGGATGCTCTTTTATTGATTAAAAGGGAACAAGCTCATTTCATCACTTAAACAGAGGTAGCTGTTCAGAGCAGCATGAAACAATAAACCAGAAATAAATAGCATACCATGTGTCATAAAAGTTTATGTTTCCTAATGGTGGAATTGACATAGATCAAGACTACTACAGCGGGCACTGGTTTAGCAGCAGGAACTTTTTTTACACCGAAGTCTGTTAGCACCTTTACAAATCCTCTTTCACGGTACAGCGACTGCATTGGTGTCTCGACACACACGCTCTTCATCAGAAATGCATTACAATTAAATGACAAGATTTCATGTAGTGAAGTTCTACCTGCAGAGTCTGGAAGATTGTATCTGGCCAAGAGGGATACTCATCTGTTTAATTTTATTTCATTCTTCAACAAGAGGATCAGAAACCGCCTGTCCTTTTCATAGGGCACACCCCGCCTCACCTTCCCCACCACGCACACAGGAGCACTTCTCCCAGATTCCTTACCGAGACTTTTTATCCCCTGCTTGCCAGGGAGAGTAATCGATTTCTTTATTGTTCCACAAACACATTTCATGGGTCATAAAGTTTACTTTTGTTTTCAGCTGTGTGACAGTAATGCTTTCATTACATAAACAGCACAAGAAAACAAACTGGCTGTTAAAAGGTGTCCTATTATGTACTGAATTCTGTGTGCTGTTTCCAAGCACAGATCTTAAAGGAACCAGATCCCAAAAGACTTCCACTTATTAAGATGGAGGACTGAAACTGAATTGGTGGCTTGAGTCTCTGATTCAAAAGAACAGTGCCAGCCTTTAAAGACTGGAGTGTCAAAAATAAGCTGTGCTGGTGCATGCATATTTTCATACATATGTATGTATGTATCTCCCTTCTGTTTCTACAGAATTTAAGCTTCCAGAAGCAAACTGAAGCCATTCTTTTTGCCAAGAAAGCTCTCCAAATAGAAGCTGAAGTCTCACTTTCCTAAATTTTTTCCTTAGTAATAAATTTTCCATTTCTTTCTACCAATGAAAACAGTGAAAACATGGTAGTTTCTTATCTGAGACTGAGCTAATGCTGTGTTGGGTCACAAGCTGGGGAACCTGGGATGGGTGAGACCTGGGACTGGTACAACCAACAGACCAGCACAGGGCTGTAGGAGAGGGGGAAAACTACTGTGCCAGGCTGCAGCTAGAAATACTTAGGGGCATCTCCCTAGGTAGGCTAGACGGACACATAGAAACTACTCCAGAGAAGCAACCTGACAGCCTGAGCCATCTTCCATATAAAGCCTGTATGATTTTCTTCGTGGCCT
>JANZLP010000080.1:6322585-6334139 GCA_026930925.1 Chelictinia riocourii
TATTCGCTTTAAATGTAACCTGGATGGAACAAATTACGGTGGCTTTCAGGCAGCCTAGCTGCTTGGACTTGCCACAGAGCAAAGGTCAAGTTGTATCACAGGAAATTTAAAAGCAAGTAATTCTCTGCATATCAAAAAGTTAAAGGGCCATGTGCAGTAATCTGTAAATGAAGGTATGTTTTAGACACACTCACGTGTGGACAGCTATGCAGGATATCACATTATATGAGATCTATTCACTGTCTTTGTAGAGCAGCAATGAAAGCAGGATATTTTTCTTCCACACCTGGACTTACTACCTCGGAAGTTGCGCTGGAGGGATGATCGAGGGAAGAGGTAATCCCTGATTTTAGCTGCCAGAGAGAGAAGGAAACAGCTCTCACAGAGCAGGAGTAATAACAAATCCCACTACTAAGCCCACCAACTGCTATGGCTAAGTAAGAGTATTCATACTGCTGCCTGCTTGTGCTGGTTGGGTGGTTTGGGTTTTTTTTTAGAGTTCATACTTCGTTGATGATACAAGGTGTGTTTGTGTACAAAAGAGGAAGGAGAAAAGAAAACAGATAAAGACAGATCATGTGGGTGCTGCAGCAACTGAAAATCTCCATTACATTACCACGCAGCCAACTCTGAAGCATACTAGTATTTCTGGACCAAATTGTGGTGGTCACAAATGAAGTCAGCACCAATTTCTTTTACAGATTGCAGCATTAGTTGATCTGTTGTGCAGTTCAACTAGGATGTCTGACGTCAGTCATTTTTCTCTTAGGCAAGGTGCATTTTACCCATCTAGCCCACACCACACCCATTCATTACCCATGCTAAGAAAAAAATAAAAATAAAATTGGAGTGTTGCCCCCATCTCCCTTCTTTGTTGGGTTGCAGTATTTTCTTTTATCTGTTTAGAGAGAAGATAGAAAAAAGTCCAATAGGTAAAGAAGTTCTCTTAGTTTTGATTTTCATAACTCTGATTACACATTTCTTCAACAAATGCTCATCTTTAGCTGCAGTAATACCTTTGTGCTTTAGTATTCGTTATTGAGGAATGTACATTACATGTGTGGTACAGCCAGACAGACAGCTGTGAGGATTTCTAAAAACAGATAGGAAGGTCAAACACTTTGGTTCTTTATTGAGTGAATCCATCTATGACTTAGGCGGTCAATTTGTTTATTTAAAGCACTTGCCCACAGAGGGTGTGTATACATTTGTCCTTTACACCTGTACCTCAAACAGAAATTTCCATGTATTACCCTGTTTTGCATACTACAAAAGCTTCCTCTTTGAACTGGAGGAACTTGAGCAAAGACATGCCTGATCCTTAAATGTTTTTATTTCTCCTAAGGAGAGAATTTTCAAAATCCACGTACTAGTACCTATACACAACCACTAGAAGTTTTGTTGCATTAATTGCATGCCCCACTGCAATCAGTATAAAAACATTCCCGTAACTTAAAACTAATTTTCTTTTACATCTACTTTGCACAACATGGTATTAAAATTATGGCTACGAGTTTGGCAATGAGGTAACGAACAGAACTGCAAGTCATCATGACTAGGATTTTGCTGTGTGTTTCTGCTTTTGGGAGTAAGGTGGATACTGACTGCAGCCTTTAAGCCAAACTCTGTTTCTGACCACAGCAGGTTTCATTTGAAGCACTTCACAAGAGGAAAAAGAAAGACAGTAAAGGCAGCATAACGCTAACCTATCATTTAAAAATGCTAACAGCATTGGCAGCATAATGCTAACAGTAATTTTAAAAAATATTCAGGCTTTACTGAATTACAAAGAAAGTCATACAAGCAGGAGGGAGAGATGCATCATTAAATGAAACATTCTTAACAGCTTTAATAGAAAAACTGCTTTCCCTTTGTTTTGATATAGTGAATCAGTGATTTATTACAAGTAGATGACTTTGCTTTTCTTGGGCAAACTGATAAGATTTTCCTTTTACTACCACGGATTACAACTATCTGAATTTTCTGCATTTACTTCCTTGTTCATGCAGCAGCAAGTCTGGTAAAGGATGGTGTTATTAGTTACCTGCCTACTGCAAATACATTTATTTCAATTAAAGAAATGCCAACAGGAAATCAAGAAGGAGAAAGTTTTGCTAAAGTTGAAAGCTTAAAGGTATTTATTTACACTTAAGAAATTTTTCAAATTTGTGTGGCTTTCTGACCTCTCAGCTAATCTGTCTCCATCCACAGCTACCCCCATTTGCCCTCTACACATCACACAATGGAATATTGTGTTGAAATAAACTGCACCTGTTAATGCATCATGTTGACCCTACATGAATTTTGCAATTAAAAATCCACATATTCTACAATACTGAAACAGGAAGACACAGAATTCCAGCTTTTCACAAACACTGTGCTGTTAACAACCTGTGTAACGACCCAGTGGGGTGATAAAGCGGGTGTTCCTCGCTTGCTTACCCTCACAACGCGCAGCGGTGCTTTCCAGGGATGAAATACAGTTCCGTGCAAAAGGCCAGTGAAGCAGCCGAGCCCACCGCCACTAGCAGTCCACCTCTGGCCTGTCAGAACGGACTGGTCTCATGCCAAATACCAAACAAGAGAGTAAGATGATAGAAAAAAAAAAAAGGGTTGAAACCCAACGAGTTCTAGAGAACACCTGTAACCATGAAGTGGAATGGCAGGCAGCTCTGCCTTGTGACTGCATCATTTAATCCATGTTCCTTCATGCAATGCTGACTGGATTGCTACAGAGCCCCCAGTCTAGTTTTGGTGCTGGATCCTACTGACTTTTCCTCCCGAGTCTGTAGATCCTCAGTTTGCCACCATCTGGTAACAACAGTGCCCGTGCAGAATTCCCACTCACTTCAGCAGGGAATTCTGCTTTTAAAAAAAATCAATTGCTGTGATAAAGTCCCAAGTTTAAGAGCTATCGTCTTCTGGCCCTGCTTCAGCAACACGTGGGGTCAGTGCAGTCAGCAAGTCTGGCTGACTGAGAGCTAAGTGAGCTTGAACTTCAAGAAATTACACTTTCCAATTCACTCAAAAAGAAAATACACAAATGGAAAAGCTGTTTCACGGCTGTTGCCTGGACTGCCACTACCATGGTCTGCAGGGCTACAGGAACCCCGATGATTTATAGTGCTTAGGATTAACAACTGCCAGAGCACTTCAGGTTTGGAGTTACAGAACACAAACAAGTTATTTTGCCATTTTCTTGTAAGGAAACAACCAGATGAATCAAATTTCAGCAAGAGAACAGCTCTTACTCAAAGCAAGAAATATTTTGATAGACATGGGTAAGGAACACACAGTCTCCCGTAATATTATGAGGAGACACAACCTTTATTTTTCTGCAGTAGCAAAATTAAGAGATCGCTTTCAAAGCGATGGACCCTACCAACCAACACAACTTTAGTATGTTAACAAATTTAAAGAAGAACTGCAAATGTTTTTAGATGAGTCTATTAAGACAATGCATGCTTGTGTATATGACCCGAGTTTCTTTTTTTTTTTTCAAAATAGAAAGATAATTCTTAAGTATTTCCTGTTACCTATGCATATACTGAAAAGGTATAGACTTCTGCTTGAAGAGCTTACAGACTATGCATCCTTACTGTAATTAGTAAGGCTCCTTTTTTTTTTTTTTTTTATAAGAATCATCCCTATGGTGCATTTATTACAATACCATCAGCATAAATAAACCAAAGCAGAACAGGGAAGAGGGAGAAGGAAAACACACATTACAAGCAGGGCCTTTTTTGCTTAATTTCTGGGTTTAAACCACCAGCCTAATTATATTCTGATCTACTCATTTTACACGTGTAGCTTTCAACAAGACTGTGCAGGTGTACTAATAAATAGTAGTAGCAGCAGAAATAAATTAGGCCAAAAAAATTTTAAGATTTTCTGATGTGTTTGCTTTGGCGGGCAAGGCAGAAGGAGATTTGGCAAGAAGAAACGATGTGTCAGCACAGGAAAGAAGGAAGGAGTCTCAGTAGAAAACAGGGAGGAGGGCGCGGGAGACGGAGAGCAAGTATTACCAGAGTCTAGTACAGTCCAGATCAAATGCTTCAACTTGAAGAGGCTGATTTTTCTACTGCTTCTCAGCTGGTAAAACTGGAAGCACATTTATTTATCTGAGTTTTAACAGACAGGCACAAGCGCTTTCAAAACGTTACAGAAACAAGGTCACAAAGATGACTAGCTTTATCCCAAAAATACCGCACCACAAAGTCCAAATTAATTACACACACCACTTTTTAGGGAATGCTACCGGTGGTCCCATCTGGGCCCAGAGCAGTGGGAAGAGTACCATGGCCCGGGCCCGGCGCCCAACGCCAAGGCCCTTGCCTGGGCCCGGCTGCGGCGGGCGGCCCAGCACCGCCCGGCTCCGGCCCTCGCTGTCCCGGCTGCTTCACCAGCTATACGGGCGCCAGGCCCGGGCGCTTGGCCGGAGCCTGCCGGAGCCGACAGCCAGCCGCGCAGAGCCCGCTGTGAACGGGAGGGCCACGGCCCACAGCACCTGCGTGGTGCATCGGGCCGAACCCTGCAAGTCTTAAACGAGGAGAAAGCCAAGCCAAGCCTTCGGTGCACGCTCCCATTGCTAACAGATGAGGGGGGTTTAAAATTATTTTTCTAGACTGGCAGCATCAGCTAGTATGGGGCCTATATGCTGAACGCCAGGCTAATTATTTCTAGGACTCTCGCTTGCGGACGCAGCTCCACGCCAGTGAAAGCTCCGCCATCCCCTAACGCCCCAGCTGCAGTTTTCTTAAAACTCCCTCTTTTTCCACACAAACCTTTACCTTGCACGCTGATGAGTACCTGGGCAGCACCCCACCGCAGGAAGAGCGCCCAGCTCCTCCAACCGCGCCCCTGGCCTTAGAAAGGGTTACAGCCATCTGCTGCTGTATTTCTGTCCATTGTCTTAGAAGTGTTAGGGTCTCCCACACCAAGAAAATTACCCATGGTCCACAGTAGTAACACCAGGTCATCCACAGGTGGCAACATAAATTTGGAAGTACAATGTGGCAGAAACTGGTCCATTCAGGTGTTCTCCATTAATAGCTATTTGTAAAAAAATGTTACAGAAACAGCATGGAGTATTCAAAAATTTAAGGAAGCATATAGTTTCAGGGTATAAATCAGACATATAATCGTTTACTTACATGACATGAAAGATATATGGAATGCTGATCAACCATTACTTAAAAGCATTTGGTATTAAATTGAAACAGAAGGATGTTGTCATGTCTTCACTGAAGCTCAGTGGCACACTCTTGGTGGTGGTAGTAGTATACAAATACAGTTTAAGTCTTGGTATACCAAAGAGGACTGGGATGAGAGGGCGAGGTGTTTCTCAAATACCGTTCTATTGCTAGTTAGGTACTGAAGATTCACGCAGCTGAGGACAGGAAAGATATGAGGACAGATTGTTGGGAAGAGAAGAACAGTAAAACGGAATTAAACCTACATTTGAGTGGAAATCAGAGGAGTGCATTTATGTAATGAGAAACAGTGATGTGGTCTGGCTGCACTGTTTTGCAGGAGCAGATGGGTTGGGGTGTGTGCGAAGTCCAGCACGATGCACTAATGCAGAGCCACCGGGCTTTCTCTGTTATTTGCACGATGCACAGAGCAGTGCTCGTACAACCATTACAGCAGCCTGATATCCAGATAAATCAGAGAGCATGACTGAATGGTGATTGAATACTCTTGGCTCTGCTGGCAGTTACAGGAATGAGGACCAGCAAACAGAGCAGTTGGAGGATGAGTTCATCCAAGATCTCTATCAGCTGTTGCTGCCTGTGGCTTCTCTGCAAGCGAGATCCTCCTGCCCATCTCCCCACCCAAGCTCCCAGCGCACTGCCAGGATGGTCTGAGGGCTGCTGTTGCCCCAAAATCTTTCCACGGAAGCCTCTGGGACAGCCTGTTTAACTCTCCTGCTGCAGTTAATGAATATCAAGACTTTTCTTCTTCTGTCCACCCTACAGTATCTTTGCATTTCCTTCAAAGCCAGGAAGAATGAGTGCAGAATTGTCTTGGTGTTACTGGGGAGCTCGGGAAGATAACATGTTCTGAGGTTTAGACTAGTAAGAGGTTTATACTGCATATGAGTTTGTCTAAACATGCCACCAGAGGTGAGTAGTGCTCAAATGCACAAAGCAATGTTTTCTGCAGACTGTCCCAAATCAAGTGATAGGGATAGGAGAGACAAGTACTGAGATTGGATACGCATTTTCAACGTCCCTTGCTGTGTGCTTTGACAGTTGAGGTACAAAATACTCCTTTACTGTCCTTTTTTGTTTGTTTGTTTGTTTGTTTAATTTCTTTAGGTTTTTTTCTTTTTTTTGTCCTCTGGATTTCGGAATCTGAAGTTTAAGCAGAGAAACAGCAAAAATTGTTTTTTAAGGAGAGGCTTTAAAAAAGAATGGGCTAAATTCAGAGCATTGTGGAGATTATAGCCCTTTCCATTTTATTTCATTATGTTATTTAGAGTTCCTTCTCAGTGTGTAGATATATATGAACAGGGGAGACACTACAAGTGTATGACCCAAGGAAGAATGGTATTAGGTATGAAAATGCATACGCTGAGCTAACTTGCTTTTCTCTATACCTTTTGCCACCCCTTGTTTTACACATCTACTTTGGTGGCCTGGCATACAGTGTTATGACTATCTCAATTTAGATTTCTCGAGCAAAGTAAAAAAAAAAAATTAAACGTGAATATTCATACTTGGAGGAGAATCTGAGAAGTCTTAAGCATTCAGATTTTGCAGGCAGAACTACCTGAAAGAAGCTAAAATTTCATCAGCTTTGTCTTCTGAACTTCATCAAATCAAAGTCTTGAACTTTTTCTTTGAATGAAGATGGAAAAGCCAATGCTGGAAGGCATGAGTCCTGTGAGGGGAGGTAAAAGGGAGAAGCATGAGCAGGAGAGTTGTGTATTGGTTCCATGATTATTACTGGGTTTCGGTTGTTGAGTGTATTTAGCTTGTTTAATTACCAGTATAAACAAAGTCATGGGATAATGATAGCATCCTTAGATGTTGATTAAGGAATAGTCTTTGTCAGATCTTTTAATGTAATGAGGCAGAGACATCACAAATAGTCTGTTCACCATTTGAAGAAAATCTGCACAGAATAGGGTTAAGAGGTGTCAGCAAACCCGTGTATCTCTGACTGTTTAGGTGGTGATGTTATTTCAGCCCAGCCCATCCTCCTTGTTTAGTTGGTTTGCTGGAGCGGTTTGTTTGGGCCGTTAACATCTCTGCCCCATTGCTTTTTCTGCCTTAGTTAAACAGCGAGGTATCATGCTAATAAACCAAGAAACCTGTCATTCAACCCCAAGGTGATCCCAGCTGTTTGAGTAATGATTTTAAATAAATTAAAATACTTAAACAAGTTAAATAGCTTACTTTGTGCATGAACATTAATGACTTACCCCCTCTCCAAAAAAAAAAAAAAAAAAAAAAGGCAGAGAACGAAAGAATGGAAAAGAGCTTGTAGTTCTACTAACAAATGACAAATACATTCAATATAGTCCTTGGAGTGAAACTTCTCACTCCCTCAATTTAATAAAGAAATCAAAAAACTGTGACTGTAATTCTGTACTGCACAATTCATTGGCATTAGAATTTAATATGTATTCAGTCTATTCATTTTTGCACCTGTGAACCACAAAGTATGTTGTTTGTGATGGATTTGAAAGAACTTCTGTATTTTTCCACAGCAGAAAGTTTCTTTCAGTAATTATTATGAGGCAGTCAACAAGGGCATGTAGTTTTTAGAGGGCAAGTTTTCTTTTTTTTTTTTATTTTCAGTTTCTTTTTGCATTGTTTTAGTTACTTTAAAAAAAAAAAGCTGAATGCAACACAAACAGTTATGAGAGATGTAACAAAATATTTTGTCCTGTGGTATACTTTTTTCAAATGTTTTCCTCATGCCACATGCCTTTCTCTGCACGATAAAATGTAGTTCAGGAACTGTATTGTTTAAAAAAATTCTTTCTTGAAGTAGAATATTTATTTACGAGTTGGCAAAAACCTGCTTCTTATCATGCTGCATCTTGAATTACATAGCCATGTTTTTTCAGACCAAAAGCTTTAAAAGGTGCCAGCAGGATGAATTATTTCACATGATTATTAATGAATGGGGCAGTATGAGCAACTAGACAGAGCTTTGGACGGGACTGGTTTCAGTTGCCAGCTCTGCCAGCACTGGCCCACTGCGGGGGCTCCGCACATCACGGCATTTCTCCGGACCTCAGTTTTTGCGGTTCCTGCAATGTCAGAAATCACATTGCTCTTGTTTGAAAAAATATTATTTAAAAACAAGTGTTGCTAATCATAATTGCAACATTCAGAGCAATACAAATGACTATTTATTATGTTTTGACAATTTACTATGACCCAGATGTTTTAAGCTCTTAATGGTGTTTAGGTGAAGACTGCTCTGCTTATCATATATTCCCATTACAAATAGTGCCTGTATTGTAAGCCTGGCAGTGAGGCCAGTATATAAATGAGCACAAAATTTTTTAATTTTTTTTTTTTCGTTTCTCTGCAGCTAAAGATGGGACAATGTAATTTAGCTCTTTATACACCTGTACTGCAGATAAATATTTATCTTAGTCCCCAGGTTTGTTCATGCATGAAGAGGATTGGATTGTATCGGCTCCTCTTCTCTCCTGTTCCAGTTGCTCCCCTCTTACTGACTGTGTTCTTTTGTCCTGGTGTTTTCTAAATTCATTGCGTGTCAATCTATCTAGCATTTCCAAGATGCAATGAAGATTTAAAGCCTCAAAGAGAAAGCTGACTTTTAATTAAACTATTTCAGACCCACTATTCACTAGTAAAATCCATGAAGTTCTACTAATGACAATTACTTTATGTTGGTTAAGAAAGGAGGGAAAAAGGCAAAAAAACCCCTTCTTGAACTACATGTAGCCAACCTGATAGTTTCAGTAAATTAAGAAAATTGTTTCTTGATGTTGACATTTGGTGTGCTTAGTAATTATTCGCTAGAAATTACAAGGAACAATTTCAGGAGATCTTTTTTAAAAAATCTTGCAAGGAATGTTTGCTGGCTTGATTCCTCTAACTATGTGGCTTCCGAGGGGCAGTAAATTTTTAACTATTGGGGACAATATCAATTGTTTATAATCAAAGTTAGTAAAATGATGCTTAGCAGTGAGGGTTATACTGCAGAACTGAAATATAGCTAGATGTCTTAGGAATGCTTAAACAGTAGAAGGAATTCTCCCACTTCTCTGTTCATCCTTACAAAAGGTCAGAGAGAAATGATCTTTTCTCCCTGCATCATGCTAGGCTTGTAATCTGCACAATAGAGAAGATGTGCTTATTGAAGAATAAATGTGCCCAAGACACTCTCGAGGGAAAATAGTCTCCCATTAGGCTGTGCTTTAGAGATACTAAGCAATGTGAAAATTTCTCATGTGAGAAGACACAATTTGGCAGGAATCTCATCCCACAAATGTGAAGGGATTTGTCTCATGCTCTCATTCCTCCTTCAGTCCCACTGACTCTTCCAGAAATTTAACTATAATCCCCTTCTTGGTAAATGTACCCTCCTCATGGTAAATGGTATGCTTTGCCCACAGGGGAGCATAGCATTGTCCTCTTCCCACAGAGTACAGGTAGAGGTTTTAGGCAGAGGAACGTGTAATAGGAAAAGAGTTGTCTTGTATCCCTTTGATTTAGTCAAAAGACTCCTTCCATGCCATTAGGAATGCCATATTTTGCTATTGGCACAGCAATAGCCTACGCCTTCTATTAAGGTTCAACCCGACACTGCCCATTGTTTTGGTAACAAGAAAGTAGGAAAAGAAATACAATTTTTTTAAAATAAACAATAATAAAACATTTTCCTGGTACTGCTTACCCGCTAAGTACACCGAGAACCAAGTTAAGTACAAAAAATGACCCTATGATGATTAGTGTAACAAAATAGATCCAGGGCCAGTCCCTTCCTATGGCATCATTGACCCGGAAGAGTGGAATGATAATTAGTGAGACAAGCTCAGATTCTGAGCACTGCAAGGCTCCAGCCAAAGAGATCCCAAGTCACCAGCAGTAAGATTTTCAATAGCCAGTTTTCTGGAAATTTATGACAGGTTGACATTAGAGATTTTGAATGCCCTGAGGTTGAATTTCTTTGTCAGAGAATAACACCTCTTTTGTTACCTGTACTGTTATTTGAAATATTTGAACATTTTGTCAAAATATTTGAGAGCTGATGTGAAGTTTCCTTGGATTCAGATTTTTAATCCCTCTGAAAGAATCCTGGTGACAGGGAAGAACCCTTATTATGGAGTCTTGCCCTGTAGCATTGGAAAAAGGACACCAAAACTGTCAGCTTACCCGCTCAACACACCAAGAACCAGATTTAGAACGAAAAAGGATCCAAAGATGACCAGACTGACAAAATACACCCATGGTAACTCATAGCCCATAGCGTCCTGCATCTGGAAAGACGAAGGAAAGTTAGAAGACAGAGAGGGAAAGCAGAAATGATTAGGCAAAGGAACAGATGGAAAGGTTTGTAAACAGAGCCTGTGGTTGGTTTACACATAATCATAACAAGTGCTTCTGTATGTTCTTTCTGATGTGACCACTCCTTTGCTTTTTTCTTCTAGCTGTTTCCTTACAGGCAGTGGTTAACATAGGCTGAGAAACAACCATGTGCCATATTGGCACGTCTTTGGGTGGTCAAAGATGTGGACTATTTCTGGAGTTAGAGCACCACAAGGGTCCGTCCAATGACTTTTAAACTTCTAACCACTGCACATACATATGACTCTTCCCTGCCAGTGAAAATATCACTAGTTTTTGCTAAGCATTACGACAGTGTGTTGTCAGATCACATTTACTTCCCATGTGTAGCACAGGTACACAAACCTCAGAGAGAAGCATGTGGTAACTGAGCAAATACTGATCTTTCCCTGGCAATACTCTGGTAATCTTCACAGTTTACCACAATGAGGGCCATAGCTGTTTTTGAGGAAGGTCCTTCCAAGGCCCACCACGTTCTGACCTGGTCAAGTGTTTTCTAAAGCTTTCTCACAAAATTCCTTTCTCTCCTTGAAGGATGAATCTCTTCAAAATGTGATTCTTACACAACTGAATACTTAGAGAATTTGAGACTGTAACTGAATGACATGAGCATAGGTCTGGCTTTCACACTACTACAAGCATCTGCAAATGAAGCAGGCAGACTATTGTTTTAGCACCAGAACTTGTAATTATGTGTAGAGCAACTCTAGCACATCATAAGATATTGTATATATTCTAAAAGCATCTGGTACATAAACACTATTTTATCTTGAAGTCTCCTTCAAAGTTTGAAATTTTGGAAAGTTGCTGGATACCTTAATAGAATCTCACTTTCATGATGGTATCAAAAACATCAGAGTCCCTTCTTTTTTACTTTTCATAAACACTTATCTCCTGAGCCAGACATAGCATTATTAAAGAAACAGATGGTGGTTAACATTTTCAGGAGCACTAAAATGATTTATGAATATAAATTGCAGACTTGAAAATACCTA
>JANZLP010000080.1:6447767-6459779 GCA_026930925.1 Chelictinia riocourii
TTCTATTAAACTGTTCTTATCTCAACCCACGAGTTTTACTTCTTTTCCCGATTTTCTCCCCCATCCCGCTGGGGGCGGGGGAAGGGGATGAGCGGCTGCGTCGTGTTTAGTTGCTTGCTGGCATTAAACCACGACACGCGTGATGGAGCCCTGCTTTCCTGGAGATGGTTGAACACCTGCCTGCCCATGGGAAGTAGAGAATGAATTCCTTGTTTTGCTTTGCTTGTGTGTGTGGCTTTTGCTTTACCTGTCTTTAAAGTGTCTTTACCTCAACCCGCAAATTTTCTCACTTTTACCCTTCTGATTCTCTCCCCCATCCCACCGGGGTGTGTGTGTGTGTGTGTGTGGAGTGAGCAAGTACCTGTGTGGGGCTGAGTTGCTGGCTGGAGTTAAACCACAACACTATGACATCTGCCCAAGGGATTACAGAAAAAAAATAAAAAATAAAAAATCAGTGCTTTGATGCTGGCAAACTAGTGCTGGAGAGCTTATCACATGCAACCCAATCAATTCCTCAAAGTGATTCTCTACATAACAAATTCATCTTCTCTGTTACTTGGCAGAACAACAAAAGAATGGGACAAAGACCTGTGTATTTTTATCATACTTATCCACAGAGAGAGAGATGGAACTTAGTATGGAACTAAAAAGAGAAGCACTAAATGGGAAGAAAAAAAATGCTACAATCCCTCTAGAAAAGGTTTCAAGTGAATTCTTCCGTTCTACAAAAATAACTTTAAAAGATCACCAGGATATATAGCACAGGATCAGAGCAAGGCAGAGAATGGGTCTCCTCCTTCCTCTCCAGTGTGCTTCAACTCAAGCCCTTGACTGGTCAGTCTAGAGGCTGAAGATTCATCCTATCTCAGTGCACAGCTAACCATCGGCAACTTCTTCACAGGTGACCAAAGATATGCAATTGACTGCCTGCTGTGATTGTGCTCTTGTCAAGTTGGAACAAGGGCAGCATCACCTTTACTATGTAGCCATCAGTGTGATGCCATACAATACAGAGGATCAAAATGGATGCAAGTCTGCCCTGAACTAGATAGGAGTAATTTTGCATCCAGTGCCTTTCCATACTGTTCCTAGTCTTAGGCACATCAGACAGTTATGTCCTAAATCAGCAAATCCAATTTCCTGCTCAGTCCCATCACTGTGTGTAATCCCTTTCATGATTAAGCTACTCTTGTTTAAAAGAACCTGCTCCGTTGGTGGCTGGGGTGAAACCAGGACAGCGGGGGAGCGAGAGATGCCCCAGCAAACCGCTCCGTGCAGGCCAGTGCCTGGGTGGGACCGAATGAGATGGGAAGGACAGCATCACCAGAGGATGGTGCACCACCTCCAGAGAAATGCATCCCAGTAAGAAGCCTCGCCTTTGGGACTTGAAAGGAAATTTAACCTATATAATAATTACGCAACATTCAAATGTTCTTCCAGTGTCATTGGGCTTTGGGGTTTTTTTACATTTTCAATGAAGAAAGAATACCTGTATTTTGTTTTTATTTGAATTACTGTCCTGGTTTAACCCCAGCCAGCAACTAAGCACCAGGCAGCTGCTCGCTCACTCGCCCCCCACCCAGTGGGATGGGGGAGAGAATCAGAAGGAAAAAGGTAAAACTCATGGGTTGAGATAAGAACAGTTTAATAGAAGAGAAAGGAAGAAACTAATAATGATAATAATAACAGTAATAAAATGACAATAATACTAAAAGGATTGGAATATACAAAACAAGTGACGCACAACGGAATTGCTCACCACTCACTGACCAACACCCAGGCAGTTCCCAAACAGCAATTCCCCACTAAGCCAACTCCTCCCAGTTTATATACTGGGCCTGACCTCCCACGGTATGGGATACACCTGTGCCCAGTTTGGGTCAGCTGCCCCGGCTGTGTCCCCTCCCAGCTCCTTGTGCCCCTCCAGCCTTCTTGCTGGCTGGGCAGGAGAAGCTGGAAAATCCTTGACTTGGTCTAAACACTCCTTAGCAGCAACTGAAAACATCAGTGTGTTATCAACATTCTTCTCATCCTAAATCCAAAACTTAACACTATACCAGCTACTAGAAGGAAAACTGACTGTATCCCAGCCAAAACCAGGACAATTACTCAATCAGTAGAACCCTCTTTGACGTAAATGAGGTTTTTGGAAACCATAAACCAAATACAGATGAAAACCTTTCAAAATATACTGTTTTACTTTGTTAGAAAGTGCTTAATCAGACTGTGAGATCCCAGCACACAATAATAACCCAGACTAGAAAGACAGTAAGAAATTGTAATAGTTAATTTTACTCACAAATAATAATATAAATAAGAAATCATAAGGAAGCACTCAAAATAGATACCATGGAAGTGCACAGACAGGGAAACAACAGAGAGAATTCTATGGGTGAGACATCCAGACACACAAACAAGAAGTTCTCAAAAGGGTATACAGACGCTAGGACATTCAGCTGCTTAAAAATCAAGAAAAATTTCTTGACCTCAGCCTATTTCCGTGGTTAATGTACAAAAAAAAAAAAAAAAAAAGAAAATAATATGACAGGACTCCAAGCCTTCAGGCAAACCTAATAGTTCTATTTCAGACCAGGAAGGCAGTTTTATTCTGTAAACCGTAAAGCAACCAAAGAAAACAAAATCCCTATAGTAGGTCACTAGGACTACAAGATTAGATATTCCAAAAGCAAGGAAATGTTACCCTTTGTGGTCTTCAGGTTTTCCCTTCGTGGCCAATCCAACGTGCAGCACCTCCCTTCAAAGGAATGTCAGAGGGAGCACCAGCCTGACCTGCGACGCAACAGCCCTTCCTGCTGCAAGCCCAGAAGCACCTTCCCTACAGGGAACCGGCGGCCATCCCCGTAACTCCGGGATGGGATACCCAAGGAGAGCAGGAAAACCTGAGGCCAACTCCCAGCAGCCACTTGCCAGAATATCTAGGACTGCCACGGCTGCTTGCTTACACCTGGCTATAGAATTAACAGGCTAAAGTTGTTAAATGATTAAAACGTTCGGCTCCTTGGCATCACTGACCTAAAGTGTATTTCCAGTATCTCCTGTATCCGCCTGTTCCACAAGCTCTTCTACAACCTGCAGCTTTACCCGTTAGGCTGACAGATGACTTAGAGCTCAGCTGGGGCAAACGAGGGAGGCTTTGAGTCGGGAAAGGTTTCAGGTGGAAGAAAGTCTCCCTGGATCACAACAGAGTCTGTCTGGGCTGTTAAAACTAAAACACAGTCCCAGGAATAAAAGCAATGCCAGCGGAAAGCGACAGGAAGGAGAGAAGCCCAAGGTCAACACATTTTCTTTTGCTTAGAGGGAAGTAGAGCACAGAAAGCAAAGGAAAAAAATTCCCTTATTTTATAAACTCTAATGGAACATCTTGAGCTTGAAGGACGAAAGAAATCATATGTTGAAAGGAAATTAAAAACACAGATACCCAAGAGGCAAAATAAACAAATCCTATTCACTGCCAATGGGAAAAGAAACTTTGGAAGCAAGACCTCAAGAGAACGTGGTGCCTACAGTGCCACTGGATGGCCCACTCCGGGAGTACAGTCAGACAGCCGTACCCGGGAGGCATCAACCAGCCGGAGGGCAGCACGCCTGGACGCTGTTCCGTAACTCTGCTGCGGAAGGGAAGAATTAAGAACTGCACAAGTACCTCGGAGTTCTTTATTTTACAATGTCAAAATGTGCTTGGGGATTTTTTTAATTTGTTTTTTGTGGTTTGGATTTTTGTTGGGGTTTTTTAACATCATCTTCTAAGTAAGAAACTGAAGGACAAAGCAAGCAATCACAAAGAACTTCAATCATCCTACAAGCGCCCTTATTTCCACAAAAAAGCAGCCTACCACATACACTAACCAAACAAGCAGGAGCCATGGAAGTCCTTGGGTTGGAAGAGGATCAGGAAAAACACAGCATTTCACAGAAAACAGAGGGACATGGAACCCCAGCATTCATGCCCAGCTCTTTTCTTGCAGTATGTGGCACAGACCATCCCCTTGCCACTATTAAATATTCCCCTTTCAACTCACAGCTGTCAAAATAAGTTACTGTAAGGAAAGTCCAGCTCAATCCTCAGTGTTTATCCTGTCCTTGGAAATGGGTCCAACCACTTTATCTCAGAACAACAACAACAAAAAAACCCCCACCAACCTTGCCCAAAAGTAGCAACAGATTTGTAAAAATTCAGTCTGCATTTTTATAACTTTAAATGAGTTACAGGATTTGATCATGTAATATATGGCAATGTTAACTAAAAGTCAAGGAATAAGCTCAGTGGTATTACAGCGTGCCTCAGTCAAAGACTTAGTTGTGAGCTTAACTCCGTGCACCACAAATTGCCAAAAACCCGAATTCTCAGCAGGATGAGGCCACGGGGTAGGTAGCAGCACGACGACGGACTCATCCCAAATGACAGCGGGCTCAGAACTGCTGATTGACACACCAAATGTCCTCACTGATGCTACAGGTTAATTGTCTGGCATCCCATGAAAGTCTAAGGGTGAAACATAATTGGAATTCAGAGATCTGCATTTAATAAGACAATTAGTTACAGTTGTATTTTGGGGCAACTGTAATTAGAGTTATAGCTAATGAGCTAGGAAAATGACAAGCAAAAAGCTATCAATCACCCATTAAATGTGAACGTAAACAATGATGAAAATGCTTCTCTTGTTAGTGTCAAATGTACTTTTAATTTAAGTCTGTTAATTAATTTCCCATGGGAATCAGTGTCTGTGTAGTTATGGGAACCTCTAGTCCAACAACCACCATTTTAACTGCTGTGATGAATGCTTGATCTAGTTATCGTTAATGTCTGACTATTCAGAACAGAGAGGAAGGACCTGTGAATTCCGAACATACGCAGCCTCCAAGGGTACCCAGCCGGTGACAAGCCCGGTGTCTCAAAACTCATGCTTGCCACTGCTGTTGTTTCAGTCCGCTGTACAGTCCCAGACCAGGAATTTCCAGCTGTACCTACCACAACCACAGACATAAACCCCCTTCCAAAACGTCTCTCATCCAACCTGTCGGCACCAGGATCGGGGGCAGCGTTAGGTGCCGCTGCACCTCAGGGGTTGGTTAGCACCCTGAAGCAGAGGTGGGAGAAGGGAAGCCATCCTCATCCTCAGCACGTCACCGTGTGAGTGATACCAGCGTAACCCATTTTCCCCGGGGGTCTGGGAAAACCCGCTTGCGCAGTGACGGAGGAGAAGACCTGCACTCCCTTCTGCCGAGCCTTCGCCGGAGGCCGTGACCTTCAGGGGGCTCGAAGAGGAGCAGAAGCCGCTTCTTTAAGGATGAAGCCCAATTGGCACAGTACAACAGGAACCAGCTTTTCTTTGCAACAGGAAAAGTTTAATGAGTTGTCATCCATAAGTGACATTTTAAACACATTTTTTGCTGAGTACCTGCATAAAGATACACAGACCGTATTTTGAACTAAGTATCTGGTTTAGTTTGCCTTAAGTCAGTTAGGAGTCGATTTGTTTTCAACTAAACAGAAATCCACAGAGGTTTGAAACTACTAATCTAAGCCAATTTAAAACAAATCAATTCAACTGATGCAACTTTCTTAGGATACAGTAACGTACTGCCTGTGGGAATCTGAGACTCATGAATAAAAAGATGGGGTAAGAGAAAGGAGCAACTGGGAAGGGAAAGTGAATGACCATTAAGGTTCCAGTTACCCACTGAACCACTGTAAATAATGGTGAAGACGCTATCATCCAATTTTTCACCCTGAATAATGGTAAACAAAAATTGATATTTTGCAAGAATCGCCTCCCGTTGTCACCTAAGCGAGAGGGGTTTTTTTGCCATTGTTTTGAGGGTTTTTGTACAATAACACAGCATGATTTTCGCCCTTGCAAAAAAATCGCCATTTTCACAACTGAGGAAGCTGTATTTTTTAAATAACAACTCCCTCAGGTCAAACATTTATCATTTGAAATAAGGAGCATCGTATAACGACGTAAAAAGCTGTGAATCCTGTTTCAATGCAATGACTCTCTGTGCAGCATTACCTACACGCAGAAGGGTAACAATGAAGTCAGCCCATCGGATGGTGCCACTTCCTACCTCAGATAAAGTCCCTGTCTCAAAAGAAAAATTCTGCCCTGCTTTTTCGAGGAATTAGCACTACTACGGTAAAGGGCAGAAGAGAAAGTAGCAACAGCCAATAGTCAACATCAACCGCTTGGTATCAACCATGATGGAAAACACAGGTCACGACAACACCTCCTGAGGTGCTGAGCAATTTTCCTCTAAATTCCGTTATTTTCCCTCTTCCACAGCCGCAGCCCAACGAGCGCCGCTTCCCTAATCCGCAGTCGCTGCGCGCGCATTGTTCCAACCGCCGGCTTTGACCAATTTGACTCTTGGGCTCCTCCGGCGAGAGCTTAAAAGGCTTTCACTCGTTTTATTCCTCTTTATTCTGCTACACAAAGGAAATTGCTGAGACGCACCAAATACTGGTTTGCTACAGACACCACCGCACGGAAGTCGCTGACTCGCACAACGGGCTCTCCCTAGGAGCCTCCCTCATTAAAAGTTTCATCCCAATCTCCAGATGGTCCAAGCTTAAAATGAGGCATCTGTTGTTGCCTGATGTTGCATTGATGTTGCTGGAGATGCTAGTTGTGTTGCTTTCTTTGCAACTAGTTGGCTGATGCAGGCTGATCATGTTTCTTGAGAAATAGCTGGGCTTTTTTTTTGGTTGCAAATGGATAACAGCACAAAAACATAGTAAGTTTTGAAAGATTTCAGAAAAAACATCAAAGGAAAACAGAGTGGACTATGTTTCTTCCACTTACTATAGTTGGTAATCATACTGGATGATGGAACAGTTGATGTGTGTTATTGTTGTGAGTTTATGGTGATTATAGTATACTCTCCCATCTTCTTACATAGAAACAATAGGGTTTACTCATCTTTGCAAATATTTCTTGACTTACCAGACTTTTTTTTTTCCATAAAACGGTTGGGATTCTGCCACATGAACAATTCTGAAACGTAATATGATTCTGTGATAATGGGTAAAATTAGATGAAGCTGTAGTAAATGACACCTTTAAAAAATTTCCACAAATTGTTTCTCTGTTTATTTGGTAATAATAGTGATGAACAATAAGACACCTGACTGTAAATGGGGGAGCTCCAAATAAATCTTGCTTGCAATGTTGGTCTGTTCTGTGAACAGGCTCACGCAGCATCAGCAGTTGTGTGATGTGAGTGTGGTTCATGCCCCCGTGTGGTTGGTAGTCAGTGCAGAGAAATTAGTGCCTTCTAAAACGAAATGAGTCCTGCCCTGCTTCTCAGAAGACACGGGAGCAGTTTGGTAGCTAATGTTCATTAGGATGACTACTTCAGAGTTTGGAACAAGATTTATATCACTGCTATTACCTGTAATTCCATGGTATCTGGTATTTTATCTTAAGGTTTTTAGATATATAGATGAAAAACAGTATCTTCAAGCTTGTGTCATGATTTTCTCTGAAGTTCGGCTTTGAAATTATAGTAAGAAGTGCTAAATGGCTTTTTGAGGCAGTGGTATAGACCACTGTTTATTATGCAAAGTTTCAGATACACAGGTCGGAAACTTCAGCTCTGTTTCCCTTTCTTCAGTGCTTTTTAAATTTTATTCTTCCAAGTTTTCCTCTATTGCTTTTTATTGCAAAATTGAAAAAAAAATCTGGGCACTGTTCTTTAACTTTCTAACAATTTGAAGTTTTTTATTAAGTATTTCATGCTAAATATAAACCAGAAGATTTATCAATGTAGATAGGGAGTTTTCTGTTAAGAGGATCTAGAGATATTTGTGATGTTTCCCTTCTGAGAAGCATTTTAATGGTTATTTGAACCCATTTTCCTCCTTGGCTACAGTACAGGAGTTGCTAAAGGGGAAAAAAATTATGATTTTTTAAAAAAATATTGTAAATGCCATCTCATTTATTAAGTATTGTTTTGTAAATGAGAGGAAAAAGTTTGGAGTTTTTCACGCATATAGGTACATTTTGTGAGCATCTGTTCCATTGACCCATTACTAGTTGGTTTTGGGTGGTTGTTTTTTGGGGGCGGGGGTGGAATGCAATTGTATATCATCTGTACTCAAACATGCCATACATCTGATATTTTATAACATATATGCAACTGTAGCAGATTTTCATACCCTGAAATTTATTTCAGTGGCAGACAATATTCAAAGATGTTATTTTACGGTCTTTGTTAATAGAGATTTCATTTACAGTTTCTTCCTCACTAAAATGTTATGTTCTATAGGATACGTTTCTTATGAGATGCTCACAAAGTATGTTTGTCTTAATAGGAGATCTATTCCAGTTCAGCTAAATGGGGCACCTGTGATTCCTGCTGAGCATAATGTTACAGTATGTGAAGAAGATGCTTTCATTTGATAGAAATAGGGTTAGGAACATTTAACTTTTGTTTTCTAGAGAATAAAAACCCACCAAAACCCAAACCAAACCACCAAAAACCTTGCCTCTTCTTTGCTTGTCTGTGTAACAACATAGCATTTTCTGCAAAAATCATGCTGTGTTTACATGTGCAATGTGGTTTGGGAACATTAGAGAGTTTTTGTTCAGAAATGCTCTGGAACAATATCTGGGTGAACAGGTAATGAAGGAGAAACTTGAATTCACCAAAGAACTGAAGAAGTTGTAAAGTATAGCTCTGTGTAGTTGTGGTATTTCATCTTTCTGGGCTGCATTAATTTACAGTTTAACACTAAAGCTGAAGACCAGCCTGAAGATTTGTTTTGTTTTCTGGTGCTGTTAAAACTATGAGCTGCTGTGTTAAGGTTAACTCTTAAAATTTTGGTTATCTGGGAGGGGTTGCGAGGGGGAAGTTGAATGATTTTTAAAGTGAAAATTTGCCACTAGTTTAGAAGAAAAATGAGAAATACTCTGTCACTGAGCTCACAATGAGATTAAGGATCCTGTGGCCACAAAAAATAGCAGTCTGCTTTGCTTTTGATAGGCTGTAACTGCTCTTTGAAATCTCACTGGCAGTATCTCAAAGGTACACCAGTGGTGTCCATTTTTCAAATCTCAAGTGCACAACCTGCAGGAAAGCAATATTATTTTTCATTTAATGAGCTTTAGCACATGAGCAATTAAGAAGACATAATTGAATGAAGCTAATCAGGAAGACACAGAAGCTTGCCTCTGGGATGCTGCTCAAGTCAATTGCTCCTCATATCTACGATTTTATCTGTTTAGTTAATAACACCAATGGGTATAGTGGCACGGGCTAGTGGTTTTACAGCTCTAGGGGCTTAGCAGTTTCGGTTTGTTTTGTCTTCAAGCCTTAGTCTTTTTATTCTGCTAAGGAGGTAGTGATTAACAGGTGATGAGAGTCTCTGCTTGGCTAATAACATTCTGGGTGCTCAAAGAAATGTGATGGAGACTACTGCATTTTAAATGTATTTGAGTTGCTCAGTACACAAAGGGTATATAAAGCCAGGCATTTACAGGCATGGTCTTCACATGGCTCCATATAATCAGTGAACTTGTTTTTGTCTGATAATTAAAAGAGTTATGAACATACTGACAAGGAAAGTGAAACGGAGTGAATGGCTTCAGATAAAGGACTGTTTTCTTCATTATACAGAAATAAACCTGTAATGAACCAGAATCTTTAAAAAAAAAATTATAAAAGTTCATTTTATACTTAAAGAACATAAACAATCACACATAGAAAGTAACAACTAAAAACTCCCATAGCTGTGCTCAGCTGTTTTCTTACAGTCCTTGTAGGTAGAATTTTGGATAATTAAGTACTAGAGGTATGAAAAGAAAATGCCTTATCTTCTTGTTCTTCCAGTGTAATCAATGGCTTGGGATTTATTTTCAGTTGTGCATCTGGCTAATACAAAATTAATCAACCTCTCCATTACAGTCAGCCTGGATACAGAGTAGAAGCTGAATACTTTTGTGTCAGGTGTACTACTATATCAGTGCCTGTGTGCTAGATAAAATCAAAAAATAGGGTTGAATGGGATTAGGAGGGGAATAAGTTTTGGCACTGCTGAATGCTAAGAATCCATTTAAAACCTACAGAAATACTTTGGCCATTGCTGTCTCATCTGCAGGGTTATTTCCAATGCTATCTCATAGGTGAAAACCTTATAGGAAGAATTTGAAAGCTCCTCTATGTCCTTGTATTTCCAGCTATAGGGATGAAACTGAGTCCAGCTTGGAGGCATCACTTCTGTCCTGCTGATGGCCTCTATGTAGCCTGTGGGTCCAAATTATTGCTATGTTTTTGTAATTCAAGAAAAAGCATATTCTCTTTGCAGCCCATCCTTGCTGATATAAAACTTCCCTGAATATGCACTTGGATTAGACTGACTTAACAAGTACACCTACTAATATTTGTCCTTTCTAGTCAAATGCAGTTTTGAGAAGTGTTTGTGTGTACATACGTATCAAAAGAGGAAAGAAGGATCATTGATGGGCAGAAGCTGATGTTCCTTCTAGTTTTTCATAGGAGCTGAAACACTGAGGAGAGCTGTGTCGTTACAAGAACAATTGATCAGTCTTAATTTCTGCCATCAAATACCCTCTTTTTAAAAAATTTTGATAGCCTTTGCAATAAGAAGCTGAACTTGCATTTTGTGTTAATTTACCTATTCTCAGTAGCACCAGGAGCAGTAGATTTGTTAACTGTTTTTATGATATTTCTTTGCTATTTAGTATCTTGGGAAGCACAAAGGTACCATCACTGCATCTGTTTTAGGAAAAGGTATTTTTTCTATGTCTCCAACTCTGCCAGAGATTAGTGACAGAGATTTTGATGGTAAACAGTATGTCTTATAAGGTGCTTATTTTTGAAATGGTTTTCTAAGTAGGTAAAAATTGAGAGGTAAATATTTTGAGGGTTTGGAGTTGTACGGCAAGGGATATGAAATGTCTTTTTCAATGTAGCTGAATTGTATTGACTCTCTTCTTGCAATTTATCTGTTGTTTGATGACAAAGGTTTCAGACAATAGATGTACCGTGCTTGGACTTCATTTTTACTGGTGTTATTAAAAAGACCCACCAAAAAATCTTCCTAAAGTCTGTAAGTTTCTGGAAGAAGTCTTCTAGTGTATAGAGCTTGGAGAGCCCAGCACTGGCATCAGACACTTTGCTTGGCTTTAACACCGTGTTTTAGGGGTGCTTGGCACGTTTTGGGCCTCCTATCCAGATGGGTGCTAGTGACCACCATCTGCTGAAGGGCGCTGAGTCAAATAGTCCTTTTGTCTCATCCTATACTTCTTTCCTTGCATAGTTGCTTTACCAAGGAGATACCCAAAACCCTATTAATTAAAATAAAACTTAAATTGGTTTAAAGATAAACAAAGGCTGTAAGTATTTTGCATTTACTAGACCATTTTTGAGTTAATAGGGCCCAAGCTTTCCAAACACTAGTATAAGCAAATTCTGGCAGGAGTAACAGATGATGCCATAGATACGTTCTTTCATCTCTGATTGTAGTTTGCTTATTAAGTAGATGCTTCAAAAAAGAGGCTTAAGTTACACCTTCATGGTTTTCACCAAAAGTTTTTTTCTAAAATACATTTTGAAGAAAGTACATAAGTTTTGTGCAAAGCCCCCCTCCACATTTTTTCAGACAAATTGTGTTTAGAACTGGGAGATGTTTTGTGAATTTACCTGAAAATGTGAATAATAAACCCTGGGACCAGGAAGCCAAAATACAACTCATATAAGAACAGGTACGATTATCACTGTAGATGGGGAGAATTTTAATTATAAAGTTAAGATTGTATTGTTTTTTTTCTCAGTGAAATAAGTATGAAAAGTGTGCATCTAAGCAGAAGAAAAACAACTCTTTGTAGCTATTCAACATTAAAGTCCTTATTGCTTTCATAATTAACTCGAGTTCAGACTGTTTAGACACGGTGATGGTAGAATCATCTATTATCAAAACACTTCAGCTTCCAAAGCAGAGACAACACTGTATCACTCAATGTACTGTTTT
>JANZLP010000080.1:6891237-6901929 GCA_026930925.1 Chelictinia riocourii
GACTTAGCAGAGACTGAAGAAGATAGTAAATGCCTGTTGGCAAGACTATACAACTCCAGTTTTAGTTGGCCAATGGATATTGCCAACTTCAATGTCTCACCTAATTGAATGCCTCAATGTCAGGATGGAAATCCTTGTCTACCCCAAATCAATACGAATTATAGGGAGAGCTAAGAAAAAGGAACTGAACTAGATATTTGTAATGAGAAGGAAAAAAATCCCTCCCCTCCTCTTTCTATGAAAATGAGAAAGAACCCCAAACCATTAGCCCAAGTCTTGCCAAACTCACAGTTAGTGGAAACAGCTGAGCAGTTGGACAAGCTGGAGCTGGATGAATGAGCAGAGTACAAGTGGGCTTATTGACACAGAGGTCCATACTGCATGGAACAGTCACATGAATCACTGGGTGGAATGTCTCCTGCAGTCCTTGACATAAGTCTTTCATGTTGAGGTACTTCCAGTTAAGTGGCTCATTAACGGTGCATCTTTTGCATCATCAAATTCCATCAGGAGTTGTCTCAGATTTCTCCTCATCTTTGTTGGCTTATGTACAGCAATATCCTTCTAAGTCCTTGGCATCTGTCCCCTGTATGTAATTATGCAGTAATTAATCTCCGTGTATCTGAATAGCTCGTTTTCAAAGATTGACATGAGGGCTGCTTGCATTGTTATTAATAAAGCACCTAGATATATCAAACAACTCTGCAAGGAACAGGCACATAAACTTCAATGTGTAAATAATACGCTAATATTCTAGCTGTCTGGTCTACAATCAGATGTTGGAATGCAAATGCTTTCTTTTTTCTGTGAGGACAGCAAATGTTACATGTTTTCCACTATGTAAATGGCCTTAGTTAACATTAATCAAAACTGCTTATCAGCTGCAAAACACACTTCTAGATGTGCATCTCCAGGGCAGCCCAAAGCCAAATGGGTGACAGGCTTCTAATAGATATCTCATGAAACCTTGTTCCGCCGGCACTTGTCTTTGTTAAAGCTGAACTGTAGTCCATGATGTTCTCATCCCATGATACAGGGTGTGATATGTGTGGGCTGGTCTTAGAAACCATGACTCCTTCATGCTAGAGGAAAAACAGGAGAATGAAAGCAATGCAAATATGCAACCCGAACACATGCAAGGCTTTTCCCACAGATCCCTGAACTTTAAGGGTTTCTTGCAAGACTGTAAAAAGCTCACTTAAAAGAAGCATCCAGTCAAATCCACACTGAGGTTCCCTCAAAAGTCTCATGTCCCAGTGTGCTATGCCATCATTTCCCATTTGAGGAAATGTGCACTTCCAGTGGTATATGCTGTTACTAAGGTAAAAATTGGAGCCCATACTAATACAGTAGGTTGGCTTCTCTGTGGACAGCAGAAAAGAAAGTAGGTCAGGGAATGGGCTAGAAGTCAGTGGTGAGACTGCTTCATAAGCAACTAGTTTTGCACTTGGGGCTGAAAATACATAATCCATAAACTACTTTCAACTGTACACATAAAAATGTGAAGTTCCAACAGATTCTATTGGTAACTTTCTGAGCAATGATTTCCTGTTACTTTCCATGCAGCAGAGAGTTAGCTGTGTTAACAAAATGAGAACTGGATATACTTAAAAGCTGTGTCCCTGTTAAGAGTAATACAGTTCACGCACGTGTAGACATCCATGTGTTTGGGAAGGTGGGGCAGCCTGTAGTGGAGTAACAACAGCCTGGACAGGCTGTGTGGTTGCTCAGCCTCACATCAGTCCCCAGAAAAGCAAGTCCTGTTGGATTCCATTTCCAAATATTTTAAGAGCAAGAGGATAATCACGGATGCGTTTGTCAGGAGCAAATTGTGCTTGACCAGCTGGATTGCCTTCTCTGATGAAATGACTGGTTATATGGTTGAGGGGAGAGCAACAGACAGAAACTACCTTGATGTTTCAAAAGGCTTTTGATAGGATCTATCACAGCATTCTCATCTGGAAGCTGTGGAAGGTATGAGCTTGAAGAACAGCCAGCCAGATGGGCTGAAAGTTGCCTGAGCTGCCGGGCTTGAAGGGGAGTAATGATGGGCCAGATGTCCAGCTAGCAGCTGGTTAAGAGTAAAGTACCCTAGGGGCCGATTCTGGGGCTGATATAATTCAAGATCTTCATCGACAACCTGGATGATGAAACAAATTGCCTCCATAGCAATTATTAGGTTGTCCTTTATATATGTGTACTAGTTAATAACAGAACCTGTGAGGCTGCTGTATTTTCTGGTGGTAGACTTGAGAGATTTGCTGGTGCTGGGTTTTGTAACACATGATCATCTGTGAAGCTGTGGAAAACTTTTAAGTGGACTGTGTTTACTTACCAGTATTAGAATCAAGAAGGGACCTTAGTAAAGTAATATCTGGGACCTGGCTAGGTCCAGTTCCATGAGTAGCTTAAGATCTTTTAAACAAGGTAAAGCAGTCCAGCCCCAAGAGCGATTCAATTATTCTTTTAGTAAATCTTATAAATTTGACTTGCTGGAGCAGTATATTACCTTCATGCAATATAAAATTATATTATAATGTCATTCTCTTGCCAAACAATGGCATTTTGAAATAGGCCCACTTTCCTATTTTGGTATAATTTTCCAGAAGAGCAGCTTAATTCATGATTTATGCTGAGAGGTCTTTTGCTCATACACCACCTTCAAAATACAAGCTAGAGGACTAAAATCTATTAAAAGACATTTTTTTTTTCCTGATATAATGTTTTAAATTCTGAACTAATTAGGTAGTGGCTGGAAATATGCTGTGATTTCACATAAAATAATTTTCTAGGTGAAAGGACAAAAATAGTAGCTTAATTTCAGTGGTCCCTGAGCAGGGCAAAAGTAAAATATTGTTTCCAATATAAAGTTTCAAGATTTTGTGGCATTAATTAAAAGCATGTTTCGGGGCTGTTACCTGTTGAAGGTCTTAGGACTTGCAGTGCCTAATAAAGTGCTCTAAAAAGAAATAACTTCAATTATGCATCATGGATGCTGGTTCTCACATACAGGTTTGTGTTCTCAATGTGCTTTTTTTAAAGAACATAATATAAGGACAATACTGAGAAAAAAATGTACTGTCCCAGCTTCCAGTGATTTTCAACTCAAGGAACCTCCTAAGTCCCATATAGTTTCTGAGTGCTAAGAAGGTTGGTGAACTTCTCTTCCATGTTTGTGTGCATCTCCCCCCTGACTACATGTGAACTGCTCACAACCAGGACATCCTGTGGCAAGGAATTACACAGTTTAACTAAGTATTTTATGAAAAAAATATGTTCTCATGTGTGTTCTTGAACCTGCTGCCTGCTAGCATCATTTGACCCCCAGATCTTGCACTGGAAAAGGCAGGCAGTAGCTGGCCCCTATTCAGCCTCTCCTTGCCACCCATGATTTTACAGATATCTATTACTCTCCTGTATCATCTTTTCTAGATGAGAAAGTCCTGCTTTGTGCAGTCATTCTTTGTAAGAAGGAATTGGCTCTTCAGACCATTGGCCATCCTTGTTGTCCCCCCTTGAACTTTTTCCAGTATCAGTCAATCTTTTTGAGAAGGACCAGAACTGCAAAAACTATCCAAGGTCCGGACAAAACATAGATCTAGACAGCAGCATAGCGATGTTCTCTGTTTGCTTTTTTAAGAATGCTGGATGATTTCTGGGTTTTGATGACTGCACTGAGCTGGTGATGTGTTTGTTAGATATCCTGCCTAACCCCAAAATCTTGCTCTTGAACTGAAGCAGGCAGGATGTTCCCCATCATTGTATCTGTGAAGTTAGGGCTGTTTTTCCACTTATGTCACTTTACATCAGAGCTGATGTCATTTTAACACTGTTACTCAGTCCTGTAGGTTCTCCTGCAGTTGTTCATGATCTGCTCTTCTCTTTACTAATTTCAATAACATAATTACTAGACTTTGTGAGTTACTATTTATCCCCTTTCCCATGTTGTTTGTGAATGCCTTTCCACATATACTGCAGTGACTAGCAGTTACCACCAAGCAGCCAAATGCATTGGTTCTTTTGAGGCAGAAAAACTAACTGCTGAAGAATGATGGAACTGATTCTGATTTAAACATGGGACTGTTGCGAGTGTGTTTGCTAGGTCACTACTGTTGATTTTGGACCTTACGCCTACTACCTCAGGTCCACTATCTTACCCACAGCAGCGAGACTGGGGCTGATGTTGCAGGATCCCCTCAAATAGTCTGCAGTTTGTTTCCTTGCTCATAACCTCCAGTCCTACCTTTCCAGGCAGTGGATACACAGGGAGCCTGTCTCTGCTTTTTGGCAGAGAGCTACTGACCACTGGCTTCTGCTTTCTTTGGTTTTTACTAATTCTCCTACTTCAGTCTCCATGGTTTTTAATCAGTCCCAATTGAATTCCTGTGGACTTGCTTGGGTAAGCTTCTGCTCAGTGTTTGGCACGTTTCTGCCAGCGCTTGCCCAGCCAGCCTGGATCTGGCTTACTTTTATCACTTCAGGCTTATGTATGATTAAGCAAAATTTAATTGCAGTCGACTGTATAATTTTGCCTAGAAACAGTTTTCTGTGGAATACAAAATAGTTTTATGTTAATATTTTCTATGTGAAATACACAAAGATACCTTACAGAAACCCAACTTTGCTCATACAAGTTCATTTAAAAGCCTAATCTAATTCCGTCCATTTAATTGGAAGAATAGCAGTCATTAATAAAAATACACACCAGAAAGAAATTTGATTCTGCATTGGTATTCATAAGGTAGAAAGCTACAAAGTTTGGCAAAAGTCTTTCCAGCCCAGCGTCTCATCCTCCGCAATGGTCAGTAGTGGGTTTTCAAGGAAAAGCCCAAAGAACATGCTGTTATTTTTTGCCATAAGCAGAGGTAGTTTTTCAAGGTTTGCCTGCCATCCCCTAGGCAGAGAGATGCATGCGGAAACTGTGCAGCAGTTGGTCAGGGTCAGGACTGGCTCCAGGGTGCCTAGGGATGAGCTGGCTGTACTGCCCATGTGCTGCACAGCTGGGTCTTCCCACGTGCAGGAGTTGGCACCCAGAGCTGATGCATCCTGAGTGCCCCGGGTTTGCTCGGCATGCGTAGGCCGTCTGCACAGCACGTGGGCAGCAGATGTTGTATGGCTGGTCAGCGCTGGGCATGCACTGTGCATGTGTGCTGGGGGGGTAACCACGCAGCGGGCTGCTCTGGCGGCATTGCTGATCATCTTGGTCAGCTGAACATCTCAAGGCTGCAACCTGTATATGGGCAAAACGTCCACTGGAAAAGATGGTGTGTCCCAATGAATCTGGATAATGCAGGATATGCTTAGCAATGGTTTTTAAATAGCCACCGTGGCTAAATTTCTGGTGCATCTCAGAGTTTGGGACTAATCCCTCTTCCGTTGAAGCTAGGGCCAAAAATCACACTTGTTTCTACTGAAGTTGTCATTGGGATCCCTTTCCACTTTCACCAAAAATCCTACTGCCAGTAAGTATGAGAGGAATCAGACAATAGGGAAGGGCAATATGCAGTGAAATCAGCGCGTGTTTAACTCGTGGCAGTTGTGTCAGCAACTTGTCTGGAGTCAAGACTTTGGCTGTGGATTTTAATTCTCCCAGTGCTGAATTTCCATTCTGCTGACAGTGAAGAGGAATGACTAAACTCATTGAATTCACTGGCTATACAAGCAGGTTCAGCTCATTTCTTTGCTGCAATTGCTCTTTGTCTTGGGTAGTTCCCCTATTGTTAAGAAAAGTCAGTCTCAATGCATCTAACTCACAAGGGTTCCGCGAGGCTTGCAAACATCTCTGAGGTACTCACAGCTGCTGAAGAGCTTTTGAATGACAATACCACTTTCATGTAATTCTTCCGTGTTTCCTTTTGTATTGTTTTCAATTACAGTAATTTCAACAGAGCTGTCTACAATCAGAAACTATGGAAATTGAATACAGAAAGATGTAATATTTCAAGGAAGAGTAAGTATAGCAATGTCATTTTTTTCCTAGAGAAAGGATATAGATTTCTCAAGACCAGCTCTGCATTCTCAGTTTAACTGGCAGACAGGAAATGTTTTTTCTTTCTTTAGGTCCCAAAGGATGTTTCTTTGTTAGAAAGCCAAACCTCCGTTTCCTCTATTTCTTGTAACTGATAGCAAACCTGGTGAACATAGAGTAGACTTGGCACCAAATGCATGAACTTGTAGCCTATTTCTTTTACAAACCAATTTCATTTGAACGTTGGAAGTCTGCCTTTGTTTTCTGCTAGATAACTTGGTAGGCAACTAATTGATTTTCTTGTGGCCAGATGCTGGAGCCTACCCTGATGTTAATGAGACTTCACTTACACAAACAGTCTCAATGAGATTAACAGCAACCTGTGTGTGCATGGAAGTCCCTGAAGCAGCTGTTTTATGCTGAGAAATGTTAGCAGTGGCTTGATCTCAATCCCCACTTTGACCCGCAACAAATTCCCCCATTCTTCCCCAGGATCCTGTGCATACACTGGATGTGGCTGGACTGCATAATGCATTCATAGAGGTACTCAAGCTAGCTTTGGTAACAAAACCAATGGCTATGGACAGCCACAAACCTGCTTTTAAGAGGGCTAATTGTAGTTTGGGTGGTGGAGTATGCTGTCCAAATTGCTGTGCAGCTAACACATGGACTCATGTCCTGTTAAATAGCAGGATGGAAATTTCAGGAGCATTTTGAAACAAATCAGTCTTGTAGCCATCAAAAAGCTGTGACCATGGCCAGGTGGTTAGGCTGAGTAAGTTGGGTATCTAGGGTGCTGAATAAGTATGGCGTGATGATTTGGAGCAGGTATTATGTAGCTGAGAGGGTTGGAGAAGTATTGCAAGGATGTACAGAAGTACAATCTTAAACAGCACAAACCTGAGATACGGCAGAACAGCACGGGAAGTCAAGCGTCTGGCTATTACTGGCACATAATTGTCAGCTGGAGGGCTGCAGGAGCAGAAGCACTATAGGGCCCAAGGTGGCCTCATGTTCATGGATGCAAGACTCTAAGCATCAACTGTGTCTTTTTATTTTTCTGTACAGAGGTTAGGAACCTTTGTTGCTGGAGTCTGCAATCTCTGCAAACTAGTCTAGATACTAGAGTCAGTATCTGCAACACTACCTCTTTGCTGTGTTTATCTTTTCAGTGGATGATTTTTCTTGATTTACTTCAGATTGGGACACTATACCCATTTGCTTTAAAGGATTGCTGCCTAATGAGTTTCCGTGATTCTGAGCTCCAGTGTAAAGTTTCTCAGCTATGAGGCTCTTCTTTGCAGAACTGCTGAGATTTTTGGATTTACAATGAAATGAGAGGCAAAGTTTAGCCTCCCATTTTGTTTGGTTTTGTGCCCACACCTCTGAATTGCTTCTGCAGTGGTTTGTCTGACCACAAGCTGTAGAGACCAGACAGAGACAAGGAAGGCTTCAGCTATTTGATTATCACTCAGGTGGCAATACTAGTGTTTAAGTTGGGTTTGGGGAGTTTTCTAGCTGATAAATAGGTTTATATGTTTGAGTTTGATTGTTCTAGGCTGACTGTTGTGTTTACTTCTAGTTAAAAAGGTACTTGAACAACTGGTTGCTTACTTTCACCGCATGCAGAAGGTCAGATTTTACCCAATTTGTCCCTTCCTGGCAGGGTGCACTAGAGGTGGACCAATTAGTTTTCTCATAAGAACGTAATTTGTCACTCTAATTCTTGAGCCAGAGGACCATATACCTAGTCATCAAGCACAGTTTTGCAGTATAAGTACCCTGTGCTTAGACTGACTTAAGACACCTAAGCTGAGTAATTGGGTAGTCAAATGCAGATTTGAATAATTACACACAGAAGTGGAAACTGTAATTGATCCTAGTTTTGAGATTTGAGCTCATGGATGTAACAATTATCCTTTTAGTATTCTCGTTCAGATTATCTTTGTCAAACCAAAATCAATTTGATTTAATAGATGGTTTTCTATTGTCTTATTTTATTGGAAGAACTACCATAAATTCTGTCCTTTCAAAAGTACAGAACTAAATTTTGCAGTTAATTATGTGCATTACATGGTTGGAACATTAGTCTTTTGGATCTGCTGTGTTATGTGCCTCGTGAGGAACAGACGATAAATGTGCTGCAGATTTTTGCTGTGGAAAAAGTGCTCTTTGGAGAAGACTGAAGAGAATAATTTTACTCAAAATGGGAAATTTTAACAATTGTTTTTAGTTACCACAGAAGCATGGCTGATGTCTTATACTACTTAAAGCCACTGCCTAAATATCATAGTGTTCAAGACAGATTTTCCAATGGTTCCATCCCATGGAGATCTTGTTCCATTGTAGAGTATTTTGTACCATTTGTCATATTTCTTGAAGTTTAGCTCTTTTGCTGCAGCACGGGAAGTGACAAAGTACCTTCCGGTTTTCTTCACAGAGGAAACCTCCTATCCTTCAGCTCTTCCCTACCCTGGAGCTGCATCTTCTTCTTCTCAGAGAGAGGAGAAAGGGGAAATCTGTTACTTTCCCCAGCGAGACTGAGCCTCCCTTCCTGTCCGGTTTGCCCTCCTCAGAAATTCATTATGATTCACTCCTTGCAGACTCAGGTCTCTGCTGCTCAGCCGCCAGATGTACCCCAAAGTGGGGTACTCTGGTCTCTTTCCTCCACCTGCATTTCACAGGGTTAACCAAGAGCCCATGGGAAGCCCCATTAGGTGCTCCTTCCTCAGGAGAATGAAGCTGGGATTCATCCCTTCCACTGAAGCCCTAACAACCCCTTTGCCTGGCTGGGATGGGGTCATACACTGTTATTAGTCCAGGTGCATTCCCACACTGAGGCAGGGGGCACAAGTAAATCACCCGACAAGCAGAGCTTGCCCTGATTTTCCTTAGTGGAGGCAAAAAAGGTTTTCTGATCCTCTTTGGCTGTGCTCATACTGCTAAATAAAAGAAGTACTACACCCCTGGTCACCCACACTTGTTCCTTAAGTCCCAGGCAGTTTTGGACCACTTCAGCTAGCTCCCTCCAAGCCAAATCCTCTTGGGAGGGTGGTAACTGTAAGTAATGTGGATGTGAGCCAGCCAGAGCCACTTGGACTTGGATCAATCCCCAGCCCTTTTTAATTAAGCAATATAAATTCAGTCTTGGGTTCCTGAACAACTAGGAGGAGTTTAAGGTGGGGGAAGGATATCAGTGCCAAACTGAAGGTGGACAGTTCTTACTCACAATTCTTACTTGCCATCTGTTAATGAGAAGAAGAGACTGGCTCTGCCTTTGAAGTTACTTTAAGATCTCCAGTAGAAGCTTCTTGATGTAGATTTATGGTGATTTACTGGGTCTGAATGGCACCTAACATTCTTGGCCTATTTGACTGTGGACTTAATAAACTATTGGAAGAAAAAGGCAAATTAATATTGAACCTATACTACCCTCCTTCACAGTGCCTAACACTTGCAAGCGTGCAGAAATGCCTTTGAAACCTCCTGATAGAGACAAAAGCTATTTAAATGCTTCCAGTGTTGGATACCTCTATAGTTCAGACCGCCCAGTGCACGGTATCTGCTACAAAAATATACAAAGCTTAAGATCCATAGAAGCACATACACTGCATTTTAAAAGTTGTGCTGTAAATCAGTTTGGGGAGAGGGGAAGTAATACATTTCCTCTCACCAGCAGTTACTGTGGCAACTACACCGACTGTTTCAGCTTAGCTTGAGGGCCACCCTTGTGAGTAGACTCGTGTGCCATCTCTCCTGCAGATGAGCCTGCAGGTGTTAGCCCAGGCAGCTGGAGAACACGTAGGACTCCACATGCCCATGGAGGTCCAAACCAGTGACGCTGCCAGGCTTGCAGACTGTCGGCGCGACAGCAGGCAGGCAGGCAGGAGGCACCGGACACTCAGGCTAAGGTCACCCTGGGGGCCACTTCTTCGGAGCTGTGCAATGACAGCTGGTAGACTCATGAGTGTGTGGGAGCACCTTCATTTATAAAAGCAAAGCAACATTTACAAGGGTATCTCACCTTTAGCGAGATAGCTATAAATGGAATAAATTGAGAGAAGCTAGACTCTCAAATGTAACTCTCTTAGATGTCCTTGGGAAAGAAACACTTCTAGAAATAGCTGTTTTCCATGAAAATGTCCTTAAATTTCAGATCTATTTGCTCTTCGATTGATAAGTAGCTTAAACAATTTCTAAATTCTGCTTGCCTGTAGGACTCTCTATCACTAACCTGTCTAAATGACTACAGATTCCTTTAATCCCTTTATTATTTACTTTATAATTTCTTTTGTCATTCTGGTTTTTCATCTCCCTCTGAGAATAAGTGGGAGAGAGAGCATCTGAAAAAGAAGTGATATTTGAGTTGTAACATACCATACATTCCCTAGTTTTGCAACTTTCGTAGGTGGAGGCGGTGTGGTTATTAGTGTAGTAGGCTCCATGCTGCTAGTTACTGATCCATTATCTTTTGCTGCCAGGGCAATCATTTTCCTTTGCTTCTGAGAAAGCTTGACTCCATGAGACACCATTCTGCTGTGAAGTGATATTGCGGAGAGAAGATGCAAGATCAGTCTCCTTTGAGATGACTCGCCTTTAATCTGGCAAATTAAACTAAGAATTACTTCTTTCCTAGACCAAAATACCCAGGAATACTTCACAATTTAGGCTCCATTTTTCAGGAGATTATGCCTACAGGCAGGAACCTCCCTTACACCAAACCT
>JANZLP010000080.1:7283370-7295764 GCA_026930925.1 Chelictinia riocourii
AGAAACACTACCATACATCAGTATTAAAGTACGCTTGCCCTAGTTTGCTAGATCATTGCCAGAAAAGCCTGTCTTTACAACAGTATGAAAGAGCAGATCTCTCAACTCTGGTGGTTCTAATGCTTTTCACATGGTAAGATTCTCAAGAAAATCTTTCAGTAGTTGTGCATGTGTGCCCCCATATAATACAGCGGAGGTTTAAGGTAACAACATAGTCCAAAACAAGAAGAATACATGCTAGTTATCACCAAGATAATATTGACAAGGCAAGAATATTTAGCTGGTACAGCCTGGAAGAAAGAAAACATGGCCATTTCCTTACAACCTTCCCATGTGCCTGCCTCTATAAGCTTGGGGCAGCCAGTGAAATCCCTACTGAGGAATACTGCCATGCGGGCAGTTATACCAGTCTAGGCACTACAACGCAGAGCAAGTATACCAAAATCTGCCTGAGGAGCAGCCCCCTGTCAGGATTTCACTGGTTATATTCCAGCTTAGGCTGGGCACCAAAGGGAGTGTTTAGGAAAAAGTTACAAGCTCCTTTAAAGAGTAATGGTCTTTTTTCCCGTTTTTTGACACATAATGGTAACAAGATAAGAATATTCAGTTGTAACCTTGATAATGAAAAACTGCACTGTTTTTATTTTGAATGGTATTTTCCTCCTAAACCTCTGCTGTGTTATATCACCACTGCATATCACTTTTAAGACAAACAATGAAGAAATATGTTCACAATGTCTATCAAGTTGTGGTAGGGATGGACCAGATGGTCCCTTGTCTTACAAGTAATACTTTGCCCGTAGCAATTCTTAAAGCCAAAGCATCAAAATATATATTATTTATTGGCTTCACCTGGGCCCTTTTATATTTCATCCCCTAAACAAATAAATAGTCATGTATAAGAGTCTATATGAAAGTCAAGAGAACCATCATGAGTAAAGAGATCAAGGAAACTTCTAAATTAAACACAGAACTCCCATTTCAGCCCTTGAGCTGCACTTCCACCATAATGTAATCTCTTCCATTAGATGATATGCATTTTCTCTTTGAGGAGAAGCTATCAGCCTGATGGTAATCTATGCTGTAGTGCAGTAAGCTGTGGTTCACACTGATGTGCCCCCAGTCTTCCACAAAAGCCCTATGCAGTCCACCTGCCAGGGACCAGTTTAGTCCCTGAACACTTTGGAGGAGCATAGACTATATTTCCATTTTAAATGCATATATACACTGAAACCACCTGCTCCATATGCACATTTTTTCCTCACAAAGTTAGGCAAAGGCACCATAATGATACCCTTTCTTCCACCTCTGGTTTCTTTATATAGGATGGTACCAACATCCAGAAATACTGCAAAGGCTCTGCATATCAGTAAGCACGGTGGTAGTCCAATAGCCCCATGCAGTAAGCAACTTTTAATTTTAATGGCAATGACTTTTCACACTTTCAACTATTTAAACATATGCTTTTTTAGGAGATACATTAAAAATGGCCTAAGAAAAAAGCTTCTATGCACTTAAAATAGGCTTTTAGACAGACAAACACACAATATATTCAAAATTGAAGTAAAACAATTTTTATGCACCATAAAAACTGATATGCTTCACTGGGTAAAAATGGATTGTTTGCCTTTGGAATAAATATGCTTTTACTTGCAATCTTCCAGGCAATTAGCTAAACAACTGTTTTAATTAACGTTCTGGAATCTATCAAGCATTGAAATGTGCCTTCACTGATGAGCAACAGTTAGAGCTGGTAGTCCAAGCATAAGGGAGAGGAATCCTAGCTCATTTCTAAGCATATTCCTTAACATCTCCAGACAAGTTTCCCTACCTTAAAATGACAATAATTATTTTACTGCCCCACAGTAACATGAAGAATAATTAGTAGAACACAAGTACAAACAGCATGGTGCTGCTTTGCCTGCATATGAAATGTCATACAGCAGAAGTTAGTTACATCTTACTCTTTTTAAAATTTAATTCTACTTTTCACGTAACACAGAAAGACACAGCTATGTTCTTCACCTGTAGCAGCAACCCCAGTTTTCCCTTGCGATTTGCAATTCCTGAAAAACTCCCCCTCCCGCAGTTTCCTGCCACCCCAGGGAGCCGCTTCCCTTTGGTGACAAGAGCAGCACATGAAGGAGCTACGTCTGTTAGTGCCCATGGAGCCAAACCAGAGAAAAGCAATACATGAACCATAGACTGAGTCAGATCACAGAAGCCTCAATTTTTTTAAAAAAACAAACCAGGCTAAAACAAGAAGTTGTACTGTTTTCTATCATTAACAACTTCCTTGAAGTTCATTGAGTTAACAGCCAGTGATCTAGCAAAAAATCAATCCTACATTACAGTTCAATTTCCAAAGCAAGGCGCACGTGCAAGCATCACACTGCTTGCTGTCAAGTGCATTTTCTAAATAATGCACACCAAAACTATCAGTCTAGATTGTCAGATTCTAAAAAACTTGTGTTTGACACTCACAGAAAAATGGGGGGGAAAAAGGAGCAGTAGGAAGTCTTTAGAGCAAGCAGGAATTAAAATTCCACCTAGGAGTATCTGCACTGGATTAGAACAATAATCTTAAACATAACAAGGAACTGCATACCATCTCCCTTCATTTACATGTTCTCCATAAAGTAAGAACAATCACTCAGGAAAAAGAAAGGAAAAAAAAAAGAGGGCAGATTAAGTGGGTGTTTTATGAAAAACATCTGTAACTGGAAAGCAAGAAGAGTAAGATGAGACTTATAAATGTGTCAGAAGGTAGTTGGCAAAGTCTAATGTCTGCATTAGAGAAACTGAGTCAAAAGCCTCTTTTTACATATAACTCCAGGCTTTATATATTTCACCTTACCTCTGAAGAAAGATTAAAAAGCTAGAGAAATGCAGATGGCTGTTTGTCAGCACTTTGCATTTCTCATTCCCAGCTTGCTGAATTCCAGACATTTGCCAGGAACACCGTCAATCACACTTAAAAGTGGATGATCTAAGCTTTTACCATCAATCATTTGTATTCCCTGCTGGATTTGAGGGCTGAGGACCTTTTCCACCATCAGCTTAGTATGCACTAGAAAGCCAAATAGTTTTCTGCCTTTTATGTTTGCTTGTTTGTTTCAATTATAACAAGTCCCCAAACCCTGACAGATTTAAACACTGAAGAATTATTTTATAAAACCAGCATCTTCTGTTTCCATATTTTTTCTTTCCCGATCTTTTCCCTGTATCAAATTTGCTATTCATCTTGTAAGTGAAAAGATTTCTCTGTTACTGCTGCAAATTCAGCCTGAGTCAGGCAAAAGGTCAAGCCACATCCATTCCATCTCCTGAAAGCAGCACCAGTAATGAAGATCCGATTATTGCAAATTAGCCAAGTGTTTTGTTGATTCTGCTTGAGAAAAAAAGCACACTTGCACATTACAGCTGTATTGCCTTGATGTGCCTACCAGAACAACCCTTAGTTTTTTCACTTATACAAACAGGAAGCATTGAAGAGCTCTCAGACAGAAGATATTCCACCCTACTCTGAAAAAAATATGACTCTGTGCAATATTTTGACTGATAAGGTACTCAGTTCACTTTGGGGTTCTGGGTGTCTGGGAATCATGGTGCAGTTTTGGTGTCAAGCTGGGTGAGAAGATGAGGCCATGGATACATGTGCTAAAGGTCTTCCAAGTTGGTATAGACTTTGATGGGATTCACAAGAACCCATGAATTTTCAGTACATCAGACAAAATATTCATGTTAGAATCATTCTTAAATCAATAGTAATAGTTATCACAGTAGCCAACAGCAGAATCTAGCTGAGATCCTTTCCAGACCTGCCTTCATTTGCACATTTGAACTATAGAAGTATTGTGATATGACATAGTCTCAGCAAACCCAAAGATAAGCTAGAATGACCAAACACTGCTTGATGGTACCTCAGTAGCAAGGCAGCACTAAGCATATCTTGGAAATCAGGTGTTAGCAAATACAGTTATCTGTGGTGCTGATCCACAGCTGCTGCCACATGACCCCGAGAAACTCACTGCGTAGTGGTAAAAAGGGCCACAATCTATAGCAAAAACTGTCACTGGAGGACAAACTTTTCACAAGCAATGCTGGATAGTTCACGATATGGCACAAAAGCTCTTGCAAGCAACACAACTGGAGATGTACGGCCCCACATCAATTTTTAGCCTACTGGGAGAAGGTTCTGTTACTAGGACAATTTTTACCATTACCAAAGCACCATTTGTATGAATCCCAAGTGCTTTAAGCAATCAAGCACCATGTGTAAGGACTTCATGATCTGGTCCGTTAGCTTTTTAGTCTCTACATTGCTTGTGATGGCCCCTGTCAATTGCTGGTTTGTTCTGCAGCAATTTCAAGAAACTTCATCATGAATCTTCTCCCTTGTCCCATGGCATTCAGTACAATTAGTGAATGTGGTTTTTAAGTGTTGTCTGTTAACAGTATAGTGGCATTACCTTCATGGAAATAATCTCAACAGTTTTTAATTTCTCCATTTTACAGTCCAGACATACCATCTACCATTAATTTCCCCACACCAAGCACTTGCATCTTCTGCCTTGGATTTCATACTAAAAACACATGAAAAGCATTATTTTGGTAAAAGCTTCTCTATCCCTTTCCCCCCTGCCCCCATAGATCTTAGCCTACCTAAAAAGCAGCATGGCTTCAATACCAAGAAGGCCAATGCCATATTCACTGCAATGTAGGTTACCTAATCAAAGAAACTTGCCATCAGAAAAGTGGTACCCAACTCCGAACCTTCCCCTCTGCACAGATACGCTGCGTTTCGATAATGCATTCTATTTCAGTGCTAAGGGGGGAAAAAAACAACAGTCATTTTCTAATGCTTCTTAGCACACAGATACTTTCATTCTTTTTTCCTCTAGCGATCACTCTCACCACAACCCTCAGACATGGACCAGGGTCATCAACCAAACAGCATTTTCCCTCCTCGATAAGCCAACCCAAGGGTGTGAAAACACACATTAGCAGGCTTGCTTCTCCCAGCAACAATGCATTTCTGAGATGTGTTATACTACAGCTTTGACTACTCAACAAAATCATAGTGAAAACAATCCAAGAACTAATTAAATCAAGTCAAAGGCAGAACAGCTACAGTTTACAGGCTGCAGGCTGATGAGAAAGAAGGCTTTACATTAAGCAGTAAAATATCCACCACCCCAATTGTTCTTTATCCATACACAAAGTCAAGCTTGTAGGGACTGCAAGTACAGAAACACACAGCGGGAAAAGCAAAGACATTTACTGCCCACCACCCGCTGCAGAAGGAAGACAGGAGCCACCGGGACATCGTGTCATGAGCCGCCCGCTCTCTTCTGACGTAGAAATGGTTTGTGGGCCAAAGGCAAATGGCACACCAGCCAGCTCTGCGTTTTACTCAACAACAGCAATCAGCCAGGAATAGGAAGGGTGATGTGAAGATCCAGGACATGTCACTGCGGAAGTTGCTAACTGACAGTTATATTTACAAAAATGTAACCTGATAGTAGTCAGGTACTGCTGATATTTCTGACATCCATCATCTATCTTATGCTTTCAGAGCCTGCTTGGCGATGTAAAGCAAAATTACTTCTGCATTCACTTTGCATTTGTGATCACAGCTGTCAAACCCATGATGTATGAACACTGCCTTTTTTCAGAGAGGCAACCAATTAATTTTATTATGCCAGTTGAGAAGTTTGGAGATGGAGTTACAAAGCATTTAATAGTAAAAAGAAAATAGTGAATAATATAAATAGCAATGTCTTCCCATTCCCCATTACCCTATTCACACGCTTTATAATAAAATAGTCTTCAGACCTCCCTGTGAATTATGCTCATTTTCATTTGGAAAAGCATAAGTATTACATTTATTGTAAGTGGTGACTGAAACAGACTGACAGGGAGAGGAGCTGCCTCCATGCAAGCACTGCCAAAAAAGCCTTTCCATCAAAAAGAAAAGAGATAGGCTTTTCTCACTGTAATTCTTCCATCCCACAACTTCCATTGTTCCTTTTTTTCCTTTAACATTATAATCATAATAATATCACTCGGCAAAAGAGCAGGTAAAAAAAATAATACAGCCCACCTATATTCAAGTTACACAATTACATGGCACCCAGCTTGCTCCCTTCAGCTCCGTACAAGAGCTGCTGAGGTGCTCAGTGACGGATGGGACTGCCAGCAGGAGGAGAGAGCAAGTCATCGGGCTGCTGCCTGCTGCTCCCTGCCCACAGGGACCCTCACTTGCTGCTAATACAGCAAAAGAGGGGAAAAAAGGCAGCACTTGTTGCTAGTGGAGTCTAACGTTGCCAGCACCACAAATGTGCTGTGCAAGTCTGATGATAGAATTCAATTTCTTTGCAAATACTACTTCTCTTGAACAAACGCATGACTGCAAATAAAAACATAATCTCAGCTTGTTATTTCCTGCTGCAAATCTTGATTTATTAATACTGCTCTGTAAAATAACTACTAGAATGGCATAGAGGTAGTAAACCAGTGGTGCATTCAGTTTGTTATGTGCATTATGCATTTTTTCTCTTGGAATTATTTCCTTACAGGAAAAAAGTCACGTTTCCTTTGAGGGTAGTATTCCCATAGCAAAGTTGCTTTTCCATTTTAAAGCCCGTCTTTGACATAAAGGATTGACTCATCCACACTTGTCCACGGCATTTGAGTGAATGGCACCTGGGAGATATTCACCCCAAAATATATGTATCAGTTTTCCAATTGCACTTTTTTCATTTAAAAAATGTTCACCTTTCACATAAATGAAATCAAGAGAAATGAGAAATCAAAGACCCATCCCCACCGCTGCCTTCCAACAGGATACAGGGCAGTTTTTTCCTAAAAATAAGTAGCATGATTGTGCAAGTTTTTTCTAAGACTTTTTCTCTCATAAGAGTGAATTTACAGAGTCAAATTTGGAAAAGTTGGGAAATCCCCACACTGTAGTTTTTTCTATAAAAAACAGTTCCCTTGGATGCAGATGGAGCAGAACCATCAACTTCAGGATTGCAAATGGTTTCCGTTCCCTGGAGTACTGCATATAAACACTTAGAAATGAAAGTCCATCCCAGGAGGCTACACCTGCAATTTGCAGACTGTGGAAGGGGGAAAGAAAGTTGTGAATGTTTTTTGAAACTTTTATTAAGTAACAAAAGCTTTTTGGGGCTTTCCACCCTCTCACCCATCTTCTTTACAACATAAAACACAAATTACTTCTGTTATTTGATACGTAAGATAGCAGAAGGAACATATATCAGTATTTTGACTGCTTTAGGCTTTGGTACTTATCATAGTAGAAGGGATTATATAACATTTCACTTTCTATTATGTTAAATTCTACTGTGGTTCTACATTATAACATGCTAAATATTCTAAATGAGATTTCTGAAGCTTCATAAGGGATTTGAATAGCAAGCTGCTATTAAAGCTGAAATTATTTACAAATATTCAGCTTGCAAGTGACTTTAATAGTTGTTCTTAGTGAAACAACTCTGCACAACACAACAGAATTAAAGCTGCAGTATCCTAAAGCATGCCAAGGCAGAAAGCTCTCCTCCTCTCTTGCCTTCTCCCCCCAAATAAGATGGCTCCCCACTTAGAAGACAAACAAGAGGCTAAAGCTGTTCATTAATTCTTAGTATATCCATTCATTTATCGGCATCTTCTAAAACACAGTAACACATCAGAATTCCACATAACCGTTGTTAAGTGTCTGCAACAGAAATAGTTTAAGCAATATCAAGTCTCCTGACCAAAGGCTTACTGCATTTCCAAAGCCTATTATTGCTGCAAACAATTGTTTAGGGAATTCACTTCTTGTTATGAATATTTTTCTTTCACTTCTGTCTCCCATGGCTATAGATTATACACTGTAATATATTGCAGTGATGGCTGGCTGTAAGAATCTGTCTGGATTTTATTCTCATTATACATATCGAAAAGCATACAGATTTTTTAAAGTGAGAAAGCCTCATTCATAAGATGAAAATTTGAAAATCTTTTGCAGATGAAAATTTTTGGATTTATTTGCTTGTTTGTTTTGTTCTGTTTAGCAACCCCTGCATTTAACTTCCAAATTTTGAACAGGTCTAAATACAACCGTATTTCTCAGCAAAGTAGGGACGGAACATCAAAAACATTCCATATTTGCTTTATCTTTCCAAGCTGCCTACAGATACCAAACCAAACCAAAACCATCCTATTTTAAAAGCATTCTGTTTTCTACCACTGCATTTATTTGCACTATTTGAAAATATTTCACTTGGGTGAGCAATATTTTAAATCTCATGCCAATGGAAGAATATTCTCAGTCTAATTATAAAAACTATTAAAAAATAATAGAAGCAAACCAAGACATTACCATGGGGTTTTATCTATGTATAGGTGGGTTGTGAAGTTAAGTTAAATTCAATTAACTTTTTTTAAGAAGCACAGATTAACCAAGGGATCAGTGCAACTAATGAACTACTTAATGAGCAGGATTAAGAATGCTGAGGTACAAAATTACAGCATCCATTAAAAGAAAAAAAGTCAGGTGAACTAAGGCCACTGAAGATGTACTGAACAGGAATATAAATTTTGGCTTATCTTTCTGGTGGCTTTGAATTCATGGACTGAAGTGATCATACGTAGATGGTCAGAGCCTGCTAGGCTTTTTCAACAGGTGAGATGCCAGATGTACTGGTAGGTCTCCCAAAACCCTCAATCCTCTGCTACACACATTTGATGGGAAGATCGTGGTTTCCAAAGACCACGATGGCCTGGATTGGCATGGATCATTGACATTAATGGGTTTCACCAGAGCACAAGCAGGATCTGGTCCAATGACTCAGTAAGAAGCTGATTCTCCACTGTAAGGCAAGTGTGCTCCATGGTGGACCTTCTGTCCTGGTCCCCAGGACCATAACCTGGCCACATCACTACTGGAGCGAAGCATGAGACCCAAGCACTCACCACTGTCTTGGACTAAGAAAACTCCATGAGAGATGAAGGAAAAGTTGCTGCACAGACAAGGGGCTGGACACAAGGCAGTAGCTGCGGAGAGACTCATGGGTGGCCAGGGAGCAGAGCTGCAACATTCAGCTGGGACACAAGGACAACGTGAACTCCAAACAAGAATTCTGCTCCATCTCGTCTTTTGTTTAAGGCAATTTTACTGTAACGTTCCACTGGAGATACTTACCTGTGGCTGATAAATGGCATTTCTGTACATGCTAGTAAGTGAACTGGGGACTGCAATAGGCAGTGGTGGACCCTCTGAGACCACATGTCTCACTGCAAGAATTCATCCGGGGAATGCTGATCTCAAAAGGGGTTTCAGAGCCACACTCCTACTCAAGATTTGAGTTTCTTGTCTGCTATGTACTAAAAAGGCACATACTTCAGGTCTGCTTCAAAAATAATGTCCTCGTATCCTGTTTTCTCCCTAACTCCTTGGAATCTCGTGAAGGAGCTCTGTTACATGACTACAGGTCTAGTTTACCCAGTGACCATTCCTTCCTTCACATACATACACCTGTAACAGGAGGACAGATAAAACCAATAGTAAGAGTCAAGAAAATAACCGGCTGGCTAAATGAACTGATCTTTCCACCATGTGAAAAATCAGCCACAGGCCTCCAGATGCTCTGGCAAATAAAGAATCTGCTAAAAGGAACTGTAATAGATATAAGTAAATAAAGACAGGCAAGCTCTCAAACTGTAGAATATCTGTTGTACTAGAATCATGAGCTCCCAAGTTAGCCCATCTCACTGGCCTCATTTTACAGCTTATCTGTTAGCAACATAAAATCATCAAAATCACTCTGGGGTCTGAAAGTCAGGCTAGGTTCTTGCTCCATTATGCATCACTGTCTGCAGTCTATTCTGCTCACAGCAGTTATTCCAGTAGTTGCTAAAAATACCTACTTTGTCATCCCCAAATTAATCACTTTAATAATTTTAAAAGATACTAAACAAAACGCTAAAAATTTACACAAGCCATGAAGGCAAGCATGCAAGTTTGTATGTATGCAGAGAAAGCTGAGCTATTAAGGCGGCATGTTTTCAACCTTTATATAAAGCACAGAGAAAACTAATTCTCCCATTAATGGAATCATTCACATGATCATCTGTGTTTCTTTTTTTGGTCTCACATCTTCATTCTCTGAGCCTTTTACTGCAGATATATGACACAAGCACATTTACAAAATGGTAACCAATTGTGTTTGTACTTTAATATATTTTCTTTTGAATCGCCAAGATACATTTTAGAATGAGAAAACAAGTTAGCCAATGTATGTGCACACTGATATCAAATTAGAAGATGTTTTTCATTGATTTAATTTCATTGAATGGAATCAGGTTCATAAAACACCTCCAGTGGTCCCTGGCCACCCAGCCCCAAAGCAAGTCCATGTTGCTCAAGGCTTTGGCCAGTCCAGTTTTTAGTATCTCAAATGATGGAGATCCTACCAGCTCTCTGAGCCCTGTGAAAGCACAGCACCACTCTTTATCATATACATATATATATATATATATACACACACACATAGCATAGTCACTGCTACGAAAAGACGAACGGATAAAGGCACAGTCACATAAATCCAAACAATGTTTGTTTTCAGAAGTCCAAAAGGTTCCAGTGAACTTGAGCCAAAACCCATCACCACTTGAGTCAGATGAACTGCAGCAAAAGGTCTACAGCATAAGCAGGCAAGAATCTAGAAAGGTGCAAAATACAGTTTTTTCTGTCTGTTTACCACTGCTTGTGGAGTTAAGTAGAAGCAAATAATCTCCACTCTGAAAAGCAGTCCCTTCTATTGCTGTAGGGGACATGCAAAAAGTTCTTGTGTGGCAGCACACCAAAACACTTAACACATTAGATCTTCCTTCAGTGATATTTCATTTGCTTTCTATACAGTTTCTGTTTCTGTAATATTCTTCCTTGACCTTATCTGATCAAGCTGTCATATCTGATGGTGCCTTTTACCATTTCTAACTCTTCATTTCAAGCTTTGATCAGATATTACTCTACCCACTGTGCATTTAGATCCTACACCAAAATAACTCTAACTGGGAAGTTTTATTATCAGACTTCAACAAGGGCTACACTTGAGCACATTTCCTCAAGTTATTATATACTAACATTTAATTAAAATTAATTATAATTTATTATATATTTCTCATTATAAATTTACGTATTAATCCCAAATAAATGCAATAAAAGCTGCTATAGCACAGGAAGTAAGAATACCTATAAAATAATCTTATGAAAATTGTGAATTAACTACTACGTGCAGTCATATAAACAATTTTTGATCTCTATTCTGATGATTTATATTTTAAATATATGGCACTAAATATATGGCACTCATGCAGTATAATCGGTTGTGGTATATTTTGCATTATGGACACAACAAATTTGCTTTTGTGGAGCTGTTTCAAGTAGCTATTCAAAACAAAAAAGTAATTAGCAAAAGCAGCGTTTAGTAACAAACTGAATGGAAGGAACTGTTTTAACCAAATCTACAGTAAAATCTCCACCACGCTATTTTATGCAAGCCTCTCAGATTACAGTTCCTTTCTCAGTATTTTAGTGCGTTTCTATTATATATAAACATTCAATGTGTGTAAGTAACAGTTTAAAGAACAGAATAAAATATTTCCATGGGAATTGAGAGTGTTGGCTTTGTGATCAGACAATTTTCAGACCACCAAAACATCCATTTTATAAACAGTATTTCCAGATAGTTCAGAAAAGCAACTGCGATTGGAACAGAAAAATTAAAAAGACAGATCTGCACTGGCAAAAAAGTATGGTCTTACATTATAGTCTGTATAAATCTATGTATATATAGGTACATGTACATACATATGTATCAACAAAAAATACAAAATTGCATAAAATATAAATTCCCCAAACCAAAATAGTAACACCTAAGTGCATATTTAGATTTTCTCCCCTGCAAGTTGAATTAACAATAATTGTGCATACTCTGACCCCAGCATAAGGCCAAGACAACCAAGAAAACACAGCAAGGGCCCTGAGAGAACATGCTCTGTGATGGAGTCTCCAGGAAGGACCTACCACCACCACTACGGGCAGACACTAGTTTAAGCACCTTATTTACACGGCTTTGCCTTTTGCTTGCTGGAAATCAGGCTTGTTGCACAGTAAAATAAATGCATGAGTTTTAAAATGTGCCCATCAGCTCATTGTTTGCCAAGATATACAGTCTATAAGATCTCATCAGCATTCTCCCATATTGGAGCATGTCAGGTTAAGACAACAACAGTGTGCAAATTAATCCAGACTTCTCTATGGGCAGAGAGAAGGATTTCTGCAATACCACACAGCAGCTCAGCATCCCAGCTCTGTCAGTGA
>JANZLP010000080.1:7315924-7328508 GCA_026930925.1 Chelictinia riocourii
GCATGCACCAAAGGAGGAAAGGGACGCTGCCTACTGGGAAGTTAAACTTCAGCTCATCTCCTTAGGTAGGCAGGGAGGATGGGGGAAAGCAGCTTGGCCGAGCTGGAAAGAGGAAAGGAAAAGATGGATATTGTGGATGAGGCCCCTCCACCGGTGAGGCACTGGGGCAGAGCTCTACTGCAGAAGCAAGGCTCGCAGCAGCTGCTGGACGGGCTGAAAAGGGAGTTGGATAAGATGCGGCGGCACAGAAATGTGCAGGGGAGGAGTAGCTGAAGAGTATCCCAACAGGACACGCCGTGTGGGTTGGATTTGCAGCGATCGGATGGGGTTTTTTTGGTGTTCAGGGTTGCTGTCTTGCGTGCAGCTGCAAAGTGCCCTTAGCTTACCCTTCACGGGCCACTTCTAGGAGTGCTATGTTATAAACTCTATTTCCTGTAACAGTTTCCATCTTCTGCTGTATTGACTGTGCTTCCCAGCTTTGTATCATCAGCAAAATTTGTCAACAATCTCTTGCTTTTGTGCTAAGGTTATTAAGGAATATTTTAACTAGATTACTTTACACACGAGTTTTAGAGGCGCTTAGTTAGTTGACTGTCTCCTGGTCAGTAATTCTCCTTTTAGCATATCCCATTTTTATGGAGAAGAGAAGGCTCCGGGAAGACTTTATAGCAGCCTCCCACTACCTAAAGGGGTCTGCAATGAAGCTGGAGAGGGACTTTTTACAAGGGCCTGTAGGGATAGGACAAGGGGTAATGGCTTTGAACTGAAAGAGGGTAGATGTAGATGAGATGTAAGGAAGAAGTTCTTCACTGTGGGGGTGGTGAGGCACTGGAACAGGTTGCCCAGAGAGGCTGTGGGTGCCCCATCCCTGGCAGTGTTCAAGGCCAGGCTGGATGGGGCTTTGAGCAGCCTGGCCTAGTGGAAGGTGTCCCTGCCCATGGCAGGGGCGTTGGAACTAGGTGATCTTTAAGGTCCCTTCCAATCCAAACTATTCTATGATTAACCATCTTTAAAGGTGCGAGGGTTGTTTGGTCATCATGCATTGCCTGAGATGCAGTATTCAGATGAGTTTTCTGTTGCAAACTTGCAATTAGGAGCTGGCCTAAGTCCACCCATCCATGTCACAGAACAGCAAACAGCCTGCATGTGGCTATCAGTTTCTCTTCCTACTAAGCCAGCTTGAATGCAACCCCTAGAGATGAAAGGGTTGGCATCCAATTATCTAGTCTTCTCAAAAAACAAAGCATTTGTATGCCTTACAAACTTTTTTCTTTCTAATGCTCATTTGTTACTCTACTTTTGCTTTTGCTTATTATTGTGTGCATGTCTCTCCTATATCTCCTTGCTCTTTTACTTAGGTTTCACATTTCAATAGCCAAATGCAATTAAAATAGACAAGAATAAAGTGGAAAATTTCAGACCACAGTAAAAATCAAGGATTTTACTGTGAGTGTGATTTTTTTTTTTTAATTTTTTTTTAAACACCCCCCTCAGCCCCTGTCTTTTTTAAATAGTTCTTCCTGTTTAAAGATCTATTTAGGTGGGTTTTTACCATTTTAGATTAATTGCCTTCATGAAATTATGTTTAGTGATTTTAGTTCCACACAGTGTATACCCCTAAGCTAATGTAGTTCTGCATGTCACTTCATCACTGTGCTGTTAAAGCAAGTAAGAAATAAAAAAAAAAAAATTAAAAAATCAGTGAACAATTAAGAGTCTGAAACAGCCCAAAGGCTGAAATGTCTTTCAGTATTTGGCAGACTTTTATCTACTATTAAAGCTATTTTGCTGATCTGTTTTAGTATTTACCATTCCCCACCACCCACTTCCCACATGCTCAGTTTTCTTATTTATAAATGTAGATTTTTGGCACCCTAGTTACCACAGCCTGTTTCTGTAATCAATCTGGTTTTAGCCATGTGCTCTTGATTGGCTTATTTACATAGGTGTATGTGTTTAAACTTTCAATAAAAACATTGACTATTGTACATGCTGATTATACAATAAAAATATCTCCCTGAGATACTTAGTTGCCACAGAATTCATACCTGTGCTTGAGGAGAGTGCTATGGCCATTAACTATTTTGTAGAGTTTTTTTATCTTCCTGCAAGAGCCCCCGCTGCACTGAAACAAACAGCATGTAGAGGTGATCTATATGGAACAAGATGCAGGGTTAGGCATAAAATTGGCGGCTACCTGAAGAAGAAATGGAAGTAAGTGTTTGTTTAATGGGAGGAGGGAATGTTTAGATTGTACAATGCTTCTGTTTTAATCTGATGATAATAAAAACAAAAAATGCATTTTTTTTACTTTGCAGTCATCATCAGATAAACATCACTACTTACTGTATTTCTTAATTTCCAATTAATGTTTTATCTGATATGTGTTTTACATTGTAGATGCTGAAATCTTCATCTAAGGAGAAATACCCCTTGTTTACTTTTGTAAAGGGTCATTCTAGAGACTATGACTTTGCTTCAAGTCCACTCCATGAAGAAAATGACCTTTTCTCTGAGGATGAAAAGAAAAGATTAAAAAGATTTAGTACAGAGGAGTTTGTCTTGCTTTAAGGACATTTTACACAAGATTATTGGCAGCTGTCCAGGAGAACACTTGCCTTTTAAAAAAATAAAAAATAAAAAATGTATGTGTCCTCCTCCTCCAAAAAGGCAAGCTTGTGCTGAAATTAGTCTTTTTTCATAAAGATAATAATGTTTTATATGTTAATAGTCTTTAAAATCCATTTATAAATGTACTTCCTAATTATTTTTGTTCACTACTAGTTGGATGACTTTAATGTCACGTGCTAGCGAAGAGAGAAGGCATTGTTTAGAGCCAGGTATGCTGACATGTGCCTGTGTCCTGGTCTTGCCTCTTAAAAAGCTTGCCCAGTCCCTAAAGCCTAGCGTCGTGTCAGTCCAGGATAAATCCTGAGCAGAGGCTGCCAGATATATGTGGGTTTTACATCATGGACACAGATCCATGTGTTTTGAGGTCATGTTATTTCTGTTTGTAAGCAGAATTTGAGTTCTTATTCCTGTGGTAAGGGTAGAACTCTCATCTGTCTTGCTGCATAAGCCCAAATAATAGTTAATGCTGTAATCGTGACACCCATCCTGAGCACCACAGTGTAAGAAAGGTAAGTTTGATATATCAGTAGTAATTGTCAGTTGCAATACTGATATAATTATATAGGCTGAATTGTGAGTTAAGATACTATTTAGCAGTATGATTTTATAATGGTTTCTCATTAAGCTTGCTTTGGAGCCTTAATATGAGGAGTGAAGATAAAGTATTACCTTTCCCCACAATTTTTAAAGGTTATACTATTAATATTAACTGCAACCAATCAAAGCAGCTAAAGACAATTACTAGAAGAGAGCGGTGTTTGTTTCCTGTTTCAACTACTATAATGTTGAGGCTTCTCTCCTATTAGTGCAGCTTTTAAATCAAAGCAAATGGGGGAGTGGATGTTAAAAATTCTGGGCTGTGATTTTTTTTTTTTTAAGACTTACTGTTATTTCAGGAAAAAAAAATTGAAAGCTGATCTTTCACTTCATTCAGCTGGTAATTGGAAGAAAGAAATCAACACGAAAAAGGTACTTTCATTTTGCAAAAGGGAAGAAAGACAAAGATACGTTGTATAGTTACAGATACAAACATATCAGCAGAAGTAGTAGTAAACCAGACGAACAGCCCTCATCTTCTGGACTATAGGAAGCCAGACGGAGTCGGCTTTCTGTAGAGCCAGGCGTTTTCTATGGAAACAAAAACGACTGACACCAAACACTCTTACGCCATTAATTACGAAGTCTTTATCGAGAGAAGTGTTTTAAAACAGACAGAAAGGTACCGCAAAATTAATCATGAATTTATCTGAACATAAATAATCCAGACATTTTGCTTAGTTTCGACTAATTCCACTCGCCCCACACCAGTATCTCAGAAGAACCGAGTCTCTCCTCATTACTCATCAGTCATGACGTAAGAACCAACACCACGTACCTCAGCTAAGCTCGTGCGTTACTTTAAGCGATGTATTTTGACATAGGATGGTGCGCTGAGCACCTCTGTGCCGGTGGCATTTCTCCATCTTTTCATTCAAAGCAGCACTTTTAGCACCAGATGCAATATTACCCCACTATTCAATACTACCTCTGATTTTTTTACAAATAACTCAACAGACTGATAAATACATGCTGCTAGACACATTCAATGCAGGAAATTTTTACTGGGTAGATAATCATGAGTATCTGCATTTTCCCCTTATTTCTACTTCAACACTTAAGTGCAGTTAAGGAAGCAATATCTTTATTGTGTTTCGGCATGACTATGTATTTTTCTTTCTCTTGGTTTGTTTTTGGGGTTGGTTTTTGTTTTTTTTTTTAATGTACTTACCCTATTCTCTGCTAGACTTCTGTGTAATGTACTGTTAACTTGAATATATTTTTGTACTGAATTGCTGATAGGTTTGTAAGCATAATTTTCTTCAATGACACTACATGAGCGGGAGTGTCCGTCCTTTCACAGCCCACACGCTTGTGTCCGCCAGCAGCGAGGGCTCGGGAGCCGGCGGGCCCGGGGAAGCACCAGGCTTATGTGAGGGGGATAGGGCAGAGCAGAAGCTTCGACAACATGCATCTAAGTTCTAAGTGGACATGGTGGAGAATTAACCAAAGGCAAGGGAGGCATAAGAATTTATATGGCTTCTCCCCACACCTCCGACAGATTTTCTTCCAAGTTTAGGAAACAAAATCCAACACTGGATTTCCATCAACGGGCTCTTCAGACATTCCTTGTGGGTCTGCAAGCTCACCACCTCTTGAAAATGCAAAGCAGCAAAATGCTGCTTATAAATCAACAAGTAGCCCCATATCTGCTCCTCCACAGCCTCATACTCCCTGAATCAGCTTTCTCAATAAAAGACCATCGGCGTCATTCTCACTCATAATTAAAAAATATGGCTTTTTACCAATTATTTTTGATTGTACCTTGCTTGCAATATTTTCTCAGCTTTGCTGTGCTGCTAGAAACCAGCTGAAGTTCACATGACTGAAAATAGTAAGTCAAAACAAAGGTCAGGATAAGCAATAACCCTAAAGCTTTTGTACAGATGGTCACCTGCTACACTTTGGAAACATCAGTGCTGCCACAGCCCTCGTAGTTCCTGTGGTGACATGAATCTTGAGGCACCAGAACTGTATCAAGATTTTTTAAAAAAAATCACCATATTGGAAGGAAAGCCCTTTAAGCACTGACTTGATACTTAACCACTGCCAAAACCAAACTGATATTCTTTTGCTCAGTCATTTTTCCATTTTCCATATTAAAAACACAGTTCAAAGGAACTAGCTGCCTTGGCTGGTTTTTACAGTCAACAGCAAGCTGCAGCACCTGAAATGCCCCAAACTGTACCAGGATTTGTCCATCAAGTAGATAGCCTGGCTTCTGGACCTTCTTATTTTCCCTCCGAAAGGTGTATGTGTAGAGGAGAACTACAACACCCCATTTCACTGCAGGGCTGTCAGGTGGATGCCACCTGCATATGCCACTAGGCAGGACACAACAGCATGCCCAACCTTGGACTGAAACTTTTCATGGTGGGTCATTCCCATCTACATTATGCCGCTGTACTCCTTACTATTTAAAAATAACTAATAATCCAGTAAGTATCAATACACCCCACAATGAATCATTCCATATTTCCTCTTTTTTGCTCCTTTTTTTGCTCTGCTTCCTTAACTGGCTCTTATTTTTGCCCTTGACAAGCCTGTTGACATTTCAGGTACACAAAGAACCCAGGTTTTGTATCAATTTTTCATTTTGCTCTTCCTGTCTCAGAATGCCCTCTTTGATTAGACTGCCTCTCAGTTAAAATTTCACTGCCATGTGCTGCGTGGTTAGGACCACCCATCCCTATGCTTGTGTCTCCTGAGCCACGGAGACGCCGTACTGAAGATGCTCCTGCCTACTGAACAAGAAGAAAGGAAAAAAAGTTCTGCTATGTCTTGTCCGTTTCCTCAACATCATTTTCTCTTGTTGTCTTTCCCTTAGAGGAATAATCCAATTCGACTTTTTCACATTACCTAGCAAAAACCATAAAGGTCAGAGAAAAACATAGGCAGTGCAAGGAGGGTTTAAATCACTTTCTCCCAGGATATATCCATTTATCTCCCAGCAGGCACACCAGACTGATCTGTGACCTGATCATCTCTGGCTTGGCCAACCTGGGTCTCATATCTAACATCAGAAGGGTTTTAATCAAATGGCTGAATATCTAAAGTCAACTTCTTTCACACATATGTGATTGTTTTAAGAAGATCTGAGCAAACTTTACACTAGCTCCCATAACTGTTAGAAGAGAAGATATGAAGGCAACATCCTTCTCGCAGGCTTTCAGTGAGCCTCTGCAGTTTTAGTTGGCAACTGACTGTTGCCTTATTTTTCCTTGCAAATTATCCACATTACCAAGTTCCTTGTAAAGTTAGGGTAACTTCTGGGCTGCAGCTAGCAAGCTAGGGAAGTATTTCCATAGGACTCCATTAAAAAAACAGTGGTGGAAATTCAAACTCATTCAAGCTTGGCAACAAGTTGATGAACTACTGCCTTAATCACACTGCACAGCACCAAGTTTTGTACAATTAGCACTGCCAATAAGCAGAGGAGCTGGAGCAACTCTAGTGCTGGCTTTTGAAGAGGCAACCTTAGTTTCACCGGAAAAAATATTTACATAACTTACAGTTTAACAACTTCAGCTTGTGTTTTATTTTTTTTGCTGATAATGTTTTCCTAAAAACATGGGGCTGATATTCAGTATAGCTCCACTGAAACTGGCAGCCTTGTATCGAGAAGTTTTTGTGGGAAGTTTCTATTTGAATTCTGCCCCCAAGAGAATATAATTTCAGATGCTAAGGCCACCTCTCAAATACATATAATATCCTTCGTGCATGAAGAATCCACTCCTTTCACAAAATCAGTGCTCCCAAAAACTGCCTGTAAAAATACCACTTAACTCTGCTCATGAGATTATTCTTTAAGAGGAATGAGAACTACTGCACTATATTAACAGCAGATAAATTTTGACTTACTAAAAGTAAAGATATTTTGTGTTATCAGATGAAGAATTACAAAGTTTTATATACAACCTGAATTCAACTGGGGTGGGTTTTTTGTCTTTTGGGGTTTGTTTTTCGGACATCTCATAGTTCCATCTACCACTCATGTTATTAATAAATAAAACCACATTTGAATTTTAATACATTTTTGCTTCTTTCAGATTCTTGTGATAATGCACTAGGAGATCCTGTTTGCTTGGCAGTGAGCAAGACAAAAACCCTTCTTGGTGTACAGGAAATATTCCTAATTAACGGAGTCTAACATTGAGCTGAGTGGCTTGGGTAAAGCCAAGGTCCACCCCCTGTACCATCGCTGCACTCCTGCACTAATGCTATACCCATGGACAGGAAGAGAAGGGCAGCAGGCTCCTAATCACAGCAAGTCACCCATGGGCCACTTTTTGCCTCGGTGCCAACAGGCAACTAAGGCAGAGATTTCAGGGATGCCAGCATTCAGGCTGTTAACCTATATAGGTGGTGGTGAGTTACAGGAAGAATGTAGCCAGCCAGAGTGGAGGTAAATGAAAACACCAACAAAACCAAGAGTTATTTTTAATATCTGGATCACACACTGAGACAACAATGTTATTTCTGAATGATCTGAAAACACAGCTTATTGCCTTTACTATTTTAAGACACTCAATTAGCATCCTCAAAAAGACCACAATAACAATTTGAGATACATAGATGAACAGGTGTATTTGGAGAATACCACTCTCCCAGGGGGATTAGAGACATCACTTTAAGTGTGATGTAATTTATCCTAATGAATGAAGTTTTCCTTATTCAAATGCACTGAATTTAATTATTTGTTGGAATCGGGGAGGAAAGTTTGTGATTCTGCTTTAAATTGGATTTCACGTATTACATAATGGAAGCTAATTTGTAAACACCAGCACTTTAGAAAGCCATGGCAGTGACAGTACTTGGAGCATCAGACTGAACAGTCTCCACCAGAAAAAACAATTATTCTTTCTGTAATATCTGGAAATGTAAAGCAAAAGCTTCAGCATAACCAAAAAAATCGGATGTCAAAAAACTGTAAGCAGTTATCTTAAAGATGAGGCCACATGTCATGAGATGTGGCCCTACCTTCCTCAGTGCTTCTGAACACTCAAGGGTTTGGTCGCTCTTTCTTCCCAGGCCCTGGTTAAACCCTATGCTGCTTTTATTTAAGACTGCAATAATATTGGAAAAATATTATAACAATTCTTTTGGGACAGGCTTTCAAAAGACCTGCATTGTCTTATTAAAGAGGTCATAATGAAACAGGAGTCAGATCAGAATAATTAAATTTTAAAGTCTCCTAATTTATTTTTAAAAGACCAAGTCCTTCCTACAAAGTGATTTATCCCTTTAAGTTTGCAATCTCCTACAGAGCGAGCACCAGTGGAAGAGCCTGTGTAGCCTAATGCAGTGAGTAATGACACTAAAAACTTTCTTATTTGCAAAGCCAAAGCAAGAGTACACATACAAACGAGTTACAGCAAGAGATGTCAACACAGCAGACACATCATTACAGCCCAAAGGCAACGCCGAGCATCACACTACCATAATGCATCCTTCATTCAGTCTTTGCTGCAACTTCATTTTTCAAAGAGAAATACCTAACATCTTTGTAATGAAGTACTGGCAGGCACATCAAAAAAACACTTCTGACACTCTGGAGGTAATGGAAATCTATTTTGTGAAAATTGGGAAGCCCTGACTTAAAGTGTTTCTCTAAATGAAAGCTGGATGATGTCCCTTGACACATCTTCACCATCCCCAGCATCAGTGTTGACGGGGTGTCTATTCTCATTACAGTCATCAATTGTTCATTTCTCCTGAAATAAACCTTGTAATGATCAAAGTTATCATAAGACTTAATGGAATATTTACTAGCATTCGCCTTTCTAGAGATTTACCACATTTATTTATCATTTAGCCAAAAGAACAAACAAATGTCTGAAGTTGTTTATTAGCAGCAGTGGCAACAGTTTAAGTCAATAATATGCCCTAAATTGATCTGCACACCTCCAAGACCTCTGTTCAGTTAGGTCTAGCTGAAACAGCTCCCCAAGGTCAAGCTGTGACCTTGTGTGCCACTGCACTTGAAAGGATGTAAAACCGATTACAATCACAACTGCTACTTACTTGTGCAATAATGAGAAGGAAAATACCTAAAAGTCACTCGCTGGCTTTGGAAATGAGATTACATGCCCGACAGCTGCCAGCAGAAGAAGGTGTATAATTATCATGGTGGGCATCTGCTCCACCGCTTACCTCCATGGGCTGGGGGGGCATCAACCTCCTCCGGTGCCCCTCTTCCCCCTCCTTCTTCACTGCCCTTGGTGTCTGCGGAGGGGTTTCTCTCACATTCCAGTCCCCTCTCTGCTGCAGCTTTCCGCTTCTTAAATCTGTTCTCCCAGAGGTGCTACTGCTGTCGCTGATTGGGTTGGTCTTGGCCAGCGGTGGGTCCAACTTGGAGCCAAGGAAGCTTCTAGCAGCTTCTCACAGGAGCCACCCCCCTCTACCAAAACCCCACCACACAAACCCAGACCAGATGGGATCCCTGTAAGGTATAGAAAGGGCGTGTACGGAACAGTAACGGTTTCCTCCGAGTCTCTCAGCAACATGCTTCCTTAGCCGCCTTTGGAGACATCACCTATAGAGAAACCTTCAGTTCTTGACCCGTGTGATTCCACAAGGAGAGTTTCCACTGTCATTCTTACCGGCCAGTGCACTATCTCGTTCTAGCACCGTTGCAGACAGAATGAAAAACATGTTCCCTTCTCCTCCAGAAAATCCATTGCTTTATGACCCAGTGTATTTGCTTCTTCACCTTTCCCATTGCTGTCATGAACAATTCTCCTGTGACTGAAAGATATTTCTTACTAGTAGTAGACGATAGACTGGTAGAGTTTGTTCACTTTGTTTTCCTCATGAGGAATTGACCGCTTCTTCAGGTGTGATGAGGTGGCCAGAACCAGCAGATCCTTCAAGGCGGTACGGCCTCTCTTAACGAGAAGTCCGGGATCTGCAGAAACTTGAATAGGGTGGATGGCAACAGCTGCCTGAGGGAAGATGTCAGCTCGTTCCCTCTTAAGAGCCTTCCACAGCCCATGTGGTTTTCTGAGCTAACATCTCCTGATAGCTCAGCCTGGGAGCAACCCCATGGAAAACGCCGAGATGGGGTCACCTTGGGTGAACAAAGAGGAAATGACATACTAAGGCTCCAGCGAACACGGATAACGCTAATCCTTCCAAAGGTTAGAAGCGGAGCAGAAATGACAGCTTCGGGGGCCTCCGGTTTCCTTTTTTTCTACTGTGCGCTACTAGGGAGATCTTGGAAGGGGAATTAGCAAGGTTAATAAATTCAAAGCTCAGTGTTCCCTCACCGCTCCTTTGGGATGTTGCCAGCGTTCCGGTGTCTCTCCGAGACGGGGAGTGTTGGGAGGAGTCTGGCAGCCCTAGGAGGTCTCACTCATGCTCTTCCCTACTCTGACCCGGGGTAGAGGCTGCTGCTGCTACTCAAATCTTCATCATCTTCACGGTAGACAGAAAAAGGGAAATCTGCAGGCTATAGTAGGAGAGAAAGATGGAGGCAGGGGAAGACAAACAACTCCTGCTTGAGAAAGCAATAGCTCTTTGTACGTGGATGCGGTGTTTTAGTGCCTTTAGGAATTTACTGGCTGTGGTGATTAGCCTTAACCAAACTCTGAGCAGCTAATGAGACTTCAAAGGTGTTAAAAACTGGCTAGAAAAGTTCTGCTTGAAACTTTAAAAATTTTTTTAAATCTATTGAAATGGAAACAGTTTTGCCGAGACGGGTTTGTTTTAACAGCCTCCAGTGGAACTCCTATTTACAAGGCTGGTTTTCAATTGAAACCTCTCTAGCTGCTTATTGTACGGGCTGATGGACAGCTGAAATACCTGAGCTTTTAATAGCCCTTAAGCCTGTGTCTTTACAGGAAGAGCCAATAGTTCACAGTCTGTCTCCATACACAGATTAGAAGTGACTGCTATTTTATTTGAGGAAAATTTAAAGATATTTTAGGAGAGTTTAGAGAGATTTTGAGTTCTGCTCCTAGCTGGAATGAAAAATAATTTTAGGTAATGAAATCATTTGTGGAGACGAAGGAATCTGTGCTCCCATTTCTTTTTCCAAGCTCCACTTAGACTTTTGTGGCAGTTAAATGGTACATTCGCATTAAGAACTGGCTGGCTTTGTGTGCTGTGACAGGAGAATTAATTTTCCTCAAGTTGAATCTGTTTTTCCTGCAACAGTAACTGGTGAGTGATCTCCCTGTCTTCATCTCGACGCATGAGGTTTTTCATCCTATTTTCTTTTGCTGAGAAGGAGGAGTGGGAATGCAGCTGGGTGGGGATCTGACAGCCAGTCAAGGTCAACCCACCATGGGTACTAATACCTAAAAAGAAAAACATATTGCTCAGTAATCTGCCACATGTGTGAAAAAGAAGAGTGTCATCCAGGAGGCTAAAAATTTGCATGTGAAACAGAAAAGAAAATATTGCACATTCTGCTTCTAACTGTTTTAACTTCTGAAAATAAGAAAAGAAAAAAAGTGAGTTCTGGTGAGTCATAAAAAAATAAGTAAAACAATTCCAGTGGGAGTTTGTTTATCTGAAATACATAATTTTTTGTCTGGGACATTTGTAAGTTATTGTTGAGAAAAAGGTGAAATAATGTCTACATGACACACCAGAAACAATTGTTTTGTAGCTGACATCATCATGCTCTGCAGTATTTTGTAATAGAGACTCCACAGAGAGTGGGTCACTGGGATAGATCCTAACTGGTCCAAACAGACAGACAGACAAACAACTTCTTTATATATACACTGATAGAAAATGATCACAAAATCACAGAGTTGTTGAGATTGGAAGGGACCTCTTGAGATCATCTAATCCAACCTTCCTCCTCAAAGCAGAGTCAACTAAAGCACACTGCTCAGGACTGGGTCCACACTAAAAAAGTTTTCTTATATTTAAATAGAAGACAACTTCTAATTTCAATTAACGTCCATTGCTTCTGTTATTGTCACTGGACAGCACTGAGAAGAGTCTGGCTCTGCCTTTCCTCTGTCCATCAAGTATTTATACACACTGATAACATGCCCCTGAGTCTTTTCTGCTCCAGGATGAACGGTCCCAGTGCTCTCAACCTCTCCTCATATGACATGCTCCAGTCCCTTAGTCATGTTTGTGACCCTTTTTAGGACTCACTTTAGTGTCTGTCTTGACTGGGGAGATGAGAATTGGACCCAGGTCTTCAGATGTGTCTCATGGAGGATGAGTAGAGGGGGAGGATTACCTCCCTCGATCAACCTCAGCAACCCTCTTCATAAAGCAGCCCAGGAGGCTGTTGGCTTTATTTGCCATGAGGGGTCATTTCTGGGTCATGGTCAACTCGGTGTTCACCAGGATCTGCAGGGCCTTTCCTGCCAAGCTGCTTTCCAAATGGT
>JANZLP010000080.1:7590450-7606293 GCA_026930925.1 Chelictinia riocourii
TCTCACTGGAGAGATTTGGAGGTGATGCTCAGCAATAACAGAGGCCACCCACAACCAGGTTCTTGTGAGGCAGGACTTGAGTGGCTGTGGGCAAATGGAAGCAGATGCCTGAAGTTGTCGCTGGTGTCATCTGGCAAATGTTAGAGAGCTGATAAAGTAAAGATGGAAGAAAGTAAAGAAGTGGTCTTGCAGTTCAGTTGTACACAATGGGATTATATGGGGCACAACTGCAGGACATACTCTGCCTCAGACAAAAGGAATCGCTTATTTGCTAGAGCAGAGACTTTCATATAAAGTTAGCCTACCGTTGTGCATAATTGTCATATATGCACAAAGATGCAGTGATACCAACAAAACCTGTTTTTCTCAGGAGGAAGCTCTATGTGCCTAAACTTCTGACTCTGCCCTTCCTTTTCTCTGTGTGCTTCCCCAGCGTGCAAATTATTCCAGATTAATGTTTGGAAGAAGTTGTGGACACAGCACTTCTCAACTAAACAACAAAAATCTGTGCTCAGTTCACTGGAAGACTGTGTGGTTGCTTCCCCTGTGTGCCTGGGGATTCACGGAAATAGCGTGCTTCTAAACAGTTGTACCTGTGTCCTCTGGCACCCAACACAGAACTCTTGCTAAAAGCTCAAATAGAAGATTTTTGTGTGTCATCTGTCAGCTCCTCCTTCAGCTCAGCTGGCCTACCTGAAATTCAGGAGAAAAAATAGCAGCATCTAGCATTGGAAGGGATAGATAAGCAGAGGAAAAGACATATATACTCTTTGTTTGGGGAAGCTTGCTTTTATGTGCCTTTATCTGTAATGTAAGAGTGTAAGGCAAGGGGTCAGGTTACAGAAAAAAATACCGAAAACAACAGAAAAGGACACTGAATGTCCAGCTGTATCAAAGCTTGCAGAGGCAGCAGTGTGATGTGTTTGCCGGGGTCACCCAGCCTGGCTCTCGGCTTCTGGGTGCTGCGGGTGCCTCCTGAACACAGCGCAGGCAGAGGTGTTGGAGGGCACGTCTGGGTGTGGAGGGGCTGAAGCCTGACCGTGGTGAAAGTGGGCTTTTCCCAGGAATTCAGAGCTAGAAGGGCAATGGTGCTTCCTCGGTTTAGATCCAGAGAGATCTGACAAGTGTGCTGTTCATATATGCATCATCAGCACTGAAGTACATGGATTGGGACAGAGTCCTCCAGCTGTTCGGCATGCTCATCTGCTGAAAAAACGTGGGGAAAAGGCTCAAACATCCTCAAGAAGATGAAGGCAAACACCTCTTACAAAAAGGCACGGTGTCTTCACTGGACATAAAGGCAAGGTAGAACTGCAGTTCTTAAGGTCTTATCCGAAAAACCTCCCATAGCAGAGTGCAGGAAACTCAATTTATCTGTCTCAGAAAGACGAAGGGCTGAGCCAACCCTGCTGAGATTAAAGCAGTCACACTGTTTCATGCTATATGAAACATTTTTCATCATCCTGAAATAAAAAGCTAATATCCAAAGCAAAATGTGTACCAATACATTGTGATATCGGATAAATCCAGGTATTTGATTTTGGTCTATTGCTGTCTTCTGATTTCCCTCCTAAAGGTGCTCTGGTTTAACAGGAGATGGAAAACAGTTCATCTTGGCAATTGGCCCTGACACTCCTGCTGAGCAGAGTCCAAGCTTTTTTGTTGTTCTTGGGTTTGGGCTTGTTTTTTCAATAGGATGCCCATAAGAGAAATGTTCCAATGATGAGCAGGGGCTCAGCATGGTTTGATTTGCGCTATTCATCAAGGGGAGGCAGAGCCAAATTTATCTTGTATACAACAAACAACCACTGTCAGACCTCAGATAAAATGTCTGAATTGAAGTTGATTGCTGGGAATAATTTTCTGAGAGAGAAAGTGATTTTCTTTCCTTGAACATACTTTGTGTCTTCGTGCTTTCAAAGGCTAGCAGGCAAACTAAATTGTTTTGTACTGATGATGTCTACATTGTATAGTTTGCTTATCCTGGGTTGAGATCCTGATGCTGTTTCAAAGAGGTAATACTGATATTTCAAATTATGAAACATAAAATTAAAGCATTCATCTGTGCGGCCAGAGGTCAAGATAACCTAACTTCAAGAAATGACATCTGAAAATTTGTGCCTTTTACATCGGTGGCATAATTTTACCCCTCTGTTAGTAGAATATATGATACATCAGATAAATGTTAATCTCCATAATTTCAGATTTTCAGTGATAATAAACCCCTTTAAAATGGACCCAGGGATAGTTTGTCACCTTTAACAACGCCTATAAACTGTGACTCTTGCCTCACGAGCTGTTTATTTTATATGCTAAATGAGGAGGGGATATTATGAAAAATACAATATGTAGCTATGTAATTAATGATTTTAATAAAATGAGTTTAAAGAAAAGGAAGGAACTAGAACTGCAACTGTAAAAGTGCTTCTATTGAGCTTTCAAGTGTATCGTTTGTGCTTTTCTTTTTAAGTCTTTGTCAAAGTTTTCTAACAGGGAGATGGGAATTTAAAAAAAGAAAAAAAATTACTAAAAACCCCCTTTCATCCGTTTCAGCCATTATGCATTGATATTGTAGGGAGAAACAGATAGGAGAGGGCAGGAGACCTGAATTTTATTGAGCTAAAAGTTAGTAAAATTCTTTAACAATATGGAAAGAAAGGACCATTGGCATTGTGGTTATTGTTTTCTGAGAATGCTAAGGTAGTCGCGTCTCTGTATTTTTCTCCCCTCTCTCCCCCTTCTCCGGAGAGGTGATGTGCTCAGACTGTCACAGCAGGGATTGCTGCTTTTGTGATAACACGGGTGCATCTCTTCAGATATTTTGTGATTATTTTGGCTGGCTACTGGCCTTTGATTCAGGAGAGTAAATGACAGAAGAGAAGGGATTATTTTCTAGAGTTAGGAATAGAAAGGAATGTATACCCTTCAAGCCAGCAAGCGAGGGTTTTTTTCCCTTGCAGGTTCCAAAGGCACGCTGGCAAAACAACTATGATGCTACAGCTTCTTTTATGTACTTTTATGTTGGTGGGAGATCTTCAGGCAGCCTAAATGTAGGGCTACTGTCAGTGTTCATATAATGAATTCAGCTTCTGTTAAGCCTGGTCTCGCATATTGAAAATAATACCAGAACCCAAACAAAATACGCAAATGTTATGTCAATATAAGAGGAAAGGAAAAAAAAAATGCCCAGGGACTGTCTGACAAATCTATTTAGGAATGGGGCAGAAAGCTTTTTATTTTCGGTATGGAAGCTCTGTGAAGAATATGTTAACAAATCTGACAAGTTGTCACTGAGTGTTCTCGCTTTTATGGAGGACACAGAACAGACGCTGTACTCACGTGTAGTTTTATTTCTTGAGCATAGGTACCAGGAGAGTAAGAATTGGCTGCATGGGAAGAGAAAACAGGATTCTTGAGCATGTGGCGACCACATTTGTGGCAACCAGCAGGTTTTTTGCCCTTGAATTTGGGGATGCACTGAAAGTACTGGTGCAAGTGAGCCAAAAGATTTAGTAAATTGAGAGTTAGATACTACAGTAACTTGGCTTAATGATATGATCGCATGCAAACACTCCAGCTAACACTTTGTGCTATAAGCTAAGATGTTCAAATACATTAAAATACCCGTTTAGTCTGAATATAATCGTATCCTTTCTCTAAATCTGAAAGACCATGCCTAATTAAAATAATTATTTTATATAATTTTAAAAGAGGCTATTAAAGACATGTTTACAGATACTTAATTTATTCCTTAAACTTTTATTGGTTTTTAAACTTGAAATGTCCATGACCTTTTCCATTAAAGTACTTCATAACAACTGAATAATTTGACATAAAAACTGTGTAAAATTCTAGTTGAACTTATTTGTTATTATACTTTGAAGGATGCTTAATAGGAAAATAAGAAACATCATTTTGAATCCTTATCTACGACTTAGAAGTCAGAACTTCTGTCCTGACTCAATAAGTATTTGTATCCTAAAAAAATAATTAATTGATCTGATTTTGAATAGCCCCTTTCTAGCAAACTTACAGAATACCTACCTGATTAGACTCTTTGTTTTGCAACATTTTATTCAGAATCCTGATCAAACCAGGATGATTCACATGTTTCTACTGGTGCACTTCACATTTTGCTGTAAAATTAGCACTATTAATCAGGATGCAAAGCTATTTTTGACAGTGACGTGTGATTGGTTAAGTAACATAAATCACTCAAACTGTAAGCAAGAAGTTGTCATCTACCTCTGACAAGCTCCTACTTATTATGCTCTTGATAATTGTAACCTTTAATGTTTGCTCTCATTTCTAAAAACATTATTAAGGTAGGGTGGGTTAACGTTTAACCCACAGGGACTGTAAACCAGCCCTGGGGCTGCTGAACCTTTGGAGTTTGATATGATGATTAGGGAATAACCGGAGTGACACGTCGCAAACTCTCCATAATCAAGGAGACCTTTTTCCCGGGTGGTGATCTCCAAAATTGCTCAGGTATGCAGCCGCTCATCCTACCCCGAGGTTTGGGTCATGGGGACTGGGTCGCCTGTGAAACAGGGCTTTTGGCCGGGATGGGGAAGGAGTAGCTCCAGGGACCTTCCCTCCTCCCCTGATGGTGCCCCACCATCAGATGCACACTTCGGGTGCTGCCCGATACTGGTGGGGCTGAACCAGGCTGTGGCAGGACCCCCTGCACCGCATGGCTGGACCCGTGCACTGGCACAGCCCTGCACTGCTCACCTTGATTTTTTTGACGAGCAAGGTGAGCAGAGAAGGGTTCCTCAGGGAGCCTTTTTTACCGCTTTCCCCCCACCGATCGCTGGCAGTTGCCAGAAAAGCAAAGCCAGATGAGGTGGAGAGGGGAGGAGGTATTTTCCCTGGGATAATTTGGTCTCGATTTGTTAAAGCGCAACTTTCTAGGGCTAATCATTAGAGATCTTTCCAGCTGACTTCTTATTCCTCCTTCTCTTTGCAGAAGGTCAGTCTCCATTTCAAAGGCAATCACTGATCCTAAAAAAATCTTAATTTTCCCAAATCTCTTCAAACTAGCAGGCTTTCTGCCCAATACATAATGCTTCTCTTAAGCTATTTTCCCTTGGTGAAATAGGAGGCTCGGGTGGGAGCAGGCGTGGGAGTGAGGCTGGCTTCAAAGCATCCGGCACATGATGCTGCAAATAAAATGGGGGGGAAGGAGGCTGGGCTCATCATCAGGTGCCCTTCATCTTCAGAAAGGGCTTTTGGGGGCATGTTGCAAAAGCTGTGTGCAAGAGGAAAGGTATTTGGAAGAGAGAAGCCACTTCCCCAGCAAAAGAAGCTGAGCAAAAAATTTGTCGGTTCCTAAGGGAAATATTTTCCCAAGGCTCATGTGCTGCAAAACGTGTGGTGCTTTCCCATGACTTCAAATTTTTCCCACTTTTCTGCAAATACCTATGAGTTCCCACTTGCCCTGGGACCACCTGAGCTGGGAAAAAGCCTGTGCCCTGGAAAGCAAAGGTACTAAAGCCTCGTGCCACATTGCTCCATCGGACTCTGTCTCACAGCATGTCTCAGTCTAGCAAAGGGCTGGTGGCAGCTTGTGAAGCTTCAAGTGTCTGTCTTTAGGAAGAATATGAAGAATGCTTTGTGTTTTTATATATATATATATATAAATATACATTGTTTGGAGCCTGGAGGGAGGAAAAAAAAACCCCAAAACCTTGAAAAGCAAGCTAATAACCTAAAGGAAAATAGTTTCTCTAGTAACCACTTATTTGGGTTACTAAGGGTAAAGATGGAATATACTTATCCAGTCTTTTCAAAGGCGTTTATTCTTTGTGAGGAGCAGTTTCACTGCAGGGCGGGGGGGGGGTGGTACTGGTGCAAAACAGCCTTCATTAAAAGTATCCAAGTGGCTCAACACATTTAAACACAAAGTTGTATTGATCTGCACAGGATAAACACGGTTTCGTTATCTCATTTATGGAAACAGTAACCAGGTTTCCCCGAAAAGGCTGTGAAGGGGCAGGCTCAGGGTGCAGAAGCAGTGGGGGAAGAGAGGAGGGTCTGGCCGCAAACCTCACCTTTCCTCCTTCCAACAACAAGCCCCGGCACTGGTGACATCCCTTGAATGGGGAAATGGGTTCCCGCTTTTCCAAGCAAATAACCCAAAACTGAAGTAAAATCTACTTTTTTTGAGTAAAAGCTTCTGGATTCATCTTGCTTCTGGATGGATGGAGCAAAGCCATAGGATCTGCCTGCAGTAGCTGGCAAGGAAACCATATGTAGAAGTAGTAATGGAGAGGTGAAGCAGCATTATAAGAAGTTTGTTTCTTGTTGATATGGGGTTTGCTGGGTATAAAAGTACCTTTTCTTGCCTTGGTGTTTTAGAGCTTTAATAGAAACCTAAAATAAATGAGAGCATTCAACGGAGAGAGGAAACTCAAATGAAGTGATGCTCTGATTTAAGATAAAAGCAGTTCTTTCCTTTTCTAATGGTGCAGGGTTCTTGATTTTGTGACCATGATAACTTGGTTGTATTATTAAAAATTTGGTCGAAAATGAAGATGAAATAGGAAATGCATCTGGATAGTTTGTACCTCTGAAGGTCCTAATTTCAACATAAACATCTGAATAAAATGTGACCTCCCCCCTTTTTTTTATTTTCTTTTTAGCATAATGGTCATTATTAACAGCAAGCCATCTAAGGGTCAAACCCCTGAAATTGTTGAATTCCAGAACAATTATTTCTATTAAGTGTGGTTGGATTTTTTAAAATTTTTTTTAAATAGTGATGAAAACACTGCCTTAATTTGCTGTAGTCATTCACACTTTCCAACAGCAGCAATGGAAGGGGAGTTGTCGTTCTAGTCCACTACCCCTCCCCACCCCCCGGGGGTGGATTTGCTAATTGATTAATGGCCCAGGGAACAAAGAAGGAGAGAAAGTAATCATGTTTCCCCAGGTCCTGTGACAGCAGCTCTCCACCCTTATCCTTAACGATTAAAAAAAATAGCCCAGCACACTGGCACCACTGCAAGAACTGAGGCTGGTGCCTGGAATAAGGGGAAAGTGCTGAAATCCCACCAGTTTCAGAAATAAAACATCCCACCATGACTTGTATCCTGGAAATAGTCTGGATGCACTGATGGATATGGACCCTTGGTGGGAAAGTGCCCTGTCCAAAAAGGCATTTAGATGTCCTCAGGCCAAGGGAGGTAGGAGAGAAGGGGAAGAGAAGAGATGCTTGGAAAATTGGAGGCTGGAAGGCCTGTTTTACTGTGTTTGGGACTTGTTGTGTTGGGATTTATACCTCTTAAAAAAGAGAGGTATGATTTCTCTTTCCATCCCAAGGAAACCCAACTGATGGAGGAAAGCTCTCTAGTAACAAGGCTTATAAATTAGCTGTGAATGACTTTGGGCTGGTAATTAGTAGTAGGGACCTCATTTCTAAGAGTGGTGCTACAACACTGGCCCTGGGTGGTACTTTGGGTCATCCGTGTGCGCTTCCAGTCAGGAGTGGAGACTTGCAGAGTAACTCAGGCTGGAGGTACCCTGGGGTGGGCATCTCCAGGCAGACCCGGGTCCCAGCAGGACCAATGCTGCAGCTGCAGCAGGCTGCTGAGGGCTGTGGTCCAGGAAAGTTGGGGCATCCCTGGGGGTGCCCTTTTTTTTCACTTGCACGGGGAAGGGCTGTTTCCTTGGGCCAGCTGGGCTTTCTTCGAAGGCAGCAGTGAGTGGAAGCACTGGGCACAGATTAAGGCAAGATCATCATTAACATTCACCCTGACAGCACAGCAACCGATTTTTCTGGCACTTTCAAAAAATACGTGGAACTCTCCAACACCGGATTTCGCAGCGGCTGTGATAAGTACCTTGTGCAACCTTGAACGCTCTTGCTCCCTTATTCTTAAGGGATTGCTTGAGCATATCCTAGAGTATACCAATGTCTAGACATGCTGGTCTAGACCCTAAAAAATCTGCAGGATGCCTTACAAGAAGAGGCCAGAGGAGCTCACCCGGTCTTATCTAATAAGGCAGAAGCTGAAAAGGGATATTGCTCCTGCTGTAAATGCATCAGCCGGGGAGATGCTCTATTCCCATCCATCCCCCAGCCCTGTGGCTTGTGCTCACCGCTCAGCATGAAACCGTCACCTGGAGTGAGATGTTACTGGAAATTACTCCTCCCCGGAGGAGAGGTACAGAGACGTATGATATTTAAGGCTCTGCATGCAAATGCATTCACAGCAGCAGCTGCTGAGACACCCAGCCCGAAGGGAAGTGCAGCACGAAATAGTGCAATTTGCAGGGGGGAGAAAAAAAAAAAGGCTCTTACACTACTCATCTATCTAGGTCGTGGCTGAGGACAGACTGGAAACCTCAGCCACTATGGAAAGCTGCCGAGGTTTGCCTGGCTGCAGTCCAGCCGCTTTCCCGGCACGGAGAGGAACTGGTGCTGGCGTGGAGCGATGTGCCTGCTCCTGCACTCCAACACCCAGGGCAGCCTCTCTGTCGGGAAGCAGGTCACTGCAGCACTGATATACCTGATAGACAAGAAAAAAAATGATGAAGTCTGAGGCGGTGAATATTATTGATATCTGCACAGCGCTGCTGTCCCTTTTCGTCCCCACCTCTGTCTTGGCCTTCAGGTATATGAGCATGGGCTCAAATCCAGATATAAGGGCTAACAGAGATTCATGGAGCACTGTGCAAATTTGCACTAAGTGCTGAAGTTTGATTGCTCAAACCCCTGATGGAACCAGGATGCAGCAAAAGCAAAATATAACAGGCCAAATTTGCAGTACACCAGAGCTTTCCTCTAGAGCACGCATATAGGGTGTCTCTGCCCAGGCAAGGGAGGTTGCAAAACCAACTGGATTTTAATTGGGTTTTTTGAACGACTGATTTTTCCTTCTTAAGCAGCCTGGGAAAGCATCTGACTTGTTTTTGCACAGCAGCGTGCTAATCCTGCCCCATGCCATGCTGAAACCCAGCTCTGGAGGAGTAGGCAGGCACAGAAATCACAAGCATCAATGAGGTTTTGCTGCTGCCCTCAGCAAGGGCAAAACAAAACAATAATCAGGCTCCAGTTCCTGCAGAAAACACTCGTTTTGGAATTAGAGACAGGAGAGAGCTATAGCACTGGACAATCCATGTCCCAGCCCCTGCACTTTGGTAGTAATTAAAACACTGGAGAACCTGCGAGCACAGCAAAAAAACCAAACCAAATCGGAAGGGTCTCACAAATCTCGGCAATAAATAGCTCCAAAATCTTGCATTGCAAAGATGTCTCTATTTCCAACTATTTCAGTTGCGATCTCGGGACCTCAGTGTGGCAGAGCCCAAGTGACACAAAGCTGAGATCCTCCAAATACCTGGGCTCGTGCCTGATTTTTCATGCTGAGAATAATCCATCTATTTATATTTAAAGCATCTGTTTAAGTCTTCCAGGATACAAAGGTATAGGAGCACAGAGCAGGTAATGTCCAAAGGTGAAGCGGCCATCCTCAAACCTTAGCCGTTCCCACAATGAACCCCAAAAGTGGCATGTGCTAATAAAAGATCTTGATGTTACACAGCTGGTTATTGGAAAAGGATTTTTCTTTTATTTCCATAGCATCTTGGCATGCTCAGAAACTCTGCCATAGCCAGATATGTTGCACTTCCTTACCTGTATTTCTTTATATGCAATGCTCATGTTATGTGCACCAGGAGACCTGCTGCACAGGGGGATTGTTTAGGGTCGTCTCCCCAAAATTTGGCATAAGCTCAGGGTGCAGCCACAGCAATCCATCATCCCTTCACCTTTCTGTCACCCTGCATCTGCTCCTCTCCATTTCCCTTCTTCCCTGCCCAGCATCTCCACCACCATCCCATGCCTTTCCCTGTCCCTGTGCCATGGGGGTCCTGGGGTGCCCCATCCCCCTCATCTCCAGTGCAACCTCCCCAGCCCCTTTTGGCCCTGTTTGCTCTCCAGGCAGGCCTGGGAGTTATTGCCCCTCACTGCCTCCAACTTTGTACAACTGAAAGTAACTTAAGGCAATAACAATCATTTTGGATGATGTGATTTAGTGATTTCCTACTGTAAAGTTCTTGGTCCTACCAGCTCACAGTCCATGCCCTGGCTACGAGGACCCAAGGAGGCAACTGCTTTTGCTCTTGCTGCTGTTCAGCATCAGCCCATCATCACAGGTTCTCAAGATCGATGTTGCACCTGCAGACCTTGTTTCTATGCTTTCCTCATACAAATGGGTTTTGTGCAAGCTCAGCGCTCAGCATGCAGGAAAAATGGGGCAGCCTGAAATTATAGGTAGCGTGTCAGTCTTATAAATGCCCCTTTGTCAGCGTGTAACCTAATTCAGATTCAGATTTTAGCTTTATGGTGTTTTCAACCCAAACCCCAAACTTAAAACTAATCTTTAATTAGATAAAACCTAAAACTACAGCTCTGAATCAAAACATCTGAACCCAGGGTTGTTCCAGCCCCTCTCTTTGAATAGGTTATTCTGGGCATGAACCAAGCCGGTAAAGCGGTCCCCTCCTGTCTCGCACCACTCTTGAGTTTTGTAACATGTCTATTTTTAATTTGTCCCGCTAAAAGTCTCGATGTAGGTGCTTGGTTAATGATGCTTCACCTGTAGAGTTTCCCATTTTAGAGCCTCGCTGGCCTTTTCCATACTGTGTGTTTGCATGCCTAGCTTGCTAGAGTACTCGTTTTGTTGTGAACATTAATTTTACGAGGCCTCAATCTCCCCGATTAGTTCAAGTCTCCTAAAAATCCAAGCTGTCTCCTCCTGACTCTGCCCTAGTTTTGTCACGGTGTAAATTTGTCAGCTCATCCCTAACCTTCCCCCTCCATCTGATGGTATTGCTACCTATAAATACTGAGCACTGTCAAAAAAGCTGGCAGGCTGCAGCAAAGCAGAAGCAGAGATGCTCAGAGCCCTGAAAACTCCTTGTAAAACCTGATACCCCCCAAAGCGTGCCTGACTCTTCAGACTGGCGTGGCAGAGCGAGCTGAAGCCCTGTGCCGCGGGGCTGGCAGCTGCAGCAAATTACCGAGGCTTCCCCGAAACCTCCAGCCGGCAGCTTAACTGGCATGCTCTGTACTAATGCTGCCTCTCACCAGGACTTCTCTTTGGACAGAAACCACAGAGAAGTCCTGGAGACATGGGGCCGCACCCTCGGCTCCTGCCAGGAGAGCGAGCTTCGGTGCTCCAGGCACGGCTCGGCTCGGGAGCTCAGCTCCCTGGTGTCTGGCTGAATTCCTTCCCGGGGGACTAGCAGCATCCAGGAGGGTGATGAGGGCAGAGGAGGGGGCGGATGGCAGTGGCAACCAGGAAAACCTCCGCTCTGGGCTTGCCCTGGGTGTTCCCAGCCTCTGGCAAGCACTGTCCTCAAGGCTGCGCAGGGACGAGCCGTGGCCAGCCCCATCTCCAGCTCATCCCCTATTCCTGACCAGAGCGCGAGGGGGAGAATCTTTTAAAATTAAGTTCAAGGAGGGCCAGCTCTGGAGGGGCCAACTTTTGGCCCACAGGAAGGTGGATTACGCTGCCCCGCAGCATTTAGGAGATGGCATCCCCCGTACCTTCCCTAAAAGAGACCCCGGTTGGGGCGTTGGGCTGGTTTGGGAGCTGGGAGGAGCGGTGGTAACGCTGCCTCCTCTGTGGCTTCTGCCCTGGGTTAGAAAAGACCTTGAAACCTGGCTCTTTTGGGAGTTTGGGGGCACAAAGAGGGGCCCAAGGGAGGTCTTAGGGCTCTGGGCTGGCAGCAGGCAGCTCCGCTTGTCCGCCCTCCTTCCAGCCAAGCTCCTGCTTCAAAGAGGTCTTGGGACTCCCCGGTCCCCTTCCTGGCTCTGCTTCTGCCTTGCTGCATCGGTTCAGCGCATTCGTTGTACCTCCGCCGTGCCTCAGTTTCCCCAAAGAAAACCATGAGCTTCAGCGGGCGCCGAGGCACCTCCGATGGCTTTGGGGTACCGTGGAGCTGCTGCGGGCCGTGGCAGGGACTCGCCGAGGCTGGAAGAGCAGCAGGTGGTGCCGGGGCTCATCTGCAGCTCTAAATCCCGACGTTCGGCTCTGAGCCCTGCTCGGCACCTTCTCCAGGCACAGCCCAGCTCCCCGCAGCCCCTCGTGCCATTTGCGGGAGCCACCTACAAACCATGAGGTGCCGGCACCGAAAAGGAGGGGGTTTGCTGAGCAGAGCTAGGCTAAACTCCTAATTAAAAGGCTGTTAATTGGGCCGAGGGGGTATCTGGGCAGCAAAACCCCCGAGGGGCCGGCTGGCTGCCCTGATCCCGGGCTGAGCTATTCAGGAGAGTCCGTCGCAGAGCCCTGATGCCATTTTCTCTCTTGCTTCTCTTTCTCTCCCTCTTTGGGGTTTGTCTGTTTTAACCATTTCCTTCTCTGCGTTGACTCTTCATTTTTAATTCCCGCCATGTGGCGATACCTCCATTGTGCTCGGTGACTCCTCAATTCCTGTTTCTTTTCTCTCCCCTCTGTTATAATTTGTGGTGTATTTTTTGTGTTCTTGGGGCTACAAACTTCCTGACTCTCACCCTGGATTATGAGAGGAAAACTTAATTAAAATACACAGCGAAGCTGGGACAGATTTGAAGTGGGCCTTAGCGTGGGTTTTCACTTCGCGGCTGTTAATTTCGGCGCTCAGAATGCCGAGTGGTTGGTTTGCGAGTGAAACCGGGTAATGGTGTTCCGAAGGGCTTGCCTTGGCCTCACCAGGCGGGACGAGATTCCCCCCCCCTCCGGAATTGCCAGAGCAGAAGAAATAGTTCTGCTCGTGCTAAGTAAGTGTCGCAGTGCTTCTTTGTATTAATTCCCACTTGATATTCAGCACACAAAGAAAAGCTAACGATCTCCCTTTAGTGTCACAAGCATTTCAGATCAGTGCAGCCAGCCTCCTCCCGGGCAACTTTTACATCTATGTCCTTTATTCATTAAAATAATGCTGCGTAGAGAACCAAGTCCGTCGCGCAACCCAAGTCATTTTTCAAGGCTTACGGACCCTGCTTTCTTGGTAAAGCCACCCAAAAAGGGTGCCTTCCAAAGGTACAACACACCCCTCCCAGACCCATTTTTACACTGGGAAGACGCAGGCCTAGAAGCACGGAAAATTCATCTTGGCCATAGTTTCCACAGATGCCGGTAAGCCCTGAACTTGGTGGGTTTTACCCCAAGTTCCAGGATATTTAGGGCCCCCCTTAAGGCTCCAGGTAGTTGGGTTATCTGATTTTAGGAAAAGCTCAACAGGCAGTTCAAGGAAAGGCTGAGTGTTTTCTTCTAGAAGCATTAAAAGTGGGAGATGCTCAAGGTTCAAACCCACAGGCCCCCAGATGCAAATCGGAAACTTAATGGAATTCAATGTTAAATTCTCATGCTTTCCAGGCAATTCAATTTATTTAAAAAGGTCTCATTCACAGTTTTCAGTTACCTTGGATCTACAACACTACCCCAACATGGAATGACAAAGAGGATTAATTTTTGTGTAAACATAAATTGCTACGTTAAAACTCATTAGACTCTCCAAGAATTTTCCATTTACTTCAGTGGACCTGGTACTAGATCAACTGCTCTGTCAGATACCTTCGTTCTGAGGTGAACGAACTGGCTGAAGGCTGTCAATTGTGTTACATCAACTACCTCACCTTATCCCATCTTTAGGTAAATTTTAACAAGAGGTCTCTAAGTCTTTAAAATAGGATGTTTAGCATATTACTTGGGAGATGAGAAGGAGAGCGAGCAGCTGCCTGCATCATACGGAGGGGCTCAGGGTAGCCAGAAGCCTGCCGTTTCACAGCAGACGTGGTTTGTTTTCCTCCAAGAAGTATCTAGTACTGATATCCCCGATACACATTCCTTCAATTTTTACTGTTTCTGGAGTTTCCTGGTCCGCCTAAACAGAAGCTTGATGCTGCTATTATCACGTTGGTCTTCTTTCCCATACAATAGTGCCAAGTAATAAGAATTTAAAAACCAGTCTGAATTTCTCATACTTTGCATAATCTTCTTTCTCCTTGAGTTACAAATAAAGCATTGTATTCAATTAGACTCACAGCAGGTGAAAACCCCAATTAGTGAATCCATTTTCTTGGCTTTTTTCCCTTACCTTACACCCACACACTTTTTTTTTTTTTTTTAAACAATAAAGGGGAACTCTGAGTCATTCCTCAATTGAAGAGCAAATTAACCCTTTGATCTCCCAAATCAAACTATTACCCTCTCAAGAACATCCAGGGGAAAACAAGAATGTTGAAGGATTAAGGGATTAAGGCCTATTGACTTTATAATTTGATTTTATATTAAAAAAAAATCTATTTAATGTAGTTCTGATTGTTGTCTCCAAATTCACAAAAGCTTTTAGCTGTTTAAACTGACCTTAGAATTACATTTTTTTCTGTATAATGTATGCAAGTAATACCACTCTTATTCCTAATTACTTTTAAACTACCCATAATTTATTACAAAAATATATTTTGTTTGCAGTGTAAATGATTCCTGTCTTTGGCATTTGTAACTAAAGCCAATCTTTATGCCATACTTAAATTTAAGCCATTTATTTGATAAAAGACAGTCTTCTTCCTGTAGAAAATAAAATAGGATTACGGAGTAAGCAGAATTTTAATTCCCTGTGGTGTTTTTCTTATCCAAGGGCTATTCAGTCAATTTGTGCACCTACACAGAGACCTGAATCAGGAGAACAGTGTTTACTTCTTTTACACTGTAGGTTTGTCCTGGACTATATCTAATCAAGGTATCTATCTGTCTCTTTAACATTTAACACCAAGTGCTTAAGGGGAAACCACAGCCCCCTAATAGATGAGGGATAATAATTAGAGGCTGTCTTATTACCCCCAAACTCTTTCAGGGGAAAAAAAAAAAAGGTGAAGGGGATTTGCAGGCAGTCTGCAATGCTGGCTGTCCAAATGGTTACTGGAAACTGTGCATTTAAGAAACCTGATTTTTCAATTTTAGTATCTTCTCAGAATGTTGTCCCTTTCCTATGGGGAAAGAGTCACAGACATACACACATTAAAAATAATAATATGGGCATAAAATAACTGATTCCTAAACAATAATTTCTGAGTGTAAATCTTCCTAAGTTTTACGTAGCAGCATCACTACTCCGTGTTACTGACAGATACGGAAACCTGAACACAGAAATGGGTAGGGACTTACCTAAAACTGCTTAGTAGGGCAGACATTACAAGTTTGATTGCAAGTTTAGCAATTTATGAGTTAGAAAACTAGAGAGACATGTCTTTACTTTTACTGTCATTGAAAGTGAAGATACAACACTTTCCTATTAACTAAGTCTTGCTTCCACAGTTCTGTGAAGCATGTAGTCCTCCTTGTAAGTACGGCTTTAGTATTTCTCAGTTATCTGGGTAGTGGATTAGCAAGCGCTTGCCTTGCCTGTAAGAAGATGTTGTGGTGCCCTGTGTTGGGCTGGCTAATCCGTTATGCTGTTTGAGTCTATTTTCTTTTTGTTGGTATAAATAAATACTAAGAATCACTTGGGATGGCATGATGACACTTTCCTGGATCATCTGTCTTAAATATGCTCCAAGGGCTGACGTCTCCTGAAGTTTTTTGGTATTTCTTGATAGCTCTCTCTGAAGAGCCCAGAAGAGAATGGATGCTGCTGGTTTGGGGTTTTGGGGTGGGGTTTTTTTGGCTCTCATTACCCCTGGAAGCATATTAAAATACTGTAAATGCAATGAAGAACATAATTTTGAAATTCTGCATTCATTTTCCCCAGCAATGCACTGCAAATTAAAGACCTACTAAAACATTCACAGCTCGGTATACTTCTAATCAGTTATTTACACCATGGGAGAGTCGGGGAAGGAGCATACCA
>JANZLP010000080.1:7645720-7656652 GCA_026930925.1 Chelictinia riocourii
TTCAAGGTCTTGACCATCCGAGGGACTTGTGTGGTTCTAGTCCAGTTCAACGTAAGGATGAAGACTCTTGTCTGACGGGATTCACCAGTTAGGTAAAGGACATGTTCATATTGCAAACAGTCTTTTTAACTGGTGAAAATCTGTAGGTAGTGCCAGAACTTGTGCAGTAAAGTTGTACCTGATTATGCAATACACAGTTCTTAATGAAATCATATGACTAAGGACCTGCAGAATTTGTAGGTTGTGTTTAATTCATTTTATTCAATTACTCATATAATTCTATGTAAATATAGGTATACTATATTCATACATATATATGTGTGTAGGTGTGTATATAGACACAAAACATACACACTGATACACATATATATATATCTGTATATTAAAAAAAAAAGCCATCTGAATGCTTTGGTACTTGGTCTTGGTTAGAATTTTAAGGCACAGTTCCATAAATTTCTGATACCCTCCAGAAATGTTTTAAACTCTTAGTTCCTCGGGGTATTAAGATTGTTCTCTGCTCAGTATGTGGAAAAATCAAATAATTTCTCTCTGTGATTTAGTACTGGATTAGCTGTTGAGTATGTTGGTCATGTTAAGTTTTTAATTTTTTTTTTTTTTTTTGATGTCTGATGTAAAGGCCACTGGAAAATGTGTAAAGACTCCGATTCAGAAAGCTTTCAAAATCAGGCGGTTATTAAACTCAGAGTAATATTTTATGGAAAAAAAATGACATTATCAGATCAAGCTGTGAAGTTCCAGGTGCTTAGGGTTTTTTGTCTTCTACCTTTCTGTGTATGTGTAAAAATAGTAGATCAAAAATTTTAACTGTGAAGTAAATTCCTTTTTGGTATACATCATTGATATTGTAATACGTACATATTTTAATGCCTGAATTCTAAAAATGAATTAATAAAGTTGCCATAGTACTTAGTAGAAAAACAGGTATTAAAGAAGCTCTTAGTTGCAGATGCTTGACAGAAATTGTATCGAATTATTTTAATATCAGTATAAAATTGAACTTATATTTTAATATTCCAGACTCTGTGCACACAAAGATGAAAAAGCTATCAGAGGGAAGGAGGCAATTAGAGGGGAAATGTTTGTGTGATGTACACATAATTTGTTGTTACTGAGAACTACTGAGAAATTTTTCATTTAAAAAAGTGTCACTGCCTGAAATAACATAATATATTGATATAACTATCTACACAATTCAGAATGTACTGTAACTTATTTTAAAATATTCTTAACTGAATTTTGGACCATTAAAATTTTTTAAAGCAGTATTTTGTATTGCAGTTTTCTCCACTGTTATAATAGATACTAACTATTTGAAAATAAAAAGAACAGTGTTTGTGAACTGTTGACAAATCTACATAATGTTATCTTTTTTCATATTTAAGTCCGTTTCATGTAACAGTATTTTAAGGACTTGCAACTGTTACATACATTTGAACCTTTTTCTTACTATAAAAACAACTCAATTCCAAGTTGTGTAGGGAGATATTCAGGAAGTTTTCCTTTTTGCTCTTCACTTCGTTGAAATGATTCCATTTCCCCTCTACTAGTTCTTTGTTGGCAAAGGTAATCAGACCTCTTTCCTCCAGGAATAACCTTTTATTTGTTTTTATTTGCTTGTATCAGTCTAGTCCACAAATAAATGCATTACCACACAGAATTTATACTTGATTTTACTCTAATAGAACTTGTCAGCTCTCCTTATAGATGTTCCAGTCTCGGATGAGTTGTGTTTGATATTTGCAGAGGGAAGGAAGGTTTGTCTTTCATTGTTTGTAGTCATCAGATGAATCAGAGTTTAAAATATAAGTTGAAGGTGGTTGGAAGCTGTGCAGTTTTTTGGCTCCTAGAAGAAGCTCTAAGCTGTTGCACTTGATAGTAATGTGATGGTTACCCAGAGCTACTGAAAATGTAATGTGCTGTTTCAGTCCTTGATTCCAGTAGTGCAGCTCTCTGTATGTGAAGTACTGTGATAGCTACAAGAAAGGCAAAGGTAGTATAAGCTGTACTGCTGGCTCTCACGGGAGGTAGTTTGTCCCATTGGCATTGCTGAGGTATGAATTTTGAAGGTCAAGAGAACAGTCTTGGGAAGAGTGGCAAGGGACAGGCACAAGATCCTCTCCCAGTTGTTCTTGCATAGCACTGCCACTCAGGCACTTACTGAGCCAGGGAATGGTTCCTTTAATAGCCTTGTGCCATTTTTAATTAGGTTTTTTTCTTGTTTCTCAGCTTTGTGGGAAAGGTTCTGCGTTGTGGGAAGGAAACGAGTTAAACTGCAAACTTGTCATTCCTGCACCTTGGCCCTTTGACATTAAGACTGTTTTGTTTTGTGCTGTATTAATATTACTTAATTTATGCTTGACCTAATTTATGAGAAATTCAGCTGTTTGCAGATATTGGGGTTATTTAGTTATGTAAAACAGTAATTGCAAGAGAGCGGTCCTTTTGGTTAAAACATGACTTTCAGGGGCCATCTCAAATTTTATTTAAAGTTGTGAGGCCTTTCTTTACGTATGACTATAAACATAAAGGATTTTTAAACAAGTGAAATCTCAAGACTTCTGCTATAGCTACAAGATCTCCAGGGCCAAGCTCTAGGTACACTTGTGTAGCCCATTCAGTGATAACTGGATTTCATGATCAGATACACGGTTGGAAAATGGATATATTCTTTAGCCTGACTTAAAAATGGATTCACTCATCATGGAGTATGATCTAGTTCCTAAAATTCATCTCTTTCCCTTTATCATCTAGAATACACAGTACTGATGTTAGCTGAATTTCTAATGTGAACAATTTTCATGAGCCTTTGGTACCCGTTGGAGAACTGAGGATCCAGTTGTGGGCATGTTCAATGTGTTAACATAAAAGAAACCAGTTTATTTACATATACAATACAAAACAGATAGGCATCCGTTTTTATTAACAGGGTTCGCACGAACTGGAAGAGTCACTCAAAATCTTCTGTCAAGGTCACAGTAGAGACCACCACTGATCTCTGCAGCTTTAAAATCCCAGCTCCTTCCTCAAATTTAATAGCCTCCGTGCTCCCTGGAGCATGAGGCAAGGTAAGAAGGACAGGAGTTGAGAGCTATGTATGTTTGCATAAGGTGCCAAAACTGACACAGAGCTACTTTATCACTCCCTGAACTCAGAGTCTGATTTTCCTTCTGTAGCAGAAGAGACAGGTAGTCACTGGAACTTCAGAGCACACATCAGCCCCGAGGAGAGAGACAAGAGACAGGTACTGGTACTGCGACATGCGATGCAGCATGTTAAATGAGCTGTGTGCAACACACAGACAAGCAGTAACTCCTTTTTTAATCCGTGGAAGGTTTCAGGTTTAGTGAGCCCTGATGCTTTCTGAGCCTTGCCCAAAGCATGTGCTAGGACTGCTCTAACAGCACAGTCTATTTGGGGTCACTGAAACTTTCACTATGTCTGGGAGAAGGGTGATGGCTGCAGAATTAAGACAGCTACTATGTGACCTGCAGGAGCTCTCAATGCCTGAGCAAGAAACATCTGGGCATCTTTCAAAATGGAAAGGGCAACTGGCAGATTTAAAGGATCATGAATACACAACACGAAGGAGACATCTCAGTGAAGCACCTGCATCTACCTGTTAAGCCTGCACCTCTGTGGAGCAGAAATGGCACATAATATGCGTGTCCAAAGCCAATCCCAAGTATTTGTACTAGAACTACATTCTTACAGGATGGTTTCTGTCTTTCCATAAAGCTACTCTTTCCCTCTCCCCCTGACTTCCGTGCTTGTTCTCCTCCCCCTGAATTTGTTCCTGTTATAAAAGAGAAGGATACACTCCATTTCAGTCTTTCCTAGGTAACTGAAAAGAGCTACATAACACAGAACATTTGCAGATAATTTTCATGCCAAAGACACAAAGGTGCTCCAATTACCTGGCATGCATTTACCAGGGGAAAGGGAGTGAAGGGATTCTTAGCCTTCCTCCCCTCTGCCCTGCCTCCAACACTGGCTGGTGCAGCATATGGCTCTGCCTCACCTCATGGCTGCTCAGTGTGTCTACCTGGGTGTGCCATGTAGATGCCCTCTGTGACCCCCCCTTTCCTATGCTCAAGCACTTTAGGACTTCTGTAATTAAGCCTATCATGCATTTCTACAGCCAGTATGCTTTCCATCAGTGCTGCTTTTACTTTAAAGCTTAATCATAAGTCTAGAAAATGCATGACATAGTTTGAACTGCATTTTAGGATTTTCTTCACACAGACTGTGGAATGCACACACAGTAAATAACTGAAATTAGTCAACTAATTGTGTGCCCCTTCTTCCTACCCTGCACACAAACAAATGCACACAGACACACAACTAATGCAGGCAAAAATTTCTGCAGCATGACTGTCTTACCAAGTACAAATGTACAGGACAACCAAACTGATCTTTTATCAGATATGGACTGTCCATCAGATATACCACATAATTTAATCAAGACACGTTTTTAAATCTATTTCCAGAAAATATTGTTTCCACTCAGTGGTATCTATCCAAGAAAAAGGAGGCCAGAATAAGCACCTCCTGTTGACCAGAACCCCCCTACACATAAGTGTTTGAACAAAACACAGTTAATAACAATTATTTAAAAAATGATTGAGAAAGGTGGAATCTTTCAGACTTAGCAGCTGCTAATTGGATTGTCCAGTGTGGAAAAAAGGAGGATCTGAGGATGTTCTTTTGCACACTGAAGTAAAGTTTTGCACACATCCAAGGAAATCTAAAACACTGGTAACCTAGATTCAGGTTAAGTGTCAAAAATCAATGAATTATGTGACCACTAAATCAATGTCTTGCAGACATGTCTTATATTGATTTACTACTGTATGGATTTTGTGAGCCCTGAACTCCTCATCTTTCCCAAAGTGATCAGGGAAAATGCAGTAGGCTTTCAGCATGAAGGAGCAGTTTTTTGGTAGGGTATAAGAAAATGCTCTTTCCAGAGCAATAACATGAGTTTGTTTTTATGTGCTGGTAGTAAAAATAACAAGGTAATTGCTAAAAACTCCCTTTACATTTTTAGGAGGAAGCTGGATGTGAGACTTGTTTTCCCAAATTCTTTAGAAGCTTGAAAGTATCAAGCTTTAGGCAAAGTTTCAAGATTTTCTTTCTCTTGCCTGATTCATTTAAATCTTGAAATAACACAGTTATGATCCATATCTGAAAATTATTTACAATGGAAAGCAGTATCTCAGTCCTAGAAGAATATATCCACTCTTCATCTGAAAAACTGTGTCTGTGATCAAGCAAAAATACAAGAATTGGAAAACAAATATTAAAAAATACAAGTTTTGCAGAGAAAACATGAGGTTTGCATGTGTGTGTGTTTGGTATATTTGTTTTATCTGTCTATTTAGATAGTTGCATAATTAATTGGCTGTCTGGTGCTTCAAAAATCCAATTGTACTTGAAATGGGAGCTTATTCACAAGAATGTCTTCGGAAGCTTTCTTCCTCAAATATCTTCATTTTCGCATGCTGCTCTCTGGATTTATAAAGCGTTTCCAGACCTGTTACACAGCCTAGTACAATGGGCCATTTCTTTCTCCCTGAACACTGACACAAAATACATTCTATATAAGCTAACGCACAACTCAAAATCACACTTTGGAAGACCCTTTCTGTCCTTGTTTCTGCAGAAGTTGATTTATGTTGGAAATATTTAGTGAGCTGAAACTTCAAAATTATTTGTCACAAGCTGTGCAGTGGCTTGGAAGTTTTAATTCGGCCAAGTGTGGGAGAAAGAAAAAATTCATTTCTTCTCAAACAGTTCATTAGTATTTCATTTTCTCCATTCTGCCCTCCTTTTTCAAGTTAATCAGGCATCAAAACCCTAACTCAAGACTATGGAGGCAGTTCCACTGATGGGTAATAGAGAAGTAACAGCTTCCCCTGACTTCCACAACGTTTTTGCTCTTGCTCCTAGAGAAATGTTGTAGTCCGTTCTAGACATTCAATCCCTGAGCATGCTTCAACAGGAGGCAGTGGTAGTTTTACTACTGGGATTCCAAGAGTGGATCTAAAATGCTACCATTTGCATAAAACCGGTAGGACACAATTGCAATCATGCATGTGGATGGGCAGGATGGGCATAAAATGGTCTCCGACACTCAAAGCAGTACAATAGAAAACATAGGAAAGGTTCATCTCTTGCCATTCTCAATAAAGATACAGTAAAAGATTACCTCCTTCTGGAAACCGGTGCAAGTCATATGAACAACTCCGGAGTTCAGCAAGCACGTACCATCTGCAGAGACAGTGAATGTTTGACAACCTTCCATACTCTCACACTTAGGTTATGACCAGTTTACGTTTTTTAAATAGCAGTATCTGGAAAGCTATAACTGAGTACCCATTTTCTTCATCAGATCACTTCCAAACTTATTTTTAAAAAAATTACTACTGTGTGTAGAAATTTCATCCCTAGTGCTATCAATGTGCTCTGCTTTGAGCTTCAGTTCAAAGTTATTTCATTTGATGACCATCATCACTTCACAGGCTACATTACAAAAGCACCAAAACCCAAAACTCAGCAGAATGTCAGATACATGTCACAGTATTAAACACCTTCTTAGTACAACGTAATCAAAAGTTAGGGCTTGTGGGGGTTTGGGGCTTTTTTTGCTTGGGTTGGGTTTTGAGTGACAAACAATGAACAGGAGAACCAATAAATGGCATTTGACCTCACTTTAAGCTTATCACTATCAAAAGCCGTGAAATACCTACCAAAATTGTAGGAGCTTGGATTAAAAAACTGCTCAGGTGGTGGATAAGAAAGAGGAACTCCCCAACTTAGACTCTGCTCATGTACCAGAATATCCAAAATGGGTTTTGGAGAAGTCATGCTTATCACAGTATCCAGTGATCACAATGCAAAATAGGGGCAATCACGAAGGAGTTCTTCTGGCCTGAAAGCGAGCAAGTTCATAAGCTAAACACCGACTTTCAAATTAATTATTTGCAGGGATATTGAAAGCAACTTAATAGAAATATACCTTAGTGAATCTGGCATTTGAGCATGATGCCAGCAATTAATGTCAAATACACCCAAATAAGTAGATGGTTTTCCCTGACCATATGTATTCACTTGCCAGCTGAAGATTGATACACTGGTGTCAGGCGATATTACTGTAAAAGACAAGACATTGTTTCTTGTTTGTAGAAAATATGCTATAGCTGATTTTTTTCAGATGCCCCTTTCTATTTTGGCTTAATTCTGTTATATCACTTATGAAGGACAACATTCACTAATAAAAAAAATTTACAGAATAGCAAAAAATCTCTGTGACAGGTTTCAGTCATACTGCCCATTCTTGTTCAAATTCTATCAGTTCTAAGCCAAATCAAATGCACAATTACTAGCTAATTAAGTTTTGCGGACATTAAGAGTTGATCAAGATGTTTAGCTAGATGAACAGTTTAGCAGAAAAAAATATGCTAGGAATACATACAGTTCTACTTTTAGAAAGCGTACAAGTAATTACCATATACGTTTATATCACTGAACAGGCACTATTAATTTGCAGATTAGACTCAATTACAAGTTTTAAGAATAGCTCTGTCCCAGCATATTCAGAACGAAAGAGTACAATTATCACACAAAATAAATATTAAGAAACCAAACCCAACAAACAAGAAATTGGAATAAAGATTTTAACACAACACATTCACAATGTTATACTCCAGTTCTCTCAATAGGTCTTGGCATTTCTCACAAGTTAGACCAACCAGAAGAAATCTTTTCTATGAGGAAGATGTACTTTGTTGCATTCATTGCTTCAAAACGCATGGACTTTACCATGCATTTACTATACAGCTGGCAGCTAAGCCATTCAGCTCTTCAGTGAATGGTTTTCTGGCACACCTGCCTCAAGTCGGTACACAGAAAGTGTCACCAGAAGTTATACAGGTTTAGTAACGTTCCTGTAACTGCAGGAAGGAATAGAGGACACTGCCTTTGAAGGCCAAGGGTCCGCAGCATTAAAAATGACAGCAATGTTTTCCCTCGCCATTTGATACGCACACCGGGCCTCTCTGACTGGGACAATTTTTCACTTGCAAGTCACGATCAGTGTGGAGTGACTTCAGGGCAAGCACCTGAAATGGCGATGGAAAGGAAATTGCCACCATCAAGCCTTCTGCTCTTAGTCCTCTGCTGGACCCGTCCCCATTCCTACAAGCTGCTCTCCCTGAAACGATGCCAAAAAATGTCCTCTTACTGACTCCTCTCACATCACATGAAGTTGCAGAAGGGGAACTGGTAAATTCAGGTGACTTTTGAGCCCAAGGACACAGGCGACGGACGTAAGGGAGCCCATGGGGTAGAGGACACCGGCTGAGTAAATGCAAAGTCAAGCAGGGCAAGATGAGTTTCTTTCATGGATGTTTAAATTGGCACATTTTAACTCACATTTGCATCATTGGGAGTGTGATGCTAAAGTTGGCCAACAAGTGGTACATGATGGTGCCTCTGAGCTCTTCTAGGAGTCTTCAACACCAGTGGTATTTCCCATCATGATATGTGCATGGGAGGGAGGGGGAGATTACAAGAGGCAATATCCACATTATATACCAATAAGGAATATTGAGATTAAAAGCCCAAACCAACATTTTCAAATTGTAACACCTACAATGCTGTATCTAAATAAAAGTGTATGCTTTCTGAATAATCAGGAAACTTTTCCTTAACCATATAACTATGGACTTTAGAGTAATTTAAATCTACAAACATTCACAAAAACAAATGCAAGAAAGTTGCTTAAATGAACATGCATTCCTGTAATAACAGCATTCACGCATCCTCATAAAGCAAAATATCACTTACCCTAGCTTTCAGGTAGATATTTTGCCCTATAATTCTTGTACTGTCAAACATGTCATTACCAGGACCCATGGCCATGCACATCTTTGCCTGTTAAGAAATTTGTTTAAATGCTAGTTAATATGGAGAACATGTGGCACTGCAAAGTGGATGAGTTTACAAGTGATTGTCATGCTGTGGGAACTAATTGTTCCTTGCTAACCATCTCAAATTTGGGCACCGGGTTACTACACTAACCTTTGCAGCAAGATAAAGTTAAGTTTGGGCTGAATGAGCAGAAAATGGTGTATGAGGACAAGACATAGTAAGTTCCTGAAAGAGGTATCCAGAATAGTCCATAAAGAGGTGATTTATTTTTTTTTACGTCCTCTTCATGCACAATGGTCCACCATGTGGCTCTATTTGCTGCTCCACCCCAAGTTTTCTCCTTATGAGAAGTTAATGTAGATCAGGTAAGACATACTTACCCCTCCCACGGGACAGGTGCTCTGTGGGTTATTGCATGACTCCCCTGTGTTTACGCAGAACGGGCCTTTGGTGTTGGGTGACACATCTCCCAAGTTGGAGGATGCAAAGGCAGCAACAAAAGAGCCCTACCAAAACCAGACATGGTCAGATGGATTTTAGTGCCTTGCAGTGATTGCAAACATCACCCGCAGCTTTCCCTGCAGTCAAGGCTGACATTGCAGCCAGCTGATGAGCATGTGATGCTGGTAAACATTTCTGAAGTGACTGGGAGGACTAGAATGGGGATTTAGGAGTGGCCCAAGGGTTAGGGACAGGAAGAGCAAGGGATAATAGGACACACAGGATGCAACTGCCATTTCAGGGGGACCTTCACATTGCTTTGGTATCAAGACAGGGTTTCTTCATCTACCTCTTCCATCTCAGCAGTAGCTCTTCCCCCATGTCCCCAGTTTCTCATGTTACAGATCAGATGTTAATGGATCATTGTAGCACCTTGCACAGGATTTTTCTTCTGCCAGGCTTTCATCATGACTGATTTACAGGGTGAGAGCTATTGGATCTGACTGCAGGAGTTAACATCAAACAGTACTCATTAGAAGCAAGGCTAGTTACACACTGAATGTCAGCTGAACTCAGCTCTCACAGATACTGTCTTTTTTTTCCCCCTGCTCTTTTAGAGAGAGGATGTGTCAACACCAGATAGTTTGATATATTATCAAGTCTTAAGCCATTTTCTTGTTAGACTGCTAGACACAATGTGCCCAGCAGACCATACAGCTAAACGTTGAATCCTGCAAACACTTCTTAGCTTGTGTGCATGTCAACTTGCACTGACTTGCACCCATAACTGTGCACAAGAACTGAGTCTTGTTAAAAGCTTTTAGATAATCCACTATAAAAAGAAACATTTGCAAGCAGGAATTAGGTAGATTTCCTTTAGTTTCCATCTTTGATATAAACCGCACGTGCTCCTCTGCCCAGAGCATTAGAACAGGAATTGGGCAACTGTTTCAAGGTACATGCTGGAGATACACACAGGACACCCTTTTAAATGGCTCGTGACTCAAAGTGTCTGTGAGATGGGTTCATGTCCATGTTTACATTCCAGGGGGAATGATGCTTTTTAAAGGAGCTGTGCTTGCACTCTGAGGATGGCAAATATTCTGGATAAATGAAAATCAGAAGGCAGAACTGGCTGGAAACCATAAGAAAGAAGTGGGGCTGACCACACACTTGATGCCACACTGCAGATGCAGTATCTTGATCACTTTGGATCAAGTATCCCACACATATCTTTCTAGTACTTCCAATACCTGAATCAAAATAAATTTGGTTTATTCTTAAAGTCTAAATAAATGCCACTGATTACTTGTTTGGAAAGTCAAGAGTACACCTTGCAATTTCTCTTCTCTAGAGGAAGAACGTAAATAAATCAAAGCATTCATCTTTGTCCTTTTTCTGTGTTTACCCTGCTGTCTTATTTCACTGTTTGAAAGAACCTGCTTTGGCCCATAGAAAGTACCAACTGCTCCCTCCCTGTTGCAACACTTTTTTCCCCATTATCTTCAGCAGTCTGAAAATACTCTCACCTTTCCAGGA
>JANZLP010000080.1:8139615-8152283 GCA_026930925.1 Chelictinia riocourii
CCCCCCCCCCCCCCCCCCCAAAGGGCGTGCTGTTAACTTGTGAAACGCCACGCTGTAGGATGTTGTGGGTACTGAAAGCTTGCCAGCGATCGGGGGTGCGCGGCAGTTACTTATGTATGTTTTGGTATATGGAAACAGTGGTTGACTCGGGAAGTGTGTGAACCCCAAGGTAACACAGAAAGGGGGTATTTAGACGCGGTGAACGTTGCTTACGCTTCTCTTCTTGTAGGCGCTTTCATAGGTGTCTGCCTTTGGTGGCAGAGAGAGAGAGACAGGCTGTTGGCCTGGGTGGGATTTGGGCTGACCCAGTGTAGTCAGTAGGATGTGGTTGGGTAGGCCTGGTGCTTGCGGATTGTCTGGTGCAGGGATTGTAATTTAAATTGAGAGTGGTTGGTACCAGAGAAAGTTTCACTTCTGTCAGAGGTGCAAACTATTTGCTAATAAATGTTTACTTACTTTATATGTAACATATACTTTTGTTTCTTCCAGTAAACTCTGGTGGGTGTGCTCTTTGCCAAGTCTATCAAGTTGCAGAAACAGCAAATGTTAACTTTAACAGTTAATATTAAATTTTGGATATTAATCACAGACTCATGTATTTTTTTGGTATAGCTGAGTTAATTCACAGTTAGAAAGAGTCTTGTGGAAGTTCAAATACGAACTTCAGAGATTTGAATATTTTTGTAGTGTTTCTGAAAAAAAAGACTCAGCAGGAAGCTTGTGTTATCATATTTTTTTTTTTGTATAGGCTAATGGTTTTGTAAGATGTACAGACTAACATACCCACCTTAACGTATGGGTTAGCACAGTAGATTAGTAATAAAGCTATTTGTGTATCTAAAAATGGAAATGAATGGCAAAAGAAATGTAGATGGTTCTAAGCTATGAGTGAAAGTGGGGGGCTCGCTAATAAATGAACCTGCAGTTGGGAAACTAGTTGTTTTGGCTCACTTCTGTACTTTGGGGGCGGGGGAGGAATTTGAGGGGGGGAAGAGTGTATACTACTTAAGTTTGACATGATTAATTATTGGGGAAAGCATACACGACAAGATGCATCTCGAGGAAAATGTTACCCATGAAGTCAGTCATTTAGTCTGTTAATTCAGTTGCCGTATGTCACAAGCCAATAAAACCATGGTGATAACTGATTACTGCTCTGCCCAGAACCCATTTTCCTCTTCTTTTTTGACTTAGCCGGACAATCCTGTCTTCCCTCCAGGCCTCATGCTATCAGATCTCTGTGTTACTTGGATTTTGTTGTACAATGGCATTCTCCTGTTGCCTTCTGTGCCCTCTGGGACTGACCGATTTCTTGCCTAATCCTTCCTTTCTTTTCTGAACCTCGTCAGTCCCTCTTACCTGGAGAAATCTCCCAAGTTTCCACTGTATGGTCACGAGAGAGTGCAGAGGTCCAGCGCCTAGCCCAACAGAGTGACCTGCTCAAACTCTTGATCTTCTCTTAGGCTCCCAGCCCTGCAATTAGACAGTCAGCATTTCTCCTCTTCTGTGATCCAGATGTCTGATTTCCCACTTCAAAACAAAACCACTTCTAACAGTTTAGTTCTCAGGCTCTTCATTACTTCTGCAGAAAACAAAAACGCTGTCCTGTGCAGCTTGCTTTCTTCCCAGCGGAGCTTTTTTTCTCCTGTTCCTCTCCCAGCTCCTCTCAGAGCCTCAGCTGCCTTTTCTCTGGGCTGTGGAGATCAAAGAGCGTGGCTGTTGAACAACAATCACTGCTGGTTCTTTTGGGCTTCTTTCCTTCTTTTGAATCAGCACCACACTAGTGTGTCAATCAATAGGACTTGCTGCGCTTGTATGTGTCATAGTGTAGATCTTCCTGTGACTGGGGCCCCATAAGTCCCAAACAAGAACCAGTAGCCCAGTTACTATTACTGTTCCATCAAGCACAGAAGGTTCTGCCTCAGGGTAGATGCTGTGTCATAGTGATTTAAATTTAGATTCCTTGTCACGCAGTAACTTTTTCCCCCCCCCGCTTACAGGTATCCTCTGACAAATTATACTTTTGGGACAAAGGAACCCCTGTATGAGAAGGACAGTTCCGTGGCAGCTCGGTTTCAGCGCATGAGGGAAGAGTTTGACAAGATTGGCATGAGGCGGAAAAAGGGGAGTTTTGGAAGGACTGAATGTGTTTAGCTGAGGCTATTGGGGACTGTGGAGACTTTCATGTGGATTTATGGTTTGGAATTTTTTTTTAAATAGTATAATCAAGATAAGTGTATTTGCACTGGATGTACTGTATGTGTCCACTAGGACAAGTGTGGTTATTCATCCAGGAGTTTTCAAAGAGCAAAGTTTAAACGGTTTGGAACATTTTGCTCTGAGATGATGTCAAGCATACTGTACTTTGCACATATTTTATAGCCTTGACTAAATGCTATTTGGTGTCTTCTAAAATTGGCATAGCTCCTACTAAGCTATAATAATAAAGATGCATCTTCCCTCTCTTGAAGGCAGAGTAAAAATGGTGTATTTATGAAGAACTTACACTATGTACTGGGACTCATAATTTGGAATGTATTCCGATAGCCAAGTTTCTTATGTGTGCTTCCCTTCCTGCGTGTTATTATATGATGTGGGGTAGTACTGACCTGTACATGATTGCCAAATCTTTTGGCATGTGTAGGTAAAAAGTTTCTTTACAATTTTTATATATAGTGCACTTACAAATATTTTTATTATTATGGTAAACAGGTGTAAATGAGGAGAAGTAGTGCTACTCAATGTTACAAATACTGGTTTACCAACTACTTAAAGCTGAAGAGCTGCTGCTCTACTCTTGAGACAAATTGTTGACTTCTGTACAAGAACAGAGCACAGCAAAGGGACTTCCATGTCCTTCTCTGATAATTCCAGTTTAAGAACCGCTCTGCATGATTTCTGAAATGCCTGTGCCTTGAACATAACCAGTGAATTGCCTTAAGTTTCTGCTGCGCATCCAGATCCTTTTGCCAAGAGATGCTCTAGAAGTGTGATTCTTGAAATACTGGTTACAGTGACGGTGAACAGTGTAATATATGAGTTTCTGAATAACAATTTGCTGGCAGGCAGCTATGTCAGCAGCTTCAGGCACTGTAGTATGTACTGCAAATAAGCAAAAAAGAGTAGAGCCATTGGGTCTGCGGTTCCCAGTTCCATTGCTCCTTCTGATCCAACCTTCAACGCTGCATTAATGAGTGTTGCCTTCCAGAGTGTCCTATGACCTTTTCTCTTGTTCTGTTTTTGCTGTGAAAGTACAGTTGGAATACTGTTACCATATAGTTACAAAAAAAAGTAGGGAGAAGCAAGTGAAAGTGTTTAAACTTTTTTTTTTTTTTTTTTTGTTAAGCAGGGTTTGAACATCAGGAGTGAGGTGTCAATCTAGGTGTGAAGGACACTTAAAAACATAGTTTAGACTTGTTTTCTGGCTTGGATCTTATGTCAGTAGACAAGAAAATGTTAGAGTGGATGCTGGCTTTAAAACCTGAGTTTGCAGAGGTGGGGCTGAGGATTTAGAGTTTCTGCTGTCTTCAGGGAGATAGGAGGTGCTCAGCTGTACAGGCTCAAAGAGCCAGAAAGTCATTACATGTGGAATAGGTTAATGATTTTTTTTCTTCTGTCTGGAATATCAAACTCTTAAATAGTACAGATTTGGATTGGAATCAAAAATATGCTAGTGCAAAAGCTGAAATTACTACTTCTCTACCTCTTGCTTTTTTTTTTTTTTTTTAAAGAAAAATTTAAGAAATCGAGCATCAGCGTGAGGGTGTAGCATTTGCTTGTTGAGTTCAGTACTATCATGATGATGAAATGGTACAAGATAGATTTCACATTAGATCATAGGAAAAAAATCTTTATATTTTGTAACTCCAGAACTTATTCTCTTATACAAATGACCTTCAGCATTTATTATCCTGGTATTCATATAAAGCCATGACAGAAGCAAGTGAAACAGGTGAGCATGATGTATTTCATAATTACTCAAATTGACACACATTTTGTTTGGCAGAATAACAAGGCAGTGAAATGATAACGTTCTGGTGCAGTATACAGCCTGTTAGAAAATGTTTCTGATGTATTAGCACTCAGCTTTTATTCCATTAGTATACTACATCAGTAGTCACACTTTTGGGGTCTTTTTTGGACTTAGCTTACCGAGTTAGAGGAAGAGCATGAAAGGCAGAACATATTCTTGCTAATTTGTGGAATCATAGAATAATTTGGGTTGGAAGGGACCTTTAAAGGTCATGTAGTCCAGCCCTCCTGCAGTGAGCAGGGACATCTTCAACTAGATAAGGTTGCTCAGAGCCCTGTCCAACCTGACCTTGAAAGTTTCCAGGGATGGGGCATCTACCACCTCTCTGGGCAACCTGTTCCAGTGCTTTATCACCCTCACTGTAAAAAAAAGTATTCCTTATATGTAGTCTAAATCTACCCTCCTTTAGTTTAAAACCATTACCCCTTGTCCTGTCACAACAGACCCTAGTAAAATATCTGTGGCGCGCTCGTCGTCCCCAGGGCCGGGAGGAGGAGGAGGAGGAGGACGTCCTCTGCGCCGTCCGGGCCTGCAGCCGGCTCTTCGGGGCGCTGCTGGAGCGGAGGGAGCTGTTCGTGGGCCAGCTGCCCGCCGAGGAGGCTTCTGTCGCCGGTGAGCCGGGAGCTGGGGGGGCTCCTGCGGCTGTGTGCGGGGAGAGGCAGGGCCCTGAGCCTGGGTCGCCTCTCCCTGCGGCTCGTCCCGGCCGGTCTGAGATTTCGAGACTTGTCCGTGTTTCCCCCTGCAGGTAACTACACCGCTGAGGACAAGTACAAGATATGGATGAGGCACCGCTACAAGGACTGCGTGGATTGCTTGGCGGAGCTGATGGGACACAGTGCCTTCCAGGTCAAGGTAAATCCTGAGCCCACTGCTGAGGAGACGTGAGTTCACGTGGGGGTCCCTTGCGATGGAGAAGCAATTATCACTCTTAATATTTCAGTGTGGGAGGGCAGGCCATGCTCTAAGACATTGCTGGTGCTCTGGCTCACCTCAGCTCACCAGCCTGCCAGTAGCGAGCATGCAGCTTTCTCAGTGAAGAACATCTTAGTTTGCTCTTCCTCCTTTAGAGGTTGCCTCCTTCAGACCTGACCCCTGGTGCCCTTGTTGAGGTGGGTTTTTTTGTGTTGTTTGTTTTTTTTTTTAAAAAGGAATTGTCACTCTGCACCCTCATGAAGTTTGTTGAGTTGGAGGCACGATATCCATTGTGCAAAGTAGAGTGGAAGGGGAGTTTGACTTTTCCTCGTGAACTTCTTAAGGTAAGCTGCGGAACTGAAAAGTTCTTTCTGTCACTTACCCGATGGCACAGATGACCTCATGTACTCATCTTCTCCAGGACTAAAATTTCAAGCTAGGAGGTTTTCAGTGCAAAGGGAGGGTGGTGTTCTTGAGAGAACACTGAGACCTAGTGCTTTCCTCCCTGCTGAGGTGACACCTGCAGGTTTGGGAGCAGCTGCCTTGTACAGCTTTGAGTTGGATTCTCGCGTGTTTATGCGGTACCAGTTCTAGGGTGGTTTTTTGGAGTCCCTGGCCTCACTTGCAAGGATTAGGAGATGAGAGGGAAGGTACTGCCCCTCATACAGCCACCGTGTCATTTCCAAATGACATTGTTTTTGATGGTCAGGAGGGCTTGCCAAAATGGCTTGTGAACGTTGTTCTGTGGCAAGCAGCACACAGCCATGCTAGCTGCCTTTCAGAAAGACGGGAGCCATCACAGCTCTCTGTTCCAGTACTGTAAGACACTGACTCATTGCTTTCTTTTACAAACCTTTTGTTAGGTAGTTGTTGATGGCTTGCTTCCCTTAAATGAGGACACTTCACTCCTGATCTCACGCTTTCAAGAATATATGGAGTATGATGACATTCGGTACTTTGTCATAAAGGCGGTCACTGAGAATATTGGGCAAGTCATGCAGAAGACAAAAGAGGTAACAAATTGTTACTCTTGAGGTGGGTCTGGATGAACTGCTCTGAAATGTGTATCTTTTGCATGAAGCAAGGAGGGACTAGTGGTATATGGAAAGACTTTGGAAGCAAGAGAAATGAGTGTGTTCACTTGAAGGCATTGATTTTTTTATTTCTTTTTTTTTTTTCTTGCTCACAGTATATGCCAATTATGCAAAGACTGTCTTCAGTCTGAAACTGGAAGTAGTTCAAGACGCACGTACTGTTGTTCTTGCAAAACCTGGTCTGCGCTGTAGCTTCTGTTCTCCCCAGATCTCTGCAGCTCAGGTGGCGCACACAGAACTTTTAATTCTGTTCTCTCTCTGGTGCAGAAGAGTCTTTTCTTTACTGGGATCCACCGGTTTTGTTAGACCAGAATTAGTTCAGGGATAAGTTTTGTGTTAGGCAAACAAGGCAAATACTCCAGGACAAGATAGTGAGAGGTGTATGATTCCTGTAAGCAGAGAGCCTCAATCACATCTGAATCTGAATGGGAGGACACAGCCTCTGGACTATAATTTAGCCACTTGTTTCCTAGGAAAAAGTCAACATCTTTTTTCATCCCCCACCTTCAGCTAGATTTATTTATCCCTTTACTATTCTCAGTAGCTCTGCAAAACTAATTTCCTTCATTTTTTGGCTTTTTTGGATAGAGAGGCAATCCATCCTTCCATACTCAATGCGGTTGAAGAATGCAACTCAGGCAAAAAAATCTAATCATAATAAAAGCATCAGTGAAAATTCTGCTAACAACTTTGACCAGGATGAGTTGAACAAACCGTCAGATCCAGTATCCTCTTTCTTTGCTGATGATTAATTTGTGACAGTACTATTTTAAAAGTAAATTTAGTTTTTCTATATACTTTTCTCTTACTCGCGCTTTATCATGGTTCTGAGAAGGCATGCATTACTGCATATTCATGTAAATATCCAGCACATACTGGTGAATCCTGGTTTTTTTCAGATGCTCAAATTTTCCGTCAATTTCAATAACCAGCACTTCTTCTGCTGACTGCTTCTCACTTCTTCCTTCTATTCCCAAGTTCAGAGATTCCACATTTTATTTCCTCTTTTTCTTTCTGCTGGGACTTTTTTTGTGTGTGTGGACAGTTCCTGAATTTTGTATATTTTTTTTCATTTACAAAAGCTCCCAAAATAATTACCTAAACCCAGGAATTCATAGTTACTCAGTCAGTGTTGTCTCCTACCTACTTGATTTCAAACATTCCCTGTACAATTAAGGCAACTCAATTTAAAATTAATTTTGAGTAAAACAAATACATATACCTAAATTGCAGCTAAACATGTACCAAAACTTGCAGCGCACTTTTTCAGTGAAGGACATACTATAAAGTGTGAAGAAGTGACAAAAATATAATAGAATGGTTTGGGTTGGAAGGGACCTTAAAGATCATTTAGTTCCAACCGCTGCCCCTCCCCCCCACCATGGGCAGGGACACCATCCTCTAGACCAGGTTGCTCAAAGCCCCATCCAACCTGGCCTTGAATTATAAGGGTGAGGGTCACAATACCTTCCCACATGAACATATATCTCAGTTCTTTAATGCAGTCCAAAATATGCCTTATCTTTTGATTCAAAGGGCTTCAAATCAGCTTAGCCCATCAGTATCGTGGAAAGCTAGCAATAATTCTTATTAAACCCACTAATGTTAACAGGGGAAAAAACCTCTACACATACAATATTATAAAGCTGCAAGCAGTGATTGTAACAAAAGGTGAGGTGCCTGAAGTTTCAAAAAGAAATTGATAAAGCCTTCAAGACCCCATTAAAATCTCCCCTGGGAATAATTTGCAATCTGCTCTACTTCATGCAGACATTCAATTAAGCATCTGAGTGTAAAACTTAATCTAGTGTTTTATTTCACTATTGGTCTCCTTCCCCTCCCTCCCTCCATTTCAAGTGATTCAGCAGGCACACTTTCTCCACAGTACCAGCCCCGTTACTCTGTAAGGGAGAAGGATTTAACTGATCACAGCATCACACAAATTTCACATAAGCCTGTGATCCTGTTGCTAGCATCAGTCAGCACTATGCTCTCTAAAACCAAAGTTTGGAATCTGCAGCTTTTAACAGATGGCAGGTCCTCCTATCCCACTGTTATTTGGTGCAAAAGCAAGATGACATCCACAGAGCCCTTCTTTTTCCCCTTCTTTCATTTCTATACCTTTTCACAATACCACGTTTACAGACTTTTCTGATCTACAGCAATTTTCACTAGCTTTAATGCTAGGCAATATCACAATTAATTTTTAGCAGTATTGCAAAAGATGCAAATGGTATTTGCTCATGATGGCTCCAGGCATATTATAACATCTATGTTATACAGCCTTTTTCATGGATCATATCCTGTTATTACCATAATGTCCTACTGGCTGTAAACCTGCATCCCTCAAATATGTTTCAACAAGTTGTCAGCTGCATTTCAAAGCAATCAAACAGTAAATTAGGCACCTCAGAAATAACAATTTATTATTACTCATCACCTTGGGAGATGATGTGCTCTGGACTCATGAAAGCTGATCATTGTCTTCCACTTCCCTCTTTCATAAAGCAGCTTTATGTGAAGTAGACAAAACCTGCAGACTGGTGACAGTCAATAGGATTGCTGCAACTGAAAGGGAGAACTATAATAACAGAGCTCAGAGAAAATACATGCAGGAACGTGCATGCTAAATCATATTGCAACTCTAGCATTAAAAAAAAAGACAGACAAAAAAGACAGAAGCAAGTACAGGGGAGAACTTCAAAGTCAAAACTGGAACTAGAAACAAAGTGTAACAACTTTTCTGTAGCTGTCTATTGTTCTGGAGCGTGACTCAGCAGAACAAAGGCTTTTGTCTTTGTTTAGAAATAGAGTCCATATTGCATAGGAAGTGGCAAAAAACTGCTGTCTGGAATGTGACCATAGTTCTATTTGTTTTCATGGGGATGTACCACAGAAAGTCCCCAGCTTTATAGAGACAGTAAATCATGACCCTGTTCCACATGAGCTGATGAGACCAGGACAAGACTCTAGTTTTCCTGTAAGCATGGAGAAGCAGTCAATGGAAAAATAGAAATTTGTAGAAAAAATGATTAGCAAGATGGTCATAGCTGAGAGCATTCAATTTTTTACTTGCATTTAATGAATCTGCAAATACATGTATTTATAAATTAGAATAGAAAAAACATTCTGAGAAGCACAGGAGTACATGACATAGACTGTGCTACCACTATGATCCAACACTGTTTAACAGTCACCATAAAAAAATGCCAGCAGGTTTAAGACTAACATCTATATTTGAAATATTTGTACTTCCGTTTTTATATCATATCTGTCACAGACTTAAATGTTAAAGAAGGCTGAAAGGGGAACATGAACAAATAGTTTTTAAATCAATTTTTTTTAAAAAACAAACCTTGTTTTAACAGTACCAAGAGATGCTGTTAATCACTTGGATGTGCTCAGACCAAGAGGCTGTAGTTTATTAGCATTTTTAAGTTAAACATTGTGTAGTAGAAAAAACAAGCAAGCAATATGTTCATTTAAAGACAGATTTTTCTGTTCATGCACATACCACAATATCTGTGTTTGGACTAGTTTCTGTCACTGTCCCTTCTCCAAGCATTCCCATAATCGTCAATCATCAGTGAATTTTCTGATAGAAAGACAGCATTATTCTACATACAGAAATTGCCTGCTATCATGCAAAGAAGGGTACTTTCAGTTAAGAATTATGTTTGTTCTACTGTATAAAAGTTTATCTTCTTTATCTTAGTGAAGTAATGTTTATCCTCAGCTTGATAAAATAAAGCTCTACCTACTTCCATGGACTTTTTTTGTCTTTCTTAAAAACGTGAGTGCACATATCAGAAGTTTTTGCTTGCCTGCAGAGTGAATGAGTGGGAGTGTAGTACACAAGTAAGCCCTGTCTATGAATGTCACGGTTGTGAAACACATTATAAATAAAACCGTATGTTCTTAGAAGAAATTTTCATCTCTCTGCTTTTGCTGCATGCTGAAGGAAGTGCTGGGGTAGACCTCAATGCAGGAATGAGAGCCTGCATACACATGTAAATTAAGGTTTGCAGAGAAACTGATAAATAACAGAATAATTTCTCTAGTTGTTCTGCACAGTGAAAAGACACTTCATTCCAACAAGACTAATATGATTCTGTTTCCTCTCTTACCTTCTCACTTTAAACAGTTGTGAATTGGTGTTAACAGGTACCTGCGATAGATGTCTGATGTCTTAGTGTCTGTCTAATACTTCAGTGATTTTCAGAGCACATACCTCATGATGATGGGGAGAAGAAAGCATCAATCCATTGTGCTAATAAAAATAACAATGAATAATAGATTTAATCTAGAGTTGGTTAGAAAGTTCTGTAGTTTGACCTACAGGTTAAAAACTTCAATGATACACTGTGTAGCACTCCTCAGAAAAGCTACTAAACCAAACAAGCCATTTTGTCAATTCACTGTAACATTTTGTAAAACATGTCTCTGACATGCCATGGTAATAGTTTCTTTTACTGAAACCATGTTCTTCTTTTTCCTTCCTTATTTTCTTTTAAAATAATGTGCTTTGGTGACAAAGGAAGACTAACACAGAACATAGTGAACAGAGATACCTCATTTCTCTCGTTTCATGACTTCTTTTAATGATCTAAAACATACCAAAGGGGAAGTGCCATAACTCCTCTCAGTGTAATACGAATCTATTTTGTTTCCAGTTCTGGCTTATGCAGTGATCTCCACCACGAACAGTTTTCTTTCCTTGGCTAGTATCAGGTAATGTGCAGACATATAAGGCTGGCTATGTGTTACCATCATGGTATTTTTCTCCTATCCTTTTGTACCTCACTTGCTATTAAGGTTGCTCTTAATAAAAGGGGCAACAACAAAAGCAACACTTTCTAAAGTGTTGCAGTTCTGTAACAAAGGAAAAATTAATATTGGGAAAGCAAATCAGCAAGCCTATAAAGTTAGGTTATTCAAATGTGTGAAAAGGATAGCAGAAAATACCTCAGAGAATATGACAACAATCACTGCGTTATATAGGGGAAAGTGCTTCTGTAGATTAATACAAATTATTTACTGTATACTTCACTAAATGTTATGCTACATCTCCATGTTCTTTACCATCTATAACTGAGCTTGTTTGCAGAGCTAGAGAGCGGAAAAGCACCAGACAGGCTTTCTTGTCTCAAAATCGAGTCCTAATCAAACCTTCTTATCCTCAGTGTTTATTTGTGTGGTAAGCATTAACCTCTTTTTGTACAGGTTGAGATACTGATAAAGAGAAGTTAAGCTTTCCTCAAAGCTGAAAACGACACTGGCATACAAACCATATTCACACTATGGAGTTTGCAGGTCCATGTTCTGACAACACTTGTTGTTAGACCACTGTTCCATTAATAATAGGGGGTTTTGCTTGTTTTTTAAGCAACTTGCTTGCCTAGTATTCAGATACACCTAAAATACAATCACTAACAGAGAAGAGCATGAAATGGCTAAAACAAACAAAAAAAAAAATTAAAGCTGCATACATTTGTAACACTTCACCCACAATCAGTACGTTGTTTCATGTGGCTTCAACTTTATCACATGTTCTGGATGTCTTATCTGTTTTATTTCTTTTGTTTTATCACACATTCTTTCATTTTGCATCCTGTCTCTCATCTCAGACATTCCAAAGGATTTAGACATGCAACCAAGTATGCACAGCACGTGTTCTGAAAGCACAGATAAATTAAGAAAAATGTACCTGATTGCAAATGGCTTCTCTCTGCCATAATTTATCCAACTTTCATAAATTAGAGCATGCATATCTTGCACACAATTTTAGACATACAGTCAAGTATACAACTTAAAAACCTGGTTCCCCAGACTCTTTTTTTACTGCAAGATGGTAAGCCACCGCTATAAATATTAACGCTCAAAATTTAACACTGTGGAAAAAAAAAAATTGGTTCCTTGAAAGTTATTGACAGATCAGCTGCAACCTACCAGAGGATGAAAAAAAATACCAGATGGAATAGGAAGAAGAAGAAGAAAAAAAAAAAAAAAAAAAAAGGACTCCTTGCCATTAGTACATCATACCAAATGCTGTATTCAAAAGCCAACCTCTCCCCTCCTGCCACAACAAACCGTTTCTTGGGAAATTGTTTATGTCATCTTCAACTATCAATGGTGACTATCAACTCCAATAGCTAGATATGACCAAAAAAAAAAAAAAAAAAAGGCAGAAATACTTATCTCATAAAATGCTGCCCAGATTTATCTGCCTTGCAAATCCCATTAAAAAAGAAAATGCAGGTATTCACTGAAGATTGAACCTTAAATCCCACAAACCATTATAATACCTAGTATCTTGACATTTGACTTCACAGCAAAATACAAGTACTGCCAGAGTGACACACACACACAAAAAAAAAGTAAGGCGATAACATTTATAGCTAAAGGTAACGTGACAGAAAACATACGCTATTTTAAAAGAAACCAAGTAAGTATGTATCTCATTGCCTATAAACACACACATAGCAGCAGCACAGTTTCACTGCAAGAAGATTTATGAGGGCTTAAAAAAATACAAAGCCAAACCCCTTAAAACTAGTATCTATATAAATCCCAGTTCAGGCCAGCAAGCCACCCGAAAATCTCACTTAGATTGGTTCCAAAACCCCAGG
>JANZLP010000080.1:8416641-8430224 GCA_026930925.1 Chelictinia riocourii
AAAACTGCATGCATTGCAGCTTCTTGGTTGTAAGAAACCAGCATTTTTTTTAGCGTGGCCATGCATGTTGGTATCATATATATATATATAATTTTTTTTTTTCCAGGCCTAGCAGCTAGCAGTTGAAGGATAGGCAAATATGAGACACTTTTTTTATCTGGAGAAAAAATTGTGGTTTTCACTTAGCTCCTCTCTAATACATGACAGTTAGAATGAGAGGAGATTCCACCAGCTGTGATCATCAGATTTGAAGAAGTATGCAGTAGTATTTCCTTTTGACCAAGATCTTGAAAGGAGATTACAACGATGCTATCGAAACTTTTAAATTTCCAGGTGTTTCCAGCCATCTTTACTCAAAGTAGCTACTGAATGGTTTTGTTTTTCTACTGTAGCACAACTGAAATTATTAAGAACCCAGCATCCTTTTGAAAGAAAACCCAGCATAAGATGATGTAAAAAAATGTATCTCACCAGTTTAAAAGTATACACTCAGAGTCATTAAAGTCAACATTTATCATTCTGTGTTTTGTTCAGGTTTTCATGCTTGTATTCAGTGAACTTTAAATATCTTATCTTTGTTTATATTCTGAACAAAGACCTCTAAGAGCACCTGCTTTAAACAATAGATAGGATATCCTCTGGAAAACATCATTCCCTAACATCCTCCCTGATCAGATTAATTTTCAACAGAAACAGTGTTCTTATAGATTGTTTTTGCACAATTTACATTGACAGTTGGCGTACAGCATAACAATCAGAATCTTAAAAGTAGGATGCTTGGAAACGTCTAGCTGTTAGGAAGCGTTGGCATCTCCATAAAACTTAAATTTGATAGTTTTGGTTCCCAGAAATGCATGCGTGGTGTCATATATTGATGTTTGCTGTGTTGAAATGTTGCTGTGTGATGTTATGTATGTGTAATATCTTCCTCACCTTAAAATCCTCGTCTGCTGATTCTTTTTGTTCCAGTTTGTTTTCAAACTGCAAGTTTATTTTCTAGCCTCTAACTTACTGAAGGACGATACAAAATAGATCGGTGAATTAATTGTCTTTAAAAAGTTCAAATCTACTTTTTTAGATCCTTCAAAGTACATGCCCTATCAGTCCATGCTGACAGGTGCCACTCATGAGGAACTGGCTACATAAGCTGAAGTTAGGTCACAAAGCTGAACAGTTTCTTCTGAGACCAGTGCTGAACCTATTGAGGTGCTGGGCTCCAGGCCGGATTAATATCGCTCTGCTTGACGATTCATACTGCAGGTGGGACCGGCACGTCTGTCTGCAGCCTTCCAAGGGATATCTGAATTTATGAAAATTTGTGGGGCATAAATTGTCTTCCAAATGGCAGTTGCAACCAGCTCTGTAGTGTCTATTGATCAATTAGTTGATCTTCAAACTTATTTTTCAGCTGCACAGAGTACTGTTTATGGAAGACATGGTTTTCTCAAACACTATGTATGTTGTGGTTAGCCCCTCAAGTATTTCACTAGAAAAGTTGGGTTTGACAGCCTTGAAGTAACTAACGTCTATGTGCCAACACAGGACGTTCCTAAGGCAAAGTGAATAGTGTATGACCAGTATATTTTGTTTGTGTGCTTGGTAACCTGTATTATGTTAACGTTGGCTGTTTTGTTTGTGTGGGGAAAAATTATAATGTGAGCTGTATTGCTTAGATGGTATTTCTCAAGTAGTACTTCAGCAGTGCATGAAGCAGACCTCTGTTAAGTTCCTCACCTCTGAATGTATATGAAAATGCACTGTCTGGGCTCATTGCAAAGTAGGAAGTGTTCTTTGGTACATGACACTTCAAATGAGGTCTGGTGGCATTAAAAAAGTCAAGAAAATAAGGGACAGTCTCCAAGATGGATAGTGATAACACATGGCTGGAGAGTCACAGCATCGTGATCGCTAGTTTAAAATTCAAAGATGCTTGAAGAGCTGTTAGACAGCCTCAGCTTAAAACTGCTGAAGAAATAATGGGCTTTCTGTGCTGCTCACAGTGATTCTGTCCACAAAGTCCATCCAATAGAAATAATTCTAGTTCAATTAACAATTTTTAAACAGGCAATTTACAGTTAATTGTCTATGTCAGATAAATAGAGGCAACTTTTATGCGGATACCTGTAGGTGCATTTTAGTGTCAATATTTTCTTGCTAATAAGTTGTATGTATGGCTGGATAAATTTGCAAGAGACACAAAGTTAGGTCAGAAAATACTGTGGTACTGAGTTTCTATAGGATATTCTCATTGTGGCATTTCATCAGGTGGGCCTATTTGAAAAAAAAAACCAACTTTTTGTATACTTGAATGGAGGGGTGCTCCACTGAATGTAGCAATGAATGTAGATTACGTGTAAAGGATAGAAAGCCATGTCCTGTAGTCCAGGTGCACTAGAATAGTCTTCAGATGATGGTTAAAAACCCACCCACAATGCTGTGTTCTAGGGAAGGAACAATTAGAGGGCTGTTGAGTAGAAATATTAAGGCATGTTACCTCTCTGTGTTGTTATGGCCTTGTCATTATGGATATCAGCAAGCCAAAAGGTCAAAAATACTTCCATGTGAACAGGGTTCAGAAAAGAGTGCCAGGACCAATTTTTGAGAAATATGTCTTATAGCCCAGCTTAGTTTGGTCAAGAGGGAAAAAAATGGGGTACTTGGACCTGTGTGCAAAGAGATTTTTGAACTTAAATGAACTTCAACATAGCAGAAAAGGCCTGTCATAGAGTCCCATATTCCTAAAGCTAAAAAGAAAAAAAATCCAGGCTGGAAAACAAAAGTCAATGTTTAATCTTGAAGGTCCTTCATAAGTAGAACTGTACGTCTAATGCAGTTGAGAATCTACTACAACCTTATTTTGGGATTTTTGGGGTTTTTTTTCAGACAAGACTGGATAAAAACCAAAATATACTGCATGATCTGAAAAAAAAACCACCCAAGAAACAAAATAACCGATATTTTGTTTTATGTTACAAAGGAGATGAGACTTAAATGGTCTCTGCCTGTTTCTGGCTGAAAACTATGAAATGTGGGTAAACAAAAAGTTTACGCTAAAACTTGTTTTTGTAAGATGCTAGCCAAGCACCTTCAATTGTCTGCAATTATTTGTTTGAGGCGGTAGATTAGTTGACAGACCTAAGGACTGGATTTGGTTAACTTTGGTTTTAGGTTTTGGAAAATATTTGACATCATAAGATATGCTGGAGAATATTGCTCCCTTTAATCCTCATGTCTTCTTCCCTAGTTCAGTGGCCCATATTTTTCCTATTTGAAAATTCTTATTTTTCCAAAAAGGAAAAAATGAGAGAAGGTCACATTGTTTTAGTAAATTAGTTCCAGAAAGTATTTCTTGAAAATAAATTGTTTTTAAAGTAAACAATATCCATCCCTCTGTTTTATTTTCGTGGGTATTTTGAGATTTAGATTACTAATATTTTTCAGTCTCATGGATATTTTTTCTTCAACTAAAAGCCTTTTGACCCTCACTTTCCATTTCAAATCCTTTGTTAAGTGGAATTTCAAGGTAAAAACATGAAACTTATTTGCATCACTAAACTTTGTCTTTTATAAGGTGGAGATTAAAACCCGTATTTTCATATTTGTGATGAAAGCAAGCTTTCCTTTGAATTTTTTGTGTCATTCTTAATGGCATGTTTTAGATCAACTCTTTGTTACTGAGGTCTAGAGTATTCCATGTTGTGTGTGTGTTAAGGACTGGAGATGACCAGCTACTCGGTGGAAGTGTTATTCTTGCTACTCGGTGGAAGTGTTAGCATTCTGTGGACTTCTTCAGGCCCCCTGTTGCCTCAGTAGATAAGAGTCAGTCACCACACAGAACAGGCTGCAAATCCACAGCTGTAAAAGTAAAGGAACTTTTCCAGTGTTTCAGAAGAATAATATTAAGAATAAACATGTTGTTTCAATAGTCCACTGTTTAGTCCATATAGCCCATAGTTTAGTGAGCTGCTGAGTTCCTGTTCAGGGGAACATACAAATTGTTTTTGGAGATCAATGACTACATCTAACTGCAACCTCATGTGTGTCAAGAAAATTGATTATAAGGTTTATAGAACAACAGGAACTTTTAACACTAGTGACCTGGCAATATTAGGATTTTTGGTTTACATTAATAGAGAAAGTATCAGTAGAACATACTATTAAGTTTTATATTGCACAGGGTTACCTGATCCTCCCGAAGGCTGTCTGTCATTGGAGAAAACAAGGTATCAATCTATTCCTCACAGTAAAGCTTGCTCTGGGGTATTTATTTACAAGATTGAGGTGTAAGTGATACGGCTTGTCAAACAAAAAACTCAAAAGCAAAATGTAAGTATAGTTACTGCAGAAAAGAAAAGTGTTAGTTTGAGATGCAGGAATAGACACAAATCAAATAGCACTCCCTACTAAAAATCTGGCTTTCCTTTTCTCCATTTAGTTCTGTCTCTTCACGTTTGTTTGGTATCCAAACCCTTTTCTTTCTTCTGTTTGTTTTTTGTTTGTTTGGGTTTTTTGTTTTGTTTGGTTTTTGGTTTTTTGTTTGGTTGGTTTTTTTTCAAAATGCAAGACTGGAGGTCACTTATCTCACTAACTACAAGTACAAATGTGTAGCAGGAATTGTATGGGGAATAAACAGATGCAATTCAGATGCAATTTTAATTGATCTAAGTGAAATTATTTAAATATGAACTAGTACTGTCAAACAATTTCTTTAAAAGTGAACATAATTTTTACTGTAGGTTTACCCCCTTTCCTAACTCTAAAGAAGATCTTAAATATTTAAATAGAAATACAGGCAAAGACATAATACAATTTTCTGAGATAACAGCAGAGGCTGTGGAAGAGCATGATCCAAGAACATATTATTAACCGTTAGTCTTGTCAAATGACGAAAGTTTCAAATGATGTTTAAATGGCTAAAGCTACAATCATGATTGTGAACCAAAACTGAAGGAACTTTATTCAGAGAAAATAATTTAGCAAAGGAATACAGAGCCAGACCAAGGAAGAAAAAGTCCTAATCAGATAGCACAAGTTCAATCTACTCTATAATGACTTTGATACCTGGGAGTCAGTAATTAAGTGCTTTTATTTCAGAATTTGTTGCACAACAGGAGGAGTTAACATCTGATTGGCCAGTTTGTAACGGACTGCAGCGTTTCCTGAGAACTAAGAGTGAAGTGCAGTTTTTCCACAAGCAAACAGGGTAACTCTTCTCTTGTTCCCTTGCCAGTATATGGAATTATGTTATGCCACAAGCAGCAGTTAAGCTTATGCTAGCAAAGCATTCTCAGAAAAGCACTCGAACCACTGCTTACAAACTCTCTCTTCAGTTGTTCAGAAACATAGAATAAAATCTCACAGCGCAAACTGAACATGGCACCATGTTCAGCTGTGCAAACCTCAGACCTACCCGATCTAAAAGCGATCACACATTACGTGTACAGCACAAAGTCACGCAGGAAATAGTCTCGCCTATGCAATATGAAATACAATGCATCACTGGGCACAAAGAACAGTATTTACATTAGAACTCTGCAAACGATGGCATTCCTCAGTTCTTACTCTGCTGAATCAAAGACATCGTCTTTACAACATAGACCAGGTTGGACTGGAATATTTACTTAGTTAATATCTGGAAAATTAATGCAAGGCTACGTTGTTGACAACTAAGTGCAGTGTGTAGAGAAAAGCGTGAGATTGTGGGTTTACATAGACACTATCCCAGCTGAAACCAGGACAAGAATATACCCAGAAGCACTGACAGATCTGAATAAAGCACATTGTTGAGCAGAGCAAGGCGGCTATTAACCTTCCAGCTTAGGAAGCTGAAATTCTCCAAAGCACTTGCCAGATTCTTCCAAAGCACAACATAACCAAAACTAATGCAGTTACTCAAGCAGTCGAAAATCACCTTAAAGTTTTAAGGGGAAAAGTGACCTCCCTACCAATCCTCCTAAACAGTGAGACTTTCCTATCTCAGGAACATTTATTTAATAAGTCCTAAGTATAATAATTGCAAGCAGTCTGACAGGAGACAATTAAGTCTTTCTTCCAATGCAGAGCTCCAGGCTCCATTACGTGCATCGTATCCACTCATGTTTATGGAATATTACTTTCTTGACTTACCCCAAAATAGGGAACCTGTTGCCAAATATTCTTGAAGTTCTCTCAACACAGAAACAGCCCTGCCTGAAACTTGAAAGAGATCTAAAAAGAGCACACCAAAAATATTATCTTCTGTAAGGGATGGATGTTCTGTACTGGATCTGTGTGGAAGTACTGACGTACTTACAGGCAAGATACATCAAGTAAGATTGATCTCTTCTTCGCACAGGGTCACCAGGTTTCTCTCAGAGAAAACAAGATTTAGATGCCAAGAGAACGTTCAAACCTCATTTTCTCTGCAGATACAATTCTTTGAGTCCAAAACAAGGATTTTCCTTTCCTGCCATTACCTTAAGCAAAATTCACCTACAAATGCATTCTCCTAAAAACTCCCATTTGTTTTCTCCATATGCTCAAAAAGAGTTGAAAGCACTGGATACTTCATAGTTTTTTCTAGGTTGTCTGTTACACATTCTACTTGCTACTACAAAACCCTACATAACACAACAAAGATCAGAGAGCAGTCTTAATTAACAATTAACTTGATACCTGAATACACATTAAATGTGCTACCTCCTTCAGTGAGAATTAACCTTGAATTTCCAACATACAGCCTACATATGGCTTGAAGCCTGTTAGGCCAGTTCAGTTAGCCAGCAATATACCCCAAACACAAGGCCCTTGGATCCCACTCTCCCAGCAACAAACCTACTGCATGTGCATTGTAACAGCCCTTTCTCTGGGGCCTGCGGCAGTCTGGAACAAGGTACTGCTAAAAAACAACTCCCAAAGCAAAACCCAGGCTACCCTCTCTAACAAATCAGCCTGGAGACTGTCTTTCACATGGACAAGCTGCATCAGTGCTCTAACACCACAGCTCTCTCAGCCACTCTCTTCTGAGTTGACAGGGCATTCCTGGTACACAAACCCGGTGAAACCACCCAGCTGCTGGTCATGTATAGATCACATACAGTGCAGAAGTACTTGGGGAGAAGCTACTGCCTATCAATCTCACTAGAAGACTCTATGACTATGTCTGGAGATGGTGTCCAAAACTTGTGTCCAGAACAGACCAACTTGTCTTGTGCTGCTGGATAGCCTATGGATAATTTAACAGAAGGATGTACACCTGGAGATACCATCACCATGTCATAACCTACTCCCTCCCCCCCTCCCCCAATAAAAAATAAAACCAAAATCCACACACCACCAGCTCTCAAATCCTGGTCAAAACAGAGTCAAAAGGCCCAAAAAACCCATCAGTACAGAAAATTCCAAAAAGCTAGTACTGGAAAGAGAAATAGAAAAAGTAGCAGGAATAGAAATTCTTATAAAACTTCTAGCCACTTCTCTGCATGCCTACCTATTCACCACTTTAACATACATGTTTGACCACTACTGTAATAGCTTTCCTTACTGTCCTTGTACTATTTCCTGTTTACAGACTTACTAAGCTCAACCACATGTGCAGAACAGTCAGCAGGTGAGCTCATAACTTCCAAGCACCCACACTGAGGAACTGAAACAAGATGCATCTATAACACTTCCAGGTGATCAGGAGCAAACACTGAAGGCCTTCAATACAGAGTAACCCTTATTAGAGAACTTGAATGTTTCACCTAGCTCTTACATCAGGCTCAATAACAGAATTTCATTCCTGCTAGAGAAGTATTAATTTCCAAAGATGCTCACATTTAAACCTCAATAAATTATCTTACTTCAAATCTACCTTAAATAATCCCTGATTTCACCTGCTGCTATGACCGTGGCCTCACAGCAGCCAACTGTGGCATCAGGCAGGAGCACAACTGAACACAGAACTAGCCAACAATCAGGAATGACTGCATCTACTTCTCACACAGCTCTTAAAATAAGCTGGCATGACTTTGTTCAAAGACAAAGATGTGTCCTTGTACTGAACTATGCTCTTCTTTTAATGATCAGCAAGGACTGACAGCTGCATTTAAAGACATCACAAGAAACCAACTAATTTGTCTTAAAAAAGGTCAAACCAACTCTAGTTTTCAGCAGATATTTCCTATTTTTCTTTATACATGCATGAATAAGCTTACTCCATGGAGCAGGTGAGCAAGAACACAATTAAGACCACAACTATTTTTTAAGGTTAAAGATGAAAGCTAATCCCTACATGGATGTTCAAAGAACCTGTCACACAGCATAAACTCTATTTTAGGTGATTATGCTTTAAAAGAGTTTACATAATAAAGGTGATTGACAGAGAAACACATTTATGATCTTTCTTATTTTTAAAAAAATTCTTTACACTTACTACTCTCTGAGGTACTACAACCTACACACAGTTTTCAGGAGCAACATGATCCTCTCAATTTAGGACATTTCTGATGAGCTCCTAAAAGACATCACTAATTTAATGCAGATCAAGTGCTGAACAAGATTAACATGAACATTACAAATTCAAGAATGAAGTGTTAAATTTTGTCATGAGGTTTAAAGTTACACATGCATTCGATACTCAGTTTCTTGGCTTTGATAAATTGAAGTTAAAAATTACCTACTTACTCCTCTTAAGCTTTGTGTATAGTGTCTTCAAAATAATTTTGGACACTCCTACAATTTTTTAATTAGGTCTTAATTTCTGTATAAGAATATGAAGTCCTTCATATCAAGGATACTCTAGAAGAATCCAGGACAGACATTGCAAGCACCTTCCATTTTAATCTAACCAGTACACTGAAAACTTGTTCATTACAATAAGTTTTACTCACTCATATGAAGTCTGTGGCCACTTCTTTTCAAAGGTTTCTCTGCTCCATGCCACAGTAAACTTTGAAACAAGCAAAGATAGATGGATGTTTGGAGAGCCAAAGCTAGCATAAAAGAATAAAGCAAATACTATCACCTCAGTACTGCCAACTCCTGCACAATTTTTCAACACATTTAATAGTCTTAAAGCTTCAGCTCTTGAAGATGTCCAACATCCCACTCCTGCTGGAATGACCAAGAATCAGATTCGCATATGCAGATGATCTTTTATCCAGTACAAAACTGGAACAGAAGCAGTAAGATAGCATAGCTGAAGAGCAGCAATACTAAGTGACAGAAGTTCTGCATTTGATAGAAACATACTAAAACAAATGCTGTCAAAAATACATGAATACTACATCTCCAGAATACCGCCCCCCCAAATACACTCTCATTACAGCAACTGTACTTAATGTTTAAAGTAGCCTCACTCATTAATGTATCTAAGTCCCAAAGCAAGATAACTCAGTATTTTAAGTGGCAGTAATCTCTTTCAGTGATGGGAAAATAAAATTTTCGGTTGCCTGAAAGAATCCAAGGCTGGTTTTTCCTTTGTCAGCATTAACTCAGGCATATTTATCCTGAGTTATATTATCTTCAATCAAGCTATGGAAGTCAAGATAGGAAGCCCGTGCATAACTGCACAATATAGACATCCAAATCTCACCTGCATCAGATGGGGAGAAATTATTTGTATTAAAGTGTTCAAGCATATTTTCTCTCTTGTCCCAGCAGCTGCATAAGGAAAAAGTGACCTGACATGTCCAACACAAACTATGGAAGTTCAGTAATCTATTTTCAGTATTAGAGGAAAAACAGTTTATATTCTCTCAAGTTAAGACAATAAAGTTGTGTTCATTCTCAACCATTTTTGGAATCTAAAACTTCCTTCAGCTTTGAAAGTGGCTTTAAAGCTAGCCACTGCACTGGAGTTTCCCCATCCTGCCCTCAGCCATCACTTACAGTCTAGACTCATTCCCTTCAATACCTCAGTATGCCATATAGTTAAAAAAAAAAAAAAAAAGGATTCCCAAGTGGATTCTTACCTTGTCAACTTTGCTTTTTCAACCTTAGATTGGTCTACTAGAGACTATGGAGAAGTTAAAATCCACAATCATGCCATTGCTTGCTGCTCTAAGACAGTATCTTCCCTCCACATTTTGGAACATCATCAACATCAAAATAACCAGCTATAGGAAGCTAACACTTAAAATAGGAGTAGTTTCAACTAAGAATGGCTTCTGCTTGTTCCAAGAAAAGCCACATTTATTTTTGAGCCATTTGTAAGTGAAAAACAAACCCCACTGCATGTAACCATACATTCAGCAAATGGGTTGTATTTCTTTGAAATTTAAAAAAGTGTCCAACATTGCTACAGGCCACACTACAGAGAATATTAATCTGTCTGGCTGGTTTTAGAGAGAAAAGTGAAGTTCATAATCCAAAGGCCCAGAAAGCTCCTCCTTAATCATTACAGATGCTAGAACCCAAGGGTGTTGTCACAGACCAGCCTCAAGGTCCTGCCTCTCCCCAGAAAATGCTACAAAAAGATAAGAATTTGAGCAAAGAAAAAAGCGCAACCACATAACACCAACTCTTGAGGTAAAAATTAGCCTGTCTCCTCTTCCCCAGACAGCTGGGGTTTTTGCTTTTGATGATCAGAAGTTATTTACATCTCAATTTTTGCCTTAAGGTCCCCGATTTCCAAACAATTCCAATTAATCTTATGACCCAGAAAAGCATTTCTGAAGCCTCTTAGAGTATTCAAAAACCAACTTCCCCACTGTACACAGGAAAAGGCTTCTTCTATGAAATTTGTGTTTGGCAGATACTGTTGAGATAACATCTGGACTTGTCATTCCAAAGTATACGTGTTTCCTCAATTATTACCAGTACTTAGAGAACTCTGTGAATACACTGTTAGACACCAAGCCAAGAACTGCCAGCATGCAGACTCTCTACCAAACTTATTCCTGTAGCTGTACTAGCAACTTAACCTTAATGTCAAAAATACCATGCTGAAGATACCTTCATTTCCTCCCTTCTGAATCCCAGTCATTTATTGGTTTTTCTTTACACTCATGCATTAATAAAGTAGTTTGAGGGGTAGGTTTTGTTCTTAAAAAACCCACAGATAATGCATACTATGCTAATTAATCAAAGGCTCATTTTTGAGAGAAGAATTCCGTTAACACGAATACACTTGATTGATAATACGCAAACAGCCTAAGAAACCAGAAGATACAGAGGGAATGTAAGTATGCCTTTTTAGAAAGGTCATTTGCCAAATGCAAATGAAAGGTAACTTGCCTGTTTCACATAATCCTCTTTATACAAATGTAAATTCCTTTTGTCTCAAGCATTCAAGGTTAACTTGAATTTTTCAAGAAAAACTACCACTCAAAGTTCTATATGTAGAATAATAAAACCAACACTGCTTATATTGCATCTCTGGCAAACTAATGACTGCCAAAGCAGTCATTTAAAACATGGATTGCGTGTTTCTGTGGATGTATTGTCTTCCAAGTAAACTTTAAGCTGTTCGCTGCTGAAAAATGTGAATAGGTCAGCTCCTTCTCTGGCTTCTAAAACAGTCTAATAGTAAATACACTTCAACAGAGTAACACTAGACATGCTTTTAGACATAAGGGAAACCATGTGTTCTAGAACTAAGTCCTAGTCTGGGGAAAAAAATTAGCAGACAGAAGTGAGTAATAACACAAAGCCAAGGAACTTTTTTAACATTACAGTTTAAGTTAATGTTACTATGCTATCAAAACTAACCAAGTTATATCTAAGCTAGCGACCCTTTTCCTCACTCTCCACAGTTTTGATCAACAAGTTACAAAATGGGGAGGGAGGATAACACCACCAGACACAGTGGCAGGAAGGCACAAACACAAACTGTTTCCTGATTCTCCCCTTCGAATACTTCAAGTTCCAACAGCTTTATTAGCAGCAGCAAGTAAAGAATTGTCTGACTTCTTACTTCAGGAAAAATTCTGCTTTGTGAATCCTTGCATTTAAATGCTGGGTTAAAGGTTTTTGAAGGAAATTGCACATAGTTTTCAAACACAAGTTCCAACTGTCTCTTCAGGATATGTGAGCAATATTTCAAAGATGATAAACACAGGGAAAACATTCATCTAGCTAAACCTACTTCCAAGCTGATGCTTGCAGACTAGCTATAAAACACAACAGAAACAGAAGTAACTCCCTATTATTTTGTCAGTGATAAAATGAACTGGAAAGTAACAGTGAGGGCTGAAAAAAGGCTCAATGCAGAGTTAGCCACTATGAAGTGTTTTATTTCCCCCCTATGCCTGAAAGCATCTCACCAGATTGGTTATTCATTGCCACTAAGGCCAGTCATGTTTAAAGTCAAACTAGTCAGCAAAAAGTAATCTTCAGTAATCATTCCTACTTAGACTCTCTACACCTCATCTCATTTGTCCAGCAGTAAATTGTCACAATCTAGCTTGGGAGGTCTTTAAAATTTCAAAGATTCACAACAGAGAAATCATATTGTTTTCAGCTGTAGTATTCTCTTCTCTAAAAACCTAATACTTTCAGATAATAGTTTAGGTTTTAAAATTCCAAAACCTCAAAAGCAGATTTTTTTTTTTTTTTAATATCAGAATTTGGCTTGGGATCTTCCTCAGCCTTATATGAGCATATCAGGAGTTGGCTCTACATATAAAATAACCAGGAAAGACAAGCCATTCCATCAAGGTTGCAGAAATGCTCAAGAGCCTAAAATACACTCAGTAGAAGCAGACATTGGTTTGTGGAACATGCAAGAGTGGAGGCTGGTTGTTTTAATTAGAAATGTCCTTTTGTGCCAGGCCATGCAGTTCTTGGTATTTTTTTATCTACAATGCATAGGACACAGATGTGGATTTCAGCACGATTTGTAACAGAGTACATGCCAAGATCATTAAGTATGAAAGTCAGACTCCACAGTATGCCTCAAGTTGTGCTCCATCTGTTTAAGCAAGCTTTAGTCCACCCGCCTGCCATAGGCTGTGAAAACTGACCATGCCTGCTCTGCATCTATACAATCCCATAAACACGAGAAAAAAGAGCAGCTAGACTGTATAGCAAACACTGATTTAAGGAAAGGTGTGCCAGGCAGGCAGTGGGGACACATTTCTAACAAACTGTCAGAGCTAGTCATTTTGCACTGCACTAACTTAGAGAATAGGTATTATAAGTCAAGTTTACTGAGCAGACACTTTTTGCTGTACATATTAGGATTGCCTAACTGAGAAGCTGAGCTATTGGAGAGAAGTGCTCTGATGATTTCATTGCTCAATTATGTAAATAATTTTAAACTTTCACACAGACAAGACAATACACTTAATCCCTAGACTTATATATGCTTACAGATTTCAACCTGTAAAATTTAAGACCCTTTAAAAAATCTGACACCTTGTTTGGTTAGAACAGCTGCACTGTTATTACTGGCACTAGTTTCACTACAGGAAAGAATAAGCAGCAATGTGCAAGTGAAGAGTGTAGCTTCAGAGTACCCTTTAACAAGTCTGGTAATATGCTGATGCCAAAACCAATGCTGCTTTTGTCCTGCAACTTTTCATTCTCACCAAGGCACTTACTTAGCAACTACAGCAGCATGAGCTGGTGCAGTTTGCTGCAACCAAAAAGAGATTAACCTCTTTCAAGCATGCTAATTT
>JANZLP010000080.1:8548508-8559371 GCA_026930925.1 Chelictinia riocourii
TATTTCTGTACTTATGAAAGTTCTGAAATAAAATAACTATTGGTGTTGATGGAAGAGAAAGCACCATTGCATGAAGAAGGGTCAAAAATATCTTTTCTTGGCTGCTGTTTTCTATTCAGAGCCAATTTTCTTGGAGTACAGCCATAGTACCTTATGAGAAGAAGTCTTATGCACCTCCTTACAGATTTCTGTTGGAATTTGTCTGATTGCAATGGAGAAATAACTGTGTGAAAGAGGATACGTGATTTTTTTTTTCCTATTAAATTTGGGTGCCAAAAAAACCGCTACCTAAAACCAAAACCACCATCAAACCCTACAGTTCTGCACAAATATGGCAGGAAAATAAAAACAGGGCTTTTTCACTCTTCCCTGACAGCTATTTTATCCAGTGCATTTCTTATTCTGTAATCCAGATGAATCTTCTTGTCTCTTGGGTTCATGCAGAAGTTTTATTTTCTTGCAGAAAATGAAGGCAGCTGTCTCCTTGCTGCAAGGCAAAAGGGATTAAAAACCAAAAGCAAAAAAGAAAAATCCTCTCTCTTGTTACTGCACCTCAGTTTATGATCCTTTTCCTTTGAAGGACAGAGATAAAGAGAGTGGATACCACTGGGGAAGAAGAGAGCAAGCTACAGCTCAGCAAGTTAAGCTTGGTGCTCCCTATCATCATGCCTGATGCTCCACATTTCATAAATTGTACTCTCAGACCTCCATTTCCAAATGTACTTCAGTAAACTCATAGCTCAGGACTAGAGCAGAAAGACTAGAAAGGAGGTAGACTACTTCAAAACTCATAGTTAAAATAAAAATAAACACTTGTCTAACTTCAAGCCTTTCCCTCATTCCTGTTCATTGCACTTCTTCACCATAGACACTCATTTTAAACCTTAATTGCTGCACTGAATTGAGGGAAGTCTCCCCAGTTGACAGCAGAGTCAGGATAAAGAGCTACCAAAATATATGTAGGTAATTTTAAGGTGTTTATTTCACACCTAAGAGTTCATAATTGATTTGGAATTTAGATTCTCTATTTTCTCCCGGCATGACAGGAACAGCTATGAGTCTACCTCCCTACAAACAGGTCACAGGCACACAGGCAACACATGCAACCCTCGGCTCAATGCTGAAAAGCGCAGGCCATTTCTGCCAGGCTCTAAGGTGAAAGCATCAACTGCAAGGCTGACAACTGTCAGGGTGTCAAAAAATCAGCCCCAACTCATCACATCTTTTTTACATTAAAACTGTGATACTTCCACCCAGTTATATCAGAAGGAATATTTACATTTTATTCCTCAGCAGTAATCTTACTCTTATTTACAGGCAAGCAGGGTGAAAAGTTATTAGAATACAATATTTTGACATTCTGTTTGAAAATAATTGTTATTCATGGGCTTTAATTTAAAAGAAGTTTCAGCAAAATCAGAATAAGAGCCAAGTCCAATAAACTGCCATGTCATATATATTTGCAGGACCGTACATACTACTATAATTGAAAATTATTGCAAACATATCTTCAGGTTACAGAAAAGTATTTCCATAGGAAGATAACAGAATTTAAGCTAGATGCAGACAGAAAGCTACAACAGTCCTCATTTTGTTGTGGGGTTTTTGGTTTTGTTTTTTAAATAAGTAAAATACATCCTTCCTCATGAACAATAATAATAATAGTTTAGACAGTGAGAGCATAATTCAATTCCTAAAGCATAAGATTTATTTGGAAATCACTGGAACCATTTGACTTCAACACAGGCCTGACACAGGATTTGGGAGAGGCACGTGGCCTGTCAGAGTAGAGGCTGGAGCACAAGCAGGATGCCTTAAAGCCATTACAATGGCATTAAATGTGGTGTTTAAGCAACCGAATCCCACCATGCCACTTAGTACATCTACTTCATTGGAAAGAGGTGCTTAAAATATAGCATCTTCTCTGTGGTTTGCAATAAATAATAAAGGATATGAAAAGCCCATTAAAAATGAATCAGTGGCTTTCTATTGACCTAAAGAGGCATTAAGTCAATCTGATAAAAGCCAGTGCTGGGACATAGTTGCTGTATTCTGATGTTGCTTCTTAACAATTGTTGGCAGAATATAGCCATTTGTCTATGTCACAAGGAGCCATTTTTTAAGCTGAGTAACAACTGAACAGGTTTTTGGACAAGAGGTTTGCAGACATGAGAGTAGAGGGTTAAAAAAACATGGTTACCAAATTAGATGATCAATTTTTAGTTACTCAGATTAATGAACAAAACAAATAGGCCAAATTTGGGTAAGTATTTTCACACCTCTCTCTGTGCAAGAATCTCTGCTTGAATCAAGGCTGGAAAGAGCAGCTAGATCACCTTGTCAAGTTTTAGCATTGTCATCTTTAATAAGAAAAGTAAAAAGCCAGGTCCTTCTCATTAAAAAGCAGAAATCTATCTTGGATCTTATATGCTCTTCCTCATTACAAGACTATTTATATAACAGTCTGATAGACATCAGCTCTTCTTGGGCTTACAGCCCTTGAAAATAATTTTAAATACTTTCCTCACTGTTTTAGCCTACATATCTAATTTTTCATTATTTATGACATACAACAGCTCAACTTTCAAGGTCGCACTCCGAAGAAGTCAAAGCACATTTCTTTTTAGGTTTTGTTTTCTCTCAGAATTCCAATCAGCTGAAAGAAAAAACACCACAGAAAATACAGTGAATGCAATCAAGAACATAATATGGTTTCGGTAAATGCTTTTCAAGGGTGGAGAGTTACTGAGGAGCTTTTTAGCTAACGCTTTACTTTAATGGTACATTTAACTAATGTCAAATTGCAATGGGGCTTGAGTGGAAGTCCGTGTGATGTGCATGTAACTACCCAAGAAATTCATTCTGACAGTTCTTTTTGCAAAAATACTCGAAGACAAAAGGAGACCTTGGAGCAATGTCTGCTTTGTATTCTGAATCTTGCTTTCCCAAGTAGTGTGCCCAGGCTTTAATCCCAGGAAAGGTTTCATATCAGTGCATTATTCCAAGAGAGCAGAGCAAATCTCATGGTGAGTGAGGCAGGCAAAACTTATCCTGCAGTCACTGTAAGTTGTCAAGTGTTTGCCACGGTGCACCAAATTTTAACCCTGTTGGCAGTTTGAACCTTCGGGCAATCACATACATTTCTGTGACAGGTGAAGAAGGACAGAGGACATGAAGTCTGGTGTATGGTAAGAGATGGCTTTTTAGGAACAGCTCTACACTTTCCATCCACACTCTATATTCTCTTAAAGGCAGAGTTAAATAGGCAAAGAACCATGTAACACTCTGTGGAGTTCTGGAAATTTGTATCAGAGATGTAAACTGGCTTGCACATGAAGCAGGTTTTGCTCTTGGTACATGCTAAGGGTTTGCTTGGCCAAGGTGGAGCTGTGGCACTTCAGAACATAATCACATCTGCCGCCATCACTCAGCCTGTTCAATGTGGAGGTTACTACAGTTTCCCTGGAACATCCTCTAGACTCCACATATTTCCTTGTAAACCAGACCAAGACACATTTCACTGTACACCAGGAACAGGCACTCATGTCTCCTACATGAGCTCTCAGAACAGGATGGTGGCACCCCTTCTCCCATGGCCTCTGACCCTGTCACTGCTGGCCAGATGTATGGGCTTCCATTCAGAGCAGGTTTTGCACTACGTTCACAAAATGAAGTCAAACATGGTGACTACCACAACACAAATCATAAAGAAAAAAATGGTAATAGGAAGGGCCAAGCATCACAATTGCATTCAGCACTTTCCAAAGAACAGGAACTAGTTAGACACAGGACTTTCTTCCAAGGTCCTAGAATGCCTAAAGCCGCATGTCACTGTATATCCAGCGATGCTGATAATGGTAGCAATGTGCCAAAAGAAAAGTCATCCTTATTCCTGGTTATTAGAGATTGGTTTAAATCTTAGCATGGCCCATGGTATAATTTCTAAAACAAATAATTAGATAAATAAATAAATAAATACATGAAATTAGATGTTGTTCTCACCCCTATAAATAACCCATTCCTCTCTTTCTGTTACAATTTTACGCTAGCATAAGAATGTGTTGTGGACTGTTGGCAAAAATGCTAAATATTCAGAATTACCTGATTGTATATTTATGGCTTAGAACACGGTATGATTTATTCCATCTGTTATCCACTTAAAGGCTTTATCACTTATTTGTCACTCTTACTTTCCGGTCTGAGAAGGGCACAAGAATGGTACCATGGTAAAGAGGGATGCCCTTCTTTCATCTTAGAGGATTCGCTAGCCTGAGTTGTGTCTGCAGAGCCGAGCCAGATTCTTCCCTTGCTGAATGTAGGCCTGCAGCTCTTCTCATGACTTGCATCACAGGTACCCAGTGGAAATTAGATGAGATTTTGGCCATCACAACCCAGTGCTTCATATCTGTCTTTTCTGGTAACATTATTATTCTAATTCAAGGGGTATATTGCAGTTCAACACCTTATCTTCAGGAAGAGTCCCATAACACTTCACAGCATAGTCATGCAATACTGCTGCCCATAATTCACCAGTGTCCTACTAAACACCTGCTAATGGGATTGCTTTGGATTTAAATTCGAAACTAGTCCTTTACTTCTGCTACTCATCCGTAATAACCTGTGCTTATGGGAAAGAAACCAAATATATCTTATGTGAGGAAAACAAAGCATATTGTGCTAGGATGACTTTATAGGGACATCAAGCTCAGTGACTCTTCAACAATTATACCTCAAAATCTGTTTTCAGTGTATTACTTGTGGGTCTCAGGTATATGAGAGTACTCTTGTGAGTTCCTCCCAGAGCCTGTAGTCCCCATGACATGTACCATATATGCTTGTTCTAGTTAGAATAATGTCCCAGTTTTGTATCTCACTATAGAATGTCTAGTTCTCATTCACTGAGATTCCCTGCATTTTCCATATTTTTTGTCTAAAAGCATCGCTTTTTTGCCATAGACCAAATCCTGATGTCATTGAGCATTCTTTATGTTTGCAACAGCCAAGTCTTAATGTATTTTCCTTTAAAACAAACATTACATTGTCCTTAAGCTTCATCATGCTGGGTGTACAAGTCCTGCTGACCAGGTGGTTACTGATTTCACCATGAGAACAGTTTCTTGATAGCCTTCAATTTCCCATCAGCCATCAGCCAAAGCCCTGTCTTTCTTCAGGCTCACACAGAGACTGGGGAACTGGCAGCCTCAAAAGCCTTGTTTCTTGTTCATCTCTTTTCCTGCCTCTTGTTATGAAACGTCCCGTGGGTTCAAAAGGATCCCTGTTGTGTAGACCCACATTGTCCACTTGTGAGAGATTTAACAACACTTTCTAACAGTTGCAAGGTTTCCGCATACTCATAATGTGCAATCCCAAACCAAAAGACGATTTAGACTGAGGCTGCTGTGGGACTTTGACGTCAGATCAACAGCTGGGGAAGAGACCCCCTTATGAAGGGTAAGGGTAGAAATCTCTCCCAGTAATAGTGTGTGGGCAGAGTGCACATTTTGGTCTAGGGTAGCAGGGTAGGATGTCAGGACATGTTGTGACAGGTGTTTGTTTGGCAGTACATACTTTGCACCATCTGCACACTGTAACTAACAAAGTACCAGTTAGAGCATGGGACAGTCTGCAGAAAGCCATCCAGGTGACAGAAGGAAGCTCCCTTAAAAATCCATACTCTGAATATTTTTTACTGTATTTTTGTTACACTCAAAGAAAAAAAGCTGAGCAGTTTTAGTATCTTGATGCAAGATATATTAAATGTTAAACAGGAATTGAGTTGTTCTATTCCATCACAGATGCTATAAAAATTGAAATTATCTGGTATCTTTTTAATATAAGCATAACTTTTTAAAATGTTTACTTTAGGTCAGGAGTTATATAAGGCTTATTCCTAGTACTCCTTAAACACCATTTCTGCTCTACTTTCTAATGCCCAAAATAATTTTCCAGTTAAAAAGCATTAATTATGAAGACACCTATACCTTGTTTTCCTCCTTCTTCATAAAAATTTGTATTGATAATACTGTGTGTTCAGATGAAATTGAAGTCAGGTCAATTGATTGTTTTATGCCAGTATAGGACAGAATTCAAGCTTTTTTTTAAACTCTGAAAATAAAAAGTATTTTTATTCATACTAAAAGCCACTGTTGGAGAATAAACTACAATACCTATGTCTGCTTTTGTGTTCAAAAGGGATTTGTTGATAGATAACCTGGTGGGGTGTTGTTGCCATTAAGAATGCAGTCTTACAATCTAGAACCTTATATGTGCTGTCTTTAAATGTTCAGGAAACATAAAGGAAATTTCTCTCTTCCTTGGTCCTTGGCTAATGTGTATAGGAGTCTTTTGTATGATCTTGAAAATAGTATCAGTATATCTTTCTCCTGCTCAGTCTACATTTTTACAAGCTGCTTTGTTGGCAAACATCCTTTTGAACAGCCTCAGGAAGTGTTTTCATGTTAAGTTCACCCAAGGCAATAATTCAAAATGATGTTTCGGTGTTTGTGCAGGACACCAAGGTGAGACTTATCAACACACAAAGACTTTGTGAAATAAAATAATGAAACTGGAAAAAGTATGGCGCTCTCTCTGGTAAGAGGTATGGATTTCTGATGGTCTAAAGATACTGTATGCTTGCAGATTTCCTCGTAAGTCATCAGTTGGTCTGCTGTCTTTTTATAGTTGTATCTTTTGATACTCTCTCTCCCCCATGAGCCTTGCCTTGATTATGTTTTCTTCTAATATTTTGTCTGTAAGATTATGAAGATTTTACAGTAAATTTTAATAAAGTTTTTGTATGGCAAAAAATATTGCAGTGTTTTTTTAAAATGCATAAAATAAATGCATTAGAAGTGTTTATCTAAGCCATCTTTTTAACTACAGACAGTAACAAGGGAATTAAAACCATTACTAGACCCTTAAATAATATAGAACTTTACAAATGCAAGCTTGTTTCACGACCCTAGAGTAATACTGTCAAAATGTTTTGTTATTTTGGCTTGTACCTGTCTCCCAAATGAGGCACACACTGATTTCATACAAATGTTGACAGTGTCAAGTACTAATGGACACCCAATGTTCTGGTAGATCAGCTTTTAATTTAAAAACAATATTTCTAATTTCAAATTTTTATGGACTTGGAGTTCCATAAAATGAAGAAATTCCTTTGTTAAACTTTCCACTTTGATGTAAGCCTCTCTGTGAAGCTCTTGCGTTCTGAAATGCATTGACGGCATTTTAAAAAAATTATTTTGCTACTGGAATATCACTAGACCTCTGAAATAATTTAAGTCTAAATGCACACTTGATTGTTTACCAAGCATTTGAGCATAATCTAAAGAGCAGGTAGGGGTCATATGCCCTTAACTTACCTTAACTATGGGTTGCTGTTTCCATCTTGATTTTAGCTCTAGTGGTCAGCTGAATAGCAGCAAGCAATAGAAAAAGAGTAAGTATAAGGACAAGCAAAACAAAAAATTATGTCACTGTAGAAACTAACAGTGCATGTCTAACAGTGCAGTCTGGTTACCTCAAGGATTGTGTAGTAGAACCATAGAAGTAAAGAGGGTCAAAAGAAAATATTGAGTAGGTACTAACTTCTCAGGAGTCTTAAGTGGGCTTGGGTTCTTTAGCTTGGAAGAGGGCTGATAGTAGGGGGCAGACTTTTGTATGGCAGTGAATGCTATTGAGGTAGCACATTGAAAATTATTGCCTTTAAGTACCAATGGATGCCCACTGAAAGGTTGGAGCAGCAGGTTCACAAAAGACAGAAGGAAGTACTTTATCCACAAAGGGAGTAAGAAAGTTATTGCCACATTGCCCTTGCTGACGAATGCTGTGCTATGGTGGTAAGAAAATGTGTGTGGATATGGCAAGCGGTTATGCTGACTCAGGGAGAGGACAATGAAATAGGATACTGACTCTGTAAACTGCTGTTTGCCAGTAGCTGCTAGATCATTCTGTGTGCCCCTTTCTGTTTTTGAGGAGGTGAATGTGTGTGTGGGAATTGCTGATACCAGGTAGTGACCTAGTCTGACCTAGTATCATTGCTCATATTGTTGTGAAAGAAGAGATGAAGTGCCAGTAGTTAGCAGTTCCTTCTGCTATTATACACCACATAGACAAGATTTTGTCAGCTAGCTTCTTCCGGAAATACTTCTCTTTTTCCCCTTTTAGGTTTCTGATTTTTTTTCTTGTAACCTGCTTTGATGTGGTTTAGGGAGCTATATGTGTGGTCAGAGAGGGAATTATGCTGTTCCATTTTGACATACCTTTTTCTCCCCTCTTGGAAGTTTCTCTTTATGCCCTCTTGTGCTCCTGCATTAAAGTGAAGAACTCTCTCTGTGGTGATTTCATCCTCCTCAATGAAGACAGAATAGACAATGTTAACAGCACAAAGAAATGAAGCTGTAAAGTCATATTTCTGGGCCTTCCCAGTTTTCCTTCCTTCTTTCCTTCCTTCCTTCCCCTTATTAGCATTGGAAGTTGATTAGCATTGCTTCAGCAGCTGCCTAAGTTATGAACTCCCATTGCTCTCCCAGCTTTAATTCCATAGCATTAGCTGCCATGCATGGCCACGGGTATTTGTCAGCCTAAAGTATTTCTTACCTAAGACTTCAGAGCATGACAGATATGAGAGTGGCTTTCTAACAAATAGGTTTCATCCAAATCTTCTATGATTGGTTAGAGGTATACTTTACCAGGAAAAAAACCCACAAACCAACCCCAAAAAGCAAAACAAACGCATACAGCAAGACAAAATAATCTGGAGTTTTCTGTTTGTGATTTTCATGCTTTTGGCAGGAAATCCATGTAATACCTACATTTGGATATGGTTTATTTTGGGCTTTGGAAATGCAAGGTAACTTTTCTAGCTTGAATTAGTCTATGCAAGGAAAGAGAAAAACCTAAACCCAAACAATAAAGCCGTTGCTGAGGTTAGCTTCAAAGTTGTCCCATCTTGGCCTGTGTTGAGGGTTACCACTTACATGTCTGTGAGGCACAGAGATAATACCAGTGTTTCATCAGTTCCCTGATGGCCTTGTACACACAGAGCCTCATCAACCTTGGACGCTTTCTATGAAAGAGTCTTTGGTTTGAATGTACAATTATCCAATGCTACTCTGTGCACCTGGAAGAGAAAAATGGAGCTACTTGAAGACAAGTTCCTGCCATCAGTTCCTGTGAATAGACATGTGCAATCAACTGCTTTGCAACCATCAGAAAAAGCAAAAGAATTAGTGGGGATGCCAGATGAAGAAGGTACCAGTTAACCTGATGACCACATTAGCTGTGACAAAGCCTTGCCAGGAAGAGGGCTTGAAATCTCAGGTACTGAGAGAATTGATAGGACAAAGCAATTTTACTTTTGTAAAAAATCAAAAGTTTGGGGTAGTACAGTAACCTGATACTGCCACAAAGTTTCCTGAGTAAAGTCTTTCATAAGCTATTTTCAAGGAATGGTAGTCTATGATCTTCCCATATGCACTTGTTGGCAGTCTTCTTCAGCCTTCATCTACCCAATGTTCTGAATGTTCTCAAACAACAGGAATATGGATTAAGCTTTTATATTGTAGATCAGTATTTTCAAGTCTTAGCTATAAGATACAAACCAAGACATGACATAAGCAGTCCTCAGTTACGCTTCCATACTTCAAAAATCCTGCCCCCCCCCCCCAAATTTGAGCACCTGCATTGAAGGAATATACTGAGTACTACACAGCACCTGACTCCTGCCTGTACATTTAAATACTCTTCATTTAAATGTTCAAACATACCATGTTTTCACTGGTTAGGGTTTGACATATGTTATGGTGGAGGGAAACAACTTTTCATCATTTCAGGTGAGTACAAGGTGCAAATGCAGAGACATTTAGGTAGAGGTCTTCCAGTGAGCCCAAAGCTGTCCCCTGTGCCAGAGGCCAGGCTGTGCAATTCATGTGAGGATCTGCAGGCTACTGCAGTGTGTGCACTGAGATCATCAGCACTGGACAAAATATACCAAGCACTTAAAATTTCACAGGTACAGTAAGTAAACATCCACCTGGCATGCTTTGTGTTTTCTGATAGTAGCGTGGATGTTTAGATAGCAACTCTGCATGTTGAGACCTGTGATTAAAAGCTGTTTTTTTTCAGCCCCACCCCAGGTTGCTTTTGTCAGTCAGAGCATTTTCTCATGTTTGAGGTTTCTCAGCTGGGAGGATTATCTTTGTGGGGCTGGAAGAGGTTTCTCTGAACTTAGAGAAACGTGAAGGGGTGATGCTGGTATTGTTTTGATCTGCTACCTCACACCTACAGTTTTGAGGAAGACCCAATCTTTGTGTTTTTCGTTTAATAATTCTGGAAAAAAAACCCTCATGTTTGGAAATGAAGTCCTGAAATGTGGTGTGAATGTAACAAATACAGGGACATCTGCTTGCTTCTTCAGAAAAGCTGAAGCAGTAGATTGGGAAATTATAAGAGCTACCATATATTGCAATAAAAGAGTAAATGCAAAAAACCACGACTTCTTAGGGAGCCTTGCCAGCACCAGTCCAACAGAAGACTTCTTATAGGAAAATGAAGCGCGCGGTTGCTTACCAGCCTAGCCCAGGACTTCCTGGCCTTTGTGATAAGGTTAAGATTGCCTCACATCAAAAGTGTTCTAGTATAAAGTATGTGAATTTTTGCTACTTGCAAACAGAGGAGGACTGCTGATATGCTTAACATAAGGGCTCTGTGATGCTATCTTTGCTTCTGTAGGAGAGAAGCACTTACTAAGACAGTTTTAGGAACCTAGAGCAGCTTGTGACCCTATGGTGACAAGCAACAATATTAGAGCCTGCTGTAATGCAGGCTATGCCTACTGGAGCGAATGATGCGGAG
>JANZLP010000080.1:8748296-8758889 GCA_026930925.1 Chelictinia riocourii
AATGTGAAGTAGGTAGAAAAATCAAAAGGCAGGAAGAAAACTATCTTCTGCTGCAACAGTCTTACCCATTAATCACTGGGCTTCACAAAACATACAGTTCTTACTTGTAGAGCAAATAGAATAAGTCGTTATGCTGGGAAACTGCTCTGTGTCTGCCTGAGTCCTCTACCAGTTTCTCTTAGTTATTACAGACAGTTTGAAATGCCTTCCTGTCTATCTTGCATCCATATTTTCTATCTTCTGAATCATATTATATTAAAAAAGAATAAAAATTAAAAGTGATTTTGGCAATGTATCAAAGTTATTTCAGGAGTAACTTTGTTCTTAATTTTCTATTAATAGGTAGTATTTTTATAATAAATTAATTTTTTTCTGGCAGTCATTATTCATCAAAAAGAATTTTGTGTTTCTCCAAAAGGGTAGCTCACTGCCTTTTTATTGGCTCTAAGCCTAAACTTCAGCAAGTGTGTGATCAAGTATACCGGAAAAATCCTTTGTCCATTGCTAAACCTTATGAAATTGTAGATCAAAAGAATTTTCCTATCTTACAAGGACTGTGGTACTATTCATGGGCTAAAAATGACAGTCGAAGTAATAAAACAACTACTGTTGTCGGGCAAAGATTAAAAGCAGCAGCTGGATTATACACAGTCAACTTAGAATCTTTCTTTAGGAAGGTAGATGCTTTAGAAAATTATCTGGCTTTTCAGTTGATTTGCCATGATTGGCAGCCCCATAAAATGGCTACTGACACAGGAACTTGCAAAAGAAAGAAGTCTTTTTTTTTTTCCCCATAAAGAGAATATTCTGCTTCTTGCCTTCTCCCAAATTGGGCTCTGCACATGGAAGTGAGATGTAATGCAATGTCATTGCAATGATGGGTGCCAGCCTTTTCCTCTGTTTTATCCAATTTACCTATTCTCTTTTTTTCTGAAATCATTCCTGCTGTCAGTTTTCTGCAGCTTGTATTTTAACCTATGTTCTTTCTACTATTTTAGTTTTGTTCCTTGAGTTCATCTGTACATTTTGCAATTCTTCTTATATTCAGTATATTGCAACATCGGTTTCTATGTAATTTTTCCAAGTTCATAATCAGCTCAACACTACCAAATACATCTAATCTCCATTCAGATTCTACCTTTATCCCTGGTATCAAGGAGTGAAATTTTTTAATTGCCTCCAAACTTCTAGCCATCCTGATCCTCATGTTAGCATGTGTGTAATCTTTGAAACTTTATTTATGCAGGGTCAGCATAATGGTTTCTTTCATTCCTTTCTTTCCATTTTCATTGTCTTTCTTATTTCTAGTCATCCAGATTTTCTTGTTCTTCTGAATGAAGTAGACTATCTTTCTATCTGTATCACAAGATTTGGCCATCTGCCTTGCACTTGTTGGTGATTTTTCCCAGATTGTTGTTGTCTTTGGGGTTTTCTTTTCCTATACCTTTTTGATTTATATTTCTTTCTTAACCTCTTCCCTCAAATATTTCTGACTACATAACTTGTTAACTTGGAGGGTAGCTGATCTTTCTTTCATCCTGACAGCACCATTGGAAATCAAGTAAATGGTTTGCCAAAACTTTTCTTCTCCCTGGCTTCTGATTCCAGCCCTGCTAGTGTACCAGGTTGTAATTCTGGGCTCCACATTTCCCTGTGAACATCACTGTACCCGTCCTCACCTCTGCTTGGCTAGGTTAACAAATTTAAGACCTGTTTGTCTGTGCTGTTTTCCCTTAGGGTTATGTGCAATGGAGTTACGGACTGCTTTGTTCCACCACATCCTTTTTTCCATGCACTGGTCTTAAAACCATGTATGCATTTGGCTTTTGTGGGCCTAAGAATGCATGTGTGTTGCATAATTTGTCACAACTCAAATTCATTAGTGGTGGCTGTGCCAGGCCTGTAATGTGTTTGGTTTGTAAGCATGTACGTTTTCTTCTTGCCTGTTCAGATGTTGAGCTTGGAACATACTGCCCCGCAGTAATCAGGTAATGTCAGCAGTGTTCTTCATACCTTTGTTGAGGATGGAAAACTTCAGCTGGGAGCCAGAAGTTACTGTCCCTTCTGATCTTTCTTCAGTGTCCTGCCTGAAAAACACAAGCTCCTACAGCAGGTGATGGTTGAACAGATTCAGAAGGAATGGTATGCAGAAGGGCTGCTGAGCAGGAGAGGCGCTGGATGTGGCCACTGGCACAACGGCAGGCAATGTGGTCCACCCCCTTGGCAGTTACCCTGCTTACAAACTCCCTTTACCCAAATCTATAAGCACCACCGCCTGAATGCCTTCAGCTCCTTTTTGGGCTCAAGGTCTAACAGTGGCACCAAACCTCACCCTTGCTGACCGTGGACCTTGAAAAAGAGAAGAAAAGGACAAATGTCTGATGGCTTTTTCAGATCTTTCTGAGGGAGAAATACAGATTAAAGCAAAGCTCTTTGTGACTGATTTTTTTCACTATCTACTTGAAAGGCAGTGGGTCAGAATTAAGGCATTTTTGCTGCGGAGGAAATGTGTGGGATGTTGGCTGCAAGCCAGTAGCCACTAACGTCCCTGCTGCACTAGGAATACTTGAATGAAGTGGGCGTCAACCTTGGGAGAGCGGGCAGCACTACCTACATCAGAGGAAAATCTCTTCATTGAGATTCAAGGAGTAAAAATACTGAATGGACATAAACTGGTCTGGTAGATTTTTCTGTGAGGGACAGTGAAAACGCAAGAATCATCATCTTGTCTGGAAGAATGTCCTCTAAGGTCCTGTGCCTGTCAGGTCCCATTTGTTCTGCAGGAGAAGAGATCCATACAGTCCCTGACTTCTCTGATAATTTTAAAGTTTCATCTTCTAGTTCTGTTTTCTCAACACAAAGAATGATAAAATAACATCCAGAAACTTTCAGCCAGTCTTTTAGTATTTTTTTTCCAAAACAAGAATAAAGATCTGAAGTGTGTCAAATGTTTCTACAGAATATAATTTATCCAGATACTCATCCTGTTTGTGTCCAGCTGAATATCCACTGGGGGAAAAAAAAGTGATTTCTAGAGTTCCTTTGTACCACTAAATTATGAATCTGAAGGATCAAACAGAATGTTCCCAGTGTTGTCTTTCTCATTGTTATCTGCCCTAGTTACAGAGTTAAGCCATCTCGCTGAGTCAGTCACCAGTTCTATCCAGTCTAAATATGACCACTTTTTTCTTGAATCAAGTCCATCATCAAAACATCATGCCTATGAAATGGTTTTTCTTTCCAGCTCCAGTAATGTAATATGTAAGCAACAGTTGTTTTTTTTTTTGTCCAAAACTACAGATCTATTCTCAGTATGCATAAGGGAAAGGAGATTCCCATCTTATTTGTGACATCATTGAATTATTAGAAAGTAATACATTCATTTTTTCAAACAAGGAAAATGGCAATGATGGAAAAATGGAAGGAAGTGCTTTGGCTAAGTGTTGGCACTGGACAAAAGTGCCCATATAAAGACAGAATGGCTAGAATAGAGCATCACAAATACTTAAAAAAGCTCTTGTCCCCACATGGAAAATAAAGAGATCCTGGATGAGTGACAAAACTACTTCTGTGTAAATCTAGATGTTTACATGGTAGTGATGATTTAGATTTTGGATACAGCTATGTGTGTTGGCTCAAACATGTCTGGTCTAATAACACTGAGGTTACAAAAAGCTAGGGGCTAGGGGACCCAAAATGACAGCTAACGGACATGGATGAAAAAAGTGAATCTGAACAGCATTTGGGAAAGCTAGACTCATGAACCCATGTCTACCAAAAGCATGTCTACCAAAGCAGAGAAGGTAATTTTGGCTTTGATTTTATTATGGATAATAGCTTTGTGTTGACTATTTGCCTTTCAAATTCTGCTTTGGAAATTACCTGTAACAATGTGTTTGTGGACAATTGGTTTGCAGTGTCCTCCCTCCTGGACAGAAAGCCTAGGGTGGCGGGGCAGGGAAACAGCTTCAGTGCCTCAGGGCTGTTTAGTTCCTGTGGCTGGTAAACTGAAAATCACCAACCAACCAACAGAGCAGGTCTAGGTGGGTTGACAGGTAATGTCTGGTACAAAGAAAGACTGTAAGATCAGGGGGAGAAATGTACCTGCTAGAGCAAAACCAATTGTTGGACTTCTGATGAATTGGAAAAGTGAATTAGGGCTGCAGCTTGAAATAAATGAGTGAGGTTGAGGAAATGTGTAGTCAGGAGAGCCCATTAACTGATGCGGTGGAAGTTGCAATTGCCAAGGTACGTGTAGGCATCTGTGAGAAGATATAGAACAGAGCCAGGAGTCAAAGTCTGAGATGAGGAGAAGAACCTGGAAGAAAGCTTAATGGCAGCAACATAGGAAGGAGAGAAGGAACGACAGAGAAGGTTTGGATGCAGTATTGGAAGATGCTTAGACACTTCAGCAACAAAAATGGTCTAAGGGGTAAAATACTCAGGGAAGTGGAAGAAAAGAATGTAACTAATGTCTTCTACTGTGAAAGACCTTTCTTTTTCTGAGATCCCTGGGTAGTAAGCAGCAAATTAGCAAATCCTCAAAATGAATTTTGAAAGTAACCACACTTTTTGCTCTGAGAGAAAAGTTTAGATTGTCTAACATAGTTTTTGTAAGGAGAAGGAAAATGTGCCCAAAGGCTGAGAGTTCTTAAGACCAAGTTATAAACCTTTGAAAATAGGATTTTATAATGGAAATGCAGAGATCATTAACTATTGTAAGCACCTCTAAGAATGACATAAGAATGTATAGTAAATTACATTCAAATTAATATAAAACTGTAAAGATTCCCTGACAGGTTTGATTATGTAAGTTGATTTTAGTAGTTAAATGTTGACTTTCTATAATGCATTCTCCAAATATTATACTGAATGCTGCATCATATATAACAATTACCATGTCACAGTGCTATTTTGTGTAAATTAAATTATTGACAGCAATATAATTTTGTATTCACTTTATTATTTTGATTCATTTTTCTGTCAAAATATACAATGACTCTTCACTAGATTTAGAAACCAGAAAAACTCTTTAGATGGTGAAGTATTATTCTCCATACATTATTTTTCCTTAGCCTGTAATGATGTTGGGGGGGAGAGAGGGAAGCAACATTTCATTCCTTCCCTGACATTGTGTGTGTTTTTAGGCACACTGTCAACTTTAAATTGTGTTACAATAAGTGTGCTTATCAGAAAGCCTGCAAAGTCTGCGGCAGACCTGGTCAGCCTCTCCAGGCATGCTGCAGACCTGGTGTTTTTAGTGTGCTCCAGCACAAATGCTGTCCTGAATCACAGGACAGGGTTTATGATACGATGATTATTCAGCCTTTAAGGAAGGTCCGATGTACATCACAGAGTGCATACTTCCTGCTTTTTAAAATTTTTTATGGATGAAAGTGAAAAACATAATCTGTTTGGTGCCGCTCTTTCTTCACACCTTGTCTTCCCATGTCCTTTGTGGGATATGGCAACAGTGATTGTCCCTCCTTGGATGCCTAGAAAGTACTTGCAGGTTGTGATTGTACTGCAAATTGATACTTGTAATGTAGCACTTAAAGTTTTCTCATTAACCCTCCTCCAGATGCACAGCCTGTCAGCTCCTCGTGACCTGCTCAAAGCTAGAGTGCAGAAATTGGGACACCAGCTGTGCCTTCCTATTGGATCTCAGCTCTTCTCCAGGCAGGTACCCTGCCCTCTGCTGTGGAGCCAGTCCAGCTGGCTCACTTCATGTAAAGCTCAAAGTTTGCGTCAGAAAGACACAGGCGGGCCCCAGAGTGACTCTGAAACATGGGTTTGGGTGCCATCCTACAAGGTGGAAGAATGGGCTCAGCTGCATTTAGGCAGAAAAGAGAGGTGATTCCAGTGCACCACACATCGTGGGCAAGGACTCTAACTCTGGGTATAAAGATTCCCTCCATTCTGAGTGGTCGTAAAAAGTCTCAGAAAATGCTCATCTTCTCAGCTGGTCCAGACCAAGGGGGTTGAGGAAAGCCTACTCTGCAAATCTCAGCGGGGTTTAGTTGTGGCTTAGATGCAGCCAAGCCTTTGTCACGTCTGCATCTGCTCAACAATAAAAAGCAAAGGCATGTCAGCACTCCTGAGAGCGAGCCTGGGAAGCAGTTTCTGGTCCCTGGGCCAGTGAATGCGGACTTCTTTGTAGCCATACAGCTGTGGGCTAGCTCCTTCTTCAGCAAACAGGCCCAGGTCTGTGCTCCATGTAGTCCCCTGGGAACCTGAAACTTAAAAGATTATTTTTCAGATGCTCTTTGCAGTTTTGTTATTCAGCTGTACTGAGCACGTGGAGTCAAGGAAGCTGAGAGGAAAGCTGCAAGTTGCCAGCATGGTGAGGATGGGACAGGGGATGAGAGGTAACAGGGGAGAGCTAAATCCTCTCCTATTTTTGTGGATTTTTTTTCCAAAGCAAACTAAAAATAAATGAATTCTATAGATCTATAATCAAAACAGTGAGTTCTTACTTAACTCATTATATCAAACCCTCAACTTATTTTGGCAGAAACTTATCAAAACCATTAGCCTGAGGCAGTCACTCAGCATGGGAAACTGCAATATGAACACAGTGTGTGTGACCAAGTTTTAACCTATCACAAAAAAAAAAACCAAAACAAAAAAACAAAAACCACACCAAAAAACCACCCTAACTAGTAATGAAAATAACTGGTCTGTATATGGTGTTGCTGTCACAAGTTTTGACTAAAATTGAAGATTGGTATCCTTTTTCTGTCTGTTTGTCTTTAACAACAAAAATAGTCTTACAAAATGTTAGTCACATCAGTAAATCTACCAAGAGAAGTAAATTTTTTTATAAAATGCCTCCACAGCAACTTAATTTATTCAGTGAAGATCATCTTCCTGCACAGGATCTTTTCCCAAACCTTAGCCATCATCGAGTTACACATGTAAGCTAAGTTTGTGCCGTCACTGTAGTGGCCCATGGCCAGCAGGTAGAAACAGGCACCTCTGGAGGATGGCTCAGTCCGTCCATCCCACCGCCAGCTCTGGATGGCATCAGTCCCTGAACTTTGGGATGGCCGAACAGGATGAACCCCATCCTCGGGTTTACTCAGGTGGATGTAAGAAACAATCTTCCTACATCACTGGAACTACGCTCCCTTTGGGACAGAACTGGTCTGTAAGCTCCTCCTGGCATCTTGCAGCTGTGGCAGATGCAGCCCAGCCGCAGGCACCTCCGTGCCCCTGAAATGAGGTCAAATGTACAAGGACTAGCACCAAGAAGTACAATGATTCAAGAAAATAGGAGGTAATTGTTCTGCCATGCGATTTGGATCCCGTATCCTCATGTCACAATGACCATGAAGGCAGGCAGTTCACTCGTAGTGAAGGGAGCATTTTGTTCTTTTTTTCAGCAACCTCTAGCCAAGGCAGATGAGGGGAGCACAAAAAGGCAGCATGGGCTCTGTTCTTAGCACAGAACTGGACATATTTAGCACGGCCATAAGTATAGAATAGCAAGACAGGTATATAAAATCGATGAGTTTTATCATCTGGAAGGCTGCGCGCTCCGACGTGCGTGGTGCCCGGGGCCGGAGGGGGCCCACGGGGCAGCCCCCGCCGCGAGAACTGCTCTGCTCCCAGGTCCGGAGACACTCCTGCAGCCTCTCTCCTCTCTTTTTCTTTATTCTTTTTCTTTTTCTTTCTTTTTTTTTTTTCCTTTTTTTTACTAGACAAATCGAGGAAGAAGGCTCCCTCCTTAGGGGGAAGGCAGCGGGGGGAGTGCATCTTTCTCTCTCCCTCTCCCACCTCCCTACTGCCTTGTCTAGTTCAAAGACATGCTTCAGATGCCAAATCCGTGACAAACACGAGAAGCCAAGAGAAGAGCGGTCCTCACCTTTGACGGTGGAAAAAGCAGACTGTCGATCCTTTACGAGATTGGCGCAGTTTTTGTTGGGCTATTTCTTAATTTATGATTATATTTTTTTTTTCCCTGGTCAGGGTGGGAGTCGGGGGTTGCAAACAGACACACATGAACAAAGATCTCATCCACGTTTTATCTCATTCACCGCTAAGAAGGAAGAGATCTACCCAAGAAACTAGGAGTGGAGAAACACAGACCAGAACAAAGGACAGTCCACTGGGACTTGATGTTCAGCCACAGCAATCCTTTTCGGTGGAGCCACTGACATCCCCCCGAGCTGACCGAACGCTCCGGCAGCTGGGACTCTGCTCTGACACCGCTGCCGTGTGGATCTCTTATTTTACTCACCACGTCGGGTCCTTCACACTGACACGTGATAAAGCCACAAGAGAGCTACTTTGTAAGGACTGTTTCCTTGCTGCTGAGACTTTTCCTTCCGTCCCTCTCTCCTGTCGACCGCAACACGCCCTCACTGTTTTGTCTTGTTTACAATATAAGCTTGATTTAGCAAAAAACAACTAAAAAAAAATCCAGAAAAAAAAAAAAAAGAGGAAAAAGCATAGGGGTGAGAAGAAGAAATGTTATTGGTTTTATATCAAGCTATTAGATAGAACTTTAACTTTTCATTGTGTGCATTTTTGTAAATTGTACAGTAAAAAAAAAAAAGAAAAAAATACTCTTTATGTAGAGAATTAGTCCAATTGTCATTCCAGGTCCCACCGTTTCTACCGAATGCTCCAGTTGTTCACTACTAAGTGCCTAACCTTTGAAATCTTTCACAGCGACGATGCAACCTCTTGCTTCGATGCATCAGACCTCGGGCGAGCATGGGGAGGGGCAGGAGGGGAGGGAGGGCAGAGCCGGGAGGAGCCGCTCGTCTCGAAGGTTCCGTGGTGCACCCAATGCCCCGCGTCGCATTACTGGACAGTGTATTCGAGTACCAGGTTGGAAGCTTACAGTGGGGAAGGCAAACATGCTTTGGGGTTGGTTTGGGGTTTTTTTGGCCTTTCTTTTTTTTCTTCTTTTGTGTTTTTTTTTTTATATATACTTTATTGGTGGGAGGGGAGTGATTGCAGCAAATAAAACTGGCCTTTTCTCATTGACTAGTGTTTAGGTCCTGCAGGAGAGATGCAGGTGGAAAAGTACAGCATCTGCAGAGATGCTTTTGCAGGAGAAGCAGCGTCTTTCACACTGCATGTCAAGTCACAGTCAGGCTGCGAGAGCTCTGGCTATGTTCCACGGTGCATAATTTGTGTTGAGGGCAGTTGGAGAGAGTTTTGGTTTTATTGCCTGTTAAGAGAAGGTTAAAAAAAATAATAATAATAAGCAAAACCTCTAACTCTGATTCTCAGGGATGAGATTTCTGTGTTGTTGTAATGACGCTTGCGTTGGATGGTTTCTTTCTTTTGTGCATGTGTGGATTTCTGCACTTTGAGCCTGGGAAAGAGGCAACCACGATGTGCCAGTGGGGAGGGAGCACTGAAAGAAAAGCCTGGGCAGGACCTTGTGTCTGTGATCTGACGAACCGTCGTAGGGCTAATTTGGGGCACAGGGCAGCCAGAGGACATGTAGTACACTGACAGAAGGTTAAAGGAGGAAGGGTGGGAGGTGCCAGACGAGCGCATTGCTAAAAATGCTGATAGGAAAGAGCAGAGGGTTGGACAGATTAAGTTTTTCAGAGGACCTACCAAGCCCCAGAACTGTGAAACTTCTCCAGGTGAAGTGGTTGCTTAGGACAGGTAGAGATCCTGCTGGACCCTGGTGATTCGTTTTGTCGCTGGGGTGGTTGGAGGGTATTGGATGCTGCCAAAATGCTCAGGAGGTCTTGCGTGCTCTCAGCAAATGTCATTCAGCCTCAGGCAGGGAGCAGTCTGCTGTAGGGTGGCTCTTCACGTCTCCTGTAGCTCTTCTGTTGAGGAAATTCAACCTGGTTTTGTTTCCTTCTGTGTTTTTTTTGTCCCGTTACTAAATAATAATCTTTGGCCAATCTCATCCCTGGCTTCTTCTAAAGGATAACTCCTGTCTATAACTCTGTCTCTGCATTTATGTGCACTTTGAATAAAGGAAGTGCTGTAGCTGGAGGTCAGCCATGAGTAGCGGCTGTAATTTGCAAACGGAGGGCTATGCAACAAGATGACACGTTCAGAAACACATCCAAACCACCAACAGTCAGAAAGACCTTCATCCGTTCTGTAGCTTTATCTGCTGGATTTTCCTGTTTCGGGCTTCAGCATGATTGTGACCAAATGTTTTATACATTTTCCTTATATGAAGGCACAAACACTTTATTTGAAATTTTAAAGAAAACATTACTATTTTACTCCAGGAAGCAAAGGAGAGGGAAAACGCAGTCTCTCTGACAGTGCATGCAAACATTGTACCCACACTGGAAAGCAAAAGAGTTGTCTTTCTGTACTGAATAACCTAAATACTGTATTTATGAAAACAATAAAATCAATAAATAGAAGAGAGATCGAAGGAAAAATTCTGGGCTGAGGAGGTATTTTAATTCTAATTTTTCAGCAACGTGTCCACTATATTAAGACTATATTTCATCTAGATCTTTTTCAAAGTAGATCACAGAATCTTTATGGATACAGGCAACATCACCGCAGAGATAAATGGCTTTCAGATATTAATTTCTGACTAGGTAAACACTGACCCTTTGGCCATTGACCATCTTTCCACAAATCATAGTA
>JANZLP010000080.1:8997836-9008934 GCA_026930925.1 Chelictinia riocourii
AATGGCGCCTTCCTGGGGGGAGCTAGAGCCCGACGTTCGGAATTTGGAGGTGGCCCGTGCCGAGGCCGAGCGCCATAGTAAGAGCACAGTAAATAGGACTGAAACCCTGAGATCTTGCCTGGAGGGATTCTAGGGATCCCAGCAACTGGTTTATGGCCCTCTTAGGATGCTCACAAGCCAACATGAACTCCAACAGCTGGTAGAATCAAAACAACAGGGGCTGGCAGCTCCAGCCAACCTTGGTGACTTATTTCTTTCTACCCCTCGGAAGGTCACGTCTGTAAACTAAACCTCCTTCTGAAATCTAGCTCTGTCTACTGGCACCCCAGAAGTGAAGAAAGCAGACCAAGATTCAAACCAAAACAGGAATAACTAAAAAGATCCATAACCTAGGGGAAACAATAGGGAAGAACAGCCTGCTGAAAACCTAGTCTGACCCGCCACGTGCCTGGGAAGTCTTCACTGCTCTCTGCGCCTTCCTTCACTCCTTTTTTTTCTTTAAATCAAGGACTTCAAGTGGTGTTGATGGATGAAGCTGCCTTGATGCAGCTAGACCTACCCCCTGGCTACCCTGGGAGAGGATTTGGCCCTTTATTTGCACGGGATCTCCTTTCCCATTGCTTCTTGGAGCAAAAGTCCCACCGGTGTCACCAGGGGAAATTGCTCTTGGCCACACCACTGATTCTGGTGGATTTACAGCAGATCCACAGCACCATGAATGAACCTCTGATCTTCTCTGCCTCCGAAAAACCTTTCACCTGCTGACACCAGTGGGACAGGGCCGAAGAACGGCCAACCCCAAAAGGGCCTCATGGGATGAGAGCACAGCCCCTTCATGGCTCTACGGGCACTTCCACGCCGTCAAAGCATTGAAGGACCAGGCCTGAGGAAAGGGACAGGCTGTTGTACACAATCACGGTTGATTTATCACCTTCATCTCCTATGACCCCACTTGTGCATTCCCACATCCCTCACTCTGTGCAGAGCCGTGTTGTGCAGGCAAAGCAGAACAACCTGACCTCAGAAACAAGGATTCCCTAATCCTCCTTGGAAATAAAACAGAAAAGCTTCTAATACAATCAGAACAAAAAGCAGATTAGAAGCCTCTAATTAATTTTGTGGCCTTTATTTAATCAAAGAAAAAAAAAAGGGAAGAAAGAAAAAAAGAAAGAAAGAAAGAAAAGGAAAAAAAGGAGAAAGAAAGTGCAGTGACATTTACTCTTTTGCCTCAGCCAGTTTATTGTTCATCTCTTTACTTTTCTCCTTGTCCTCTGGCTTTGCTGTGTTGGAGGTCTCGGCGCTCTTTTTCTTGGCAGCCCGGCCAGATGCAATCTGCTTGTCTTTGGCCTTTTTCAGGGGTTTATGGCTTGTTGTGGTCTTTTTTGGTTTTCTGAGATTCTGCAAGTATGAAAACTTTGGGCACGGAAGCCTCAGTGGGAAGTGGTGTGGATGCTGGGTTGATTTGGGGCCTTGGCTAGGATACAGATTTAGCCAGCCCTTGCAAGTAGGCACATGTATACGGGATTTCCTTGCTTAGCAGTATTATGGGTGAATTAAATTGCAATTTGTTGCAATAGGGATTACTTGATTCTGTTAGTAATTCTAAGGTTTTGGTACCCCTTGTCACATGGGAATATCCTCACCTAGCCACACTTCAATCCAGTCATGGAAATACACGCTGCTTACTTGAACCTGGTAAAAGCTGTACTTGAGGTTTTGTAACAGATGATACAAATGAGATGATAAACTGATACCCTGATCCTTTGGCTAACCTCTGGAACACCACTGTTCTTACATGAGAGAAGAAACTAATTTATTGGTGTAAACCAGTGAAACGTTATTGAAATAGTATACTGTGTTGCTTGTTTAACACCAAATATTTATTATAAGAATTATATAGACTAATTCATCTTTTTTGCTCTGCTTTAGTAGTTTGCGTCACAGTTTTATTAAGAGTGGAGAACTACTGTCAGTTATTATGCTGTCATTGGCAAGGTATAGTTAGTTCCTGATAGTCATTTTTATCAGGTCAGAAACAGAACCAGGTCGATTAATGAAATAACAGTCTTTAGTCAGAGGCTACGCCAATAAAATCAGTGAATTAAGGTTGTGGAAACTCAGTATTGTAGTTCATATTTCTAGTCCTTTCTAGCTCTGATTTACAATGAGAAATGGCTCTATCAATTAAAGAAACACACCAAGCAAAAACTAGGGCATCCTCTTTAAATTAGCTGTAGAGTGGGGTAAGAGAACTACTTCTTATTCATTATAGATAGAATACCCATGGATTTTTTGAGACATTTTCCTTAGGTTCAGAAAAAATGGGTCACTTGGCATTTAAATGCCTTTTTTCTTCCCTGGTTCTAAAATTCTCTTAAAATTAACGTGCTCAGAAAACTTGGAATGATTGGTATGAACAAAGTAATTTTACTGTGTCTTGTTTTCCTTAAGGTCAAAATCTATTAATAGAAAAAGAGGTTTCCTTGTCTGCTAACGGATAAAAGGCAAGTTATCCTCTATTAAAGACAGAACGTTCCTTTACTATAACATTGTAACATAGTTGTATAACATCAAGCTTGCAGTATATTGGCGGTTGACCCTGACAACTTCATGAAGCTTCCCTAACCTTAAATAATTTTTTAAGATTTTTTTCACCTGATGAATTTATACTGTATTTGGGGATTTGAAGGCAAATTATGATATTTAACCTTCATAGTATAACAATGCTGCTGGAATGCTTGAATTAAAAGTAGTAGCTTATGGTGTTTGTGCTAAGAGAATGAGTACAGCGTTGAAAATGCAAATGCATCCTGAGCATGCCTCTAAACAAAAGTAAATGCTTACTGTTTAGCATTGCTTTGGAGATAGTTTCCTAACACAGCCTAATAAGTTCAATTTTTTTCAAGCTGAAGTGTTTAAGTTCCAGTCATTGTTCTCTTTTCTCTCTCAGGCCAGTGGAAACATTGTTGTGAAGAACTTATGAAAATTGAGATTATGTCACCACGGAAACCACCTTTGTTCTTGACAAAAGAAGCGACCTCCGTCTACCATGATATGAGTAAGTGGGATTTGTCTTTTCAAGTTGCAGGGTAACAGAAACAACATTGTCTGTATTCAGATGGCTTCTGGTGTTGATGTTGTAACACTGAGTTTTTCAAGGACAATTCAGACAATGAAAGAGCAACATAATTGCATACCAAGGAGTTCATATTAAATCTGAATTTATAATAGCACAAATAATGAATATATTTTTATACCTTGAGCCAAAAAGTCTGCAATCTGTAACTAGGGAACCCTGAATGCATTCAAAAAAAGCTGTCACTAGAAATAAACACTCATCGTAAGAGTAGTATACAGCTCAGGAAATGTAAAGGTAAAATAGTCCAGTCTGCAAACCAATAATAACTTTAACGAGTCTCATGAAATTAATTTGCTTTTCTTAAAGCTATTTAAAGGCTTACCTAACATAACTTTCCAAATTGTTTGGTCTTTGGTAATGATGTTGAAAAATATGCTTGGAAAATCTAGCTAGCATGTGTTTGAGACTTGTATTTTTATAGAGCAAAATGGTATGCAGCAGGATTATTTTAATAGTTTCATTACAGAAATAATATTTACAGACTAGAAAAAGTAGGTCACTTTGTTTTAATGGATCCGATGCAGTATTGGCTGAGACACACTGTACAACTATAAATGCCTGACTGCTTGCTGCTTGAGATTGGAACTGTGAAGATGCTCAAAATGCCATGTGGGTCATTGAGTTACCATGCATCAGAGCACTGAACAGTCAAGAGAGTCCTATCTAAGCTATGAATGCAGAGCAGAAAGGCAGTAAATCAACTATATAGAAGTTTTACGGAGGTAAACACAGTAGCATAACTCTACTGATACTCAAGTACATCAGTGAGGAGCAGAACACAAACTCTGTTTCTTTCTTAATGTACCAGGGTTTTTTCCTGCTTATTTGTAGTATTTATAGGCAAAACCCTGTGTTTAAAAATGTTTTGAAAATCATTAATGTGTGGCCTGCAATAGAAAAGATATTGCTGCCGTTTGAGGCTAGTATTACTGCAGTATACATAGAAAACTCAATATGAGGGATAAGAAATGGGGCAAGACAGTCTTAAAGCACATAAAGAAAAATGATGTATGTAAAGATGTCCCATTTTCTGCAGGCTGGAAGCACAAGAATATTTAGTCATAGATGTTTTCATGGGCCTTCTGTGAAACAAAATTTTCAAAGCCCTATACAACCTAATACATATAGGTTTCCTAGTAGTATATTATTTTTTCTGCTTTTATGTGGAAAGAAATATTAATGCCAGCTGTCATGAAAACAGTTCCCTCCTGTCACCCCAGTTCTCTTTGAAAGCATATATAATCTTTTCCATTTCATCCATTAATACTGTTAATAGTAGTCCAAACTTCATTGACATATTTAATACAGTTTTGTATTCTGAATAGTAGTTACACAATAGGTAGCAGTAAAATCACTGGTAGTGTTTTAATCTGAGTTAATTGCTGTCCCTTAAAATTACAGGCATTGATTCTCCAGTGAAACATGAGGGCTTAGCTGATATCATACAAAGAAAAATCGAAGAGAGTGATGGCGAGTTCCTGCTTGGCCAGCAAAAAGAGTCTGCATCTTCCCTATGGGCTTCACTATTTGATGGGTCTCATGAGATGGTTGTTCAGAAAAACATGCATCTGGGCCCAAAAAGAGATACTACAAGTCCTAATGATAGCAGAGGAAAGAAAAGAAGAGCTCCACCTCCACCCTCCGATAAGTCACCCTACAGTACAAAAGCACAGGTGAACACAGAGCAATTGGGCAAGGAAAACTGGGAGAAGCCTGACCACACATCTGCTAGTAGTTCTTCCCTTGATTCAGTGTTATCTACAAAAATGCAGCAGTTGCAGACACCCATTGGTGCTCCTCGCAAAATTGGTCCTTGTAGAAAAAGCAGTTCAGCTGGCCATGGGAATCCCATTTCATTGGTTAACAAGATCGAGTCTGAAGCCAAACCGGTACCAACCCCTAGACAGAAATGCATCACAGAAATGGAGACCCTATATCATGGTTGCAGCCATAGACATCATAATTAACTTAGTCATCCCTGGAATTTTAAGTTTCTCAGCCTTCTACTATAACTCTTGAGTAAAAATAGGTTTTAGTACATAGCTTATAATTATTGAGGCTGAAGTGGGTTTTTTTTTTCCTTTAGCCAAGGCATTACTACTAGCTGCAGTCTCAGCTGCATACTCATTATTGCTAACATCTAAAGAATTGTACTAGTAACAGGGAGAGTTATCTCTATCTGAAATAAGTGCTACTTCTGAAAAGAGTGGTTCAGTACTTTCCCCTTGAAAAACCAGGAGGGTTCAGGGTAACTCAGTGTCCCTGCAGCAGGGATGTTACCATTGCCTTCTACTAGTCCCTCAGCTCAGCCCATCTGCAGCTCCTCAGACTACTTCAAGTGGGCTTTTCACGCACATTCACCACAGATCTTGCAAAGCTGATTTTCTTGGGCTCCATGCTTTGCTTCACCTAAAATATTCTTCTCTCTCCCTCACTGTTTGGGAACTGCTGCTTATAAGATAACATACTATGAAAAGTTATTGTGCTCTTCTGAACGGCTCTATAACTCCATATGAATTTCAGAAGCAGTACTATCAGTTTAGTGTGGGATCTTCTAAGTTCTTACTGGTGCATGTGCTGTCCGAATGGACCAGGATTATCAGTGTATGAGCAAGAATGTGATCCATCACTGCTGCTTATCTCAGACTAACTGAACTTTTAAAAGCAGTACTGCGTATGAACACCTATTCAGGATTTCATTTTTATGGTTGTTTTTTTTTCTGACAAGTGGGGTTCTGTAACATAGCTTCTCTGTGGAGCTTCTCAGCTGTTCCCGGTAGGTAGCTGTGTTGTAAATGTGGCAGTGTTACTGGTAGTAGTAGGGTTTTTTTCACCACTCATTCTTTCTGAAATAGCAGAGAATAAGTACTTCATGTGAAAATATTGAACTTTGATATTCTTCCATCAGACTGTTCACCATTTTTGTAAGAAGCATGGGTTGTTACGGTTCCTGTGGCACCTGCAAAGTATTTATTGCATACGGAAAAGATTCTGTTCTCCTGGATCCACAGCTTAAATATCCAAGAGCAAAGGTCTGCTTGCAGATCTCCCCCTAGAGCCTTGGTATTCAGGCCTGTGTTGAGAGAGTCATATCAGCAACTGTATACATACAGTTCATTGATTTTTCTTTTTTTTTTTTTCTTCTAAAGTGCATATGGCTTTGGGAGCTTTACTGTTTCTCCAGAAGATACTGTGTGCATGGTTGATTTGTTTGTTTTATCTGTTTTTTTTGTCTTCTGCTAAGCTCTTGGCTGCACAGCTGTAAAGGTATCTGCTGAATTCCCTCAGTAGTTCATTGGCTGTTTGGGATGGGACTTGAGAGGCAGGTTTCATTTACAAATCCTTTTGCAGGATTAGAGCCCTTCGCTTCTAGAATGTCCTTGTTCATTCTTCATTTAATCACATTCCATTTTCCCTCTGAAACAACCATAATCATTCTCACAATAAATCATGCTGTTACTTAAGTGGATGGTTTGTGAATGGTTTATAAATAGGAACAGAAAAACTGAAGAATAACTACATGATTATGTAAATCAGACACAGTCGACTAAGTGGACTGTGCAACTCTGAACAAGAAATAGGAAAAATAAACGGGGGGGGGGGGGGAAAGCATATTTTCCAAAATGCAGCTGCAGTTTATTTAGCTTTAAATCTAGCCTTAAACGTTACTGTGCTCTGGAAAGAAAGAATACCTTTTTCTTGGTAACCCCTTCCATTTCATTGTTATTTATAAGATTTATTCTGAAATATATATAAGGCAAGAAGGCACCATAATGAGGATTTATTTTTAAATTCAACAGGCCATTGAATGTCAACAAGCAGTTTTGCTATTAAATTCAGTGGCTTTGTTTTGAACTGAACATACATATTTTAGGAAGGCATTTAATATTAATTTAAAGTCTTCCAGTGATGAGAATTCACTCGTACCTCCTGTTGCAATAGTTAATTACACCAGGTACATTTTTCACTTGATTTTCTATTTGCATTTCTAGCTCCACCTTAAGTTATTTTGGTCTTTTTATGCATTTGATTGCTTGTATTGATCTCTGTAGTATCAGCTTTTCTAATTGCTTGTGTGTAGTTATAAATCATGATTATGTCCCTTTTAACCTTTTCTCTGATGAGATGTACTGAATTCCTTAACTTTCTTATGGCAATGAATGATATCCAAGACTAATTAATCTTCATGTTCTTCTCTGTGCTTCTCATGTATTGAAATATTTTTAAGTGTGACATCTGAATTAGATGCCACATGTCAATAGTGATCCATTAGGACTCTATAGAGACAGAACATGATCCTCTTACTCTGATTAATATCTCCCTCCCCTCTTTCCTCAAAAATTGTATTATACTTTTTTTGTGGAAGCGTCGCCTTGGATGCTGACTTTGATGGCTCAAGTCCTCTTCAGAGCTGTTTTCAAGAATGCAGTACATCATCCTCTTATTATCCTACCTTATTTTTTCTTAGAAATATACACTGTATTTTACTGGCATTAAAATACTGCTCATGAAGTGATCCAGATTGCTCTGTGTAAGTGACCTGTCCTCGTTCTTTACTGCTCCAGCAGTCGGCATGTCCTTTGCAAATTTATTGCAAGTGATTTTTACAGTTTCTTCCAGATCATTGATTTTTAAAATTGAATGCAAGGCAAGGTTTGTAGAGAGAGGTGATAAGTTTTTATTACATCAGTGACACGGGTAGGGGGTGGGGAAAAGCAAACAGGCAGGCCGTTGAGTTTGTGTCCCTTTTTTTCCAGAGCCTTTAAAAAATTGAATAAGACGGAAAACAACTATCCTTGCTGATTCCCTCTTAATACTGCATTTTGAAATTAGTTTTCTGTCTTCAACGTAACATTCCATATAGATTTGATCTAGTACTGATATTTTAAAGAAAATAACATGCTCATCTGTTGTTCAGTAGGGGACTTAGGGCTCTTACAGGTAACACCTCAGTGCAGGTGTCTTTGTAAGCCGAGCTTACTATATCAAAGAGTAAAATGCAACCTGTTGTTCAAGACCTATTCTCCATGAAGCTGTGTTGACTGACATTTTGTATTTATCCTTAGACTCATAGGAGCCAGTTCACTATATTGCCCTGATCACCACAAAGCAAACTAAGTCATTAATTACTGTGATCATCCTGCTTCAGAACAACAGTGTTGTTCCTATGGTCCTGTGAAATGTCATGGCAGTGTTGAGAGTTGTTTAACTAATTGCCTATTTAGGCTCCTACAGCTGGAAAGACTTCTGCTACGAAATGTAGTTGCTGTTATTTTAAACAACCACTATATAATCCCTATAATGAAGCATCAGCTGACTTCAAGTTTTAGTATTTTTTGTTACTGACTTAGTCTTTTTTTTTTCCCCTTCTATATTGCCATTTATTATTATAAGATGCCTTTGCATCTTCTGTTAAGCAAGTTGGTTTAACTGATAAAAGCTGCAGGCTACCAGCAAACGCTGATCTTAGCTATACAGTAAAGTCAGTCATAGGAAATACATTTGTACTCAGCTTTTCTCTATGCAAGAGAACATAAAAATTGGGAATAAAAACACAGCACAATTTTAGGAGTATAATTAGAAGATATATCTGTGACGAAAATTGACATTTTTTGGCTTTTCCATATAGTGACAAATTGCAATACTTTATGACTTTATTACTTATTACATTATTACTTATCATTGCATAGGCTTGTTCAGAAATTAGAACTCTTCCTTTGTTCCTTTTCCTCAAGTTTTCCTGACTAATGAGGATGAATATTCAAAACAGGAATTAGACCAATAAATTGCTTGTACCCAAGCACTCTAATAGGGGGAAGCCAGCTACATTGCAGTGAGGTACAGTGACATTTTAGACTTTGCACTGATTCACTTCCCAGGCTGTGCAGTTTTAAGGACGTGGCCCAAGGCGGTTGCTGAAGCCGGTCTGTTGGTAGTGTGTGGGGCTGGGGAGTTGTTAGCTTTCATCCTTTGAAGCGGAGCAGTGGGGGAGTCTAGAGGCAGAGAGGTGGAAGGCAGCCTGTTCCTTACAGGCCATGGTGGAAACCATTTAACTGCTGCTTCTGGGCACTGAAAGAGAATGTACCCATTAAGCCATCTTATCAGTTGCAGTCAATCATGAGGGTGCTTTTATTGCATGACTCAAAATATCAGTGATCAAAACCCAAAAGTCATTTGATTAGCATCTATAAACAAAGCTGAAATAAGAAATATTTCACAAAGGCACAGGTCACGTTAGCCAGCCTCTGGCTGGGATAAAGCTTGGAAGACAGCAGGAGGCCTATGGCTTCTCCCAGCCCTTGCGTCCCATTGCCCCATGTTCACATTTGTGCAGGCAAGTCAGCGTGCTTCTGCCTGGCAGTGGAGTCCATGGAAAAACAGTAGGTGTTCAGAGACACTGCACCCAGAATGAACGGCTCTAACTACCCAGTGTAGCTCCGTGAAGACATTGGTGGCACCTGATACTGCTGAACTACACATGTGATTAGGTACTTTTCTGAGGAATGTGTCAGGCCCGCTCTGAAAACTGTACCTGCTTGTTCGCTGCTGGAATTAATTAATTGCTGCTTAAAAGCAGAATTAAGTAGTGCGATTGCTGTCTTGAAGTTGGACAGAGACAATAGTCAACCTGAACCATTCTTTTCTGAAGTACAACTTGAAAGCAAGTCCAAACTTGAATATAAATTTCAAAGAACATGAACAACTTTTGAAATATTGACTGAACAAAGACCTAATTTAGTAACTGCTTATATGCTTAATGTTTTCAGCTGTTCACTTGGTCTTGGAACGGTAGATGGTACCTTTTGCAATTTAGAAGATGTGATCTTAAAATGTTTACATTTTTACTAGTATTGTGATTTTATGTTTTTTCTACGGTAGTTATATTAATAGTTATTTTATGGGGGTTTGTACATATTTGGAGGTACTGTCCTAGTATTCAGAGTTGATTTATAATTAGTGTAGATTACCTTAATAGAAAAATGCAGATTTGGACACTAATGTGTTGTGAAATGTTAGAACAGAAATCTTTTTTTGCTGCTAACAATATATTTCTGTTAAAATATGCAAGTGAAATTAAAAACGTTTCTAGAGTAAAAGAATTTTGGTGTAATTTTCTTCAGTGTAGACCTACATTAAGCTTTACTCCAGTTTATAAACCATGGGTGATGGCTGCTGTAAAATCAGAGAACTTATGGATAGCTACTTTTCTACTGGGCCTGCTGGGCCTGCTGAATGTACCTTCTAGGGTCGTACTGACAGTAGCAAGCAGTATTGGCCTCAGTTTTCTGAACTGGAGGAAGGGAGAAAGAAACATTTGGCAGCTGGTGTTGATTGCTTGGCTAGTCGTCCAATATATCCAACAGATCTCTGTGTGAATATGTGAAGTTAGAAATGTTATCGGAGATGCACATTGTTTCCACAGATGTGCCAAAACATTCTGGTTTAGGTGCTATCTTACTTCTCTCATAGTCTTGCAAGAAAATGTGTCATGAAGCAGATTTACGTCATTCCATCTGCTTTGTAAGATGACTTCATAAATGAGCCACTGACACTACTAGTATCATCCATTAATTTATTTCTTTCATAGGCAGTCTTCCATCGCTTGCATTGACCTCAGGTCAGATGGCAGTGGTATTTGTATGACTCTTTCCACCCTTGTGGGGCAGAAGACTCTGAGAAAAGGGAGTTCCCTGTGAAATTTTTTCCTTATGTAAATAAAACAAAATCCAGACCCTTTGCTTCAGGTGTTGCAGATCGCCTCCATCGGAACTCTGGGCAGAAGTGCATTTGCTTTCTCCCCACCCGAGCACGGTCGGTGTAACCACAGTAACACGGGCAAACTCAATCAGGGAATCCAGATTAAGCCACCCCGTCAGCCAAGGCTGCTTTTATTTCTTTCCCTAACATTCAGCAGACGGAGGCTTGGCGAGGAGACAGAGCAGCTTGCATTTCCAATCT
>JANZLP010000080.1:9367984-9380906 GCA_026930925.1 Chelictinia riocourii
GTTTCAATTATGAAATTGTTACTGAATAGTAGTCAGTGCTTCCATGTTGCCATCCTTGTGTCCCCCTGTATGCTCTCCACTGTGAGAACAGAGATCATGGGACTGAAACAAAAGCTGACAGCAAAGACAGATGTTCTTAATAAAGGTTAGACAGTTTTCAAGGAGTTTCAAACATAAATAAGAGGATTGAAGGTATATGTAATGGGATTTTCCAAACTGATTTGAGAGCCAAAAAGTTGGAAAATATGTTATCAGCTCAAGGTGCCATGGAGACTATATTGATACATGAAGCTGAATCCTTTCAACATCAAATGAACAGAGAGGTGAATATGATGAAGGTGAATGAAGTTATTGGCATTCCAGAAGGTCTGGAATCCAATCCTATAGAACTTCTTGAAATGATTAGAGAAAAAACTCCTGGCAAATGTTTTGCGTTGTGTGTTGCGTATTGCTCAGTCAGTGGCTGACTCACCTAACAGCCCCAGTGAGAAGTCACTGTAGGAAAATACTCCTATTGCTTCTCTCTACAAGAATTCAGGAGTAAGTTAACTAGTTAACTGACAACTGAGAGATATCAACAAGTGAAATATGGGACATCCTGAAAGAAGAGAACACACAAATCCCAAATATATGGACTTGATTCCTGAATTAGGCTGGCATACTTCTGTAAAAATGCAGGAAGTGCCCAGATTTATAAGGTTTGTATTATCTACAAAAGAACTACCTGCAAGATATAGCAATAGTAATTATTTTGTTTCCCTTCACCATTATTCTGGGGGACTAACAGCTTCTTGTAAGCTGCTGCTGAAAACTCACCTCTGAAAGTTAAACCTACTGATTTTCAATATACTGTTGCAAAGTGCAAAGCCCTTCTGTTTTGTAATGATCATCATTACTTTGGGTTGCTGTAATAAATTATTATGTTTACATACTCTGCAACTGCATGTGGGCAATATCTGAGGTTATATTTTTCTTTTCACTTTAGCTGAGCTGGAATGCACAGATGCCATGGGCCTAGTAGTCCCAGTGCCAGCCTGAGAAGGACAAAGAGTCTTGTCCTGGCCATACCAGATGGGGATAACTTCTCTGGGGCTGTGCAAAGTGTTCTGTTACTTACCTGAGGCAATAAGAGCCTGAGCTCAATGGAAGAAGGTATTCATTATTACATAAGCTACCAAAAGAAACAGCTTCTTATTCACAACATCTTTAGAGTTTTATTAGGAGTGTTTAAGACTCAGCTCCCAGGACTCTACAATACTAGATTAAACTTCTTTCACACTGTAAACTCTTCAAAATTTCATTTATTTTAATAACTTTAGTTAGCTGGAATTGGAAGGGTTTTATTTGCTATTGATTCTTTGTAAATGAACAAGCTGCTCATTAAGTAGCCTAGAGATTCTGGTTTCTTTTAAGCAGCTATTTTATTGTACTTCACTCTCCTGGCACAGTTTAAAGAAAGAAAAAGTTTCTTCTGTTAGTACTTGGACTGCTGAGGGTCAGACTATGATATTGGGATAGCTTATCTGAAAATACTCATGGGCCTGATTCTGAGTTCATAAAACTGTTGTACAACTGGTCTAGCACTAATGAAGATAGTGTAGAGGAGACCATAATTAGGGATATAAGCTTTCATATCCCAATGCTGAGGCACATACAGCATTTCCCAATCTGTACCCCTAACTCCCTCCTGCTCCATGTTGTTATCTCCAAGGAGCTTTCAGGGGTGCTTTCTTCCACGCCTGTACCAGCTTTACTCATCATTTTTTAATAAAAAATGAAATTGAGAAAGGTTTTGTGTTAATATTCATGATGTTAATAATTCATGTTAATAAAAATGGAAAATTAAAAGCACAGTGCTCATAGGTTAAGCACCGTGGACTGCTTCAGCTCCCCTAACCTGAGGGAAGAATCAGCCACACTTCTGATGCACGTTTTGCATTTACCATTTCTCTGTGGGGCTTTAACTAGAAGCATGGCTGTCCTGGTTTCAGCTGGGATAGAGTTAATTTTCTTCCTAGTAGCTGGTATAGTGTTATGGTTTGGGTTCAGTATCAGAAGAATGTTGACAGTAACAACTGAAAAAATCCCTCTGTTAAGTAGTGTTTAGTCTAAAGTCAAGGATTTTTCAGCTTCTGATGCCCAGCTAGCAAGAAGGCTGGAGGGGCACAAGAAGTTGGGAGGGGACACAGCCAGGGCAGCTGACACAAACTGGCCAAAGCGGTATTCCATACCATGTGATGTCACATCTAGTATATAAACTGGGGGGAGGAGTTGGCCTGGCAGAGACTGCTGCTCAGGAACTAACTGGGCATTGGTTTGTGAGTGGTGAGAAATTGCATTGTGCATCACTTCTTTTGTATATTCCAATTCTATTATTATTATATTACTATTAATATTTTTGTTGCTGTTATTGCCATTTTATTATTCTTAATATCATTATTATTATTTTCTTCATTTCTATCCTATTAAACTGTTCTTATCCCAACCTGTGAGTTTTACTTATTTTTTTTCCAATTCTCTCCCCCATCCCACTGGATGCGGGGGAAGTGAGCAAGCGGCTGTGTGGTGCTTAGCTGCTGGCTGGGCTTAAACCACAACACTGGCACCTCTCAAGATGCACACACCACCTCTGATGGGCCCTTAACTTACAGTTTGTGCTGCCCATTTTATAACTTAGGGGAAGATAATTTTCCTGTTGGAAGAGTTACCTCTACTCAATTATAAGCACAGTCTTACAGATACAAACACTGAATGTCCTGTAAATGGGAAATCTGCAGGTAATCCTTCAGGACAGACTCAAGCAGGACAAAGTCCCATTGGAAGGGGTTACCTTCCTCTCTACTGCATGCAAGATATGAACAAATCCTCCTGAAGCAGCTAACTTAGCAGATGGTGAACTAATTCTTTGTCTTCCCTTTCTTCTCACTATGGGACTAGGTATGTTATAATTAACGTACCTATCCCTTTTGTTTCTGGGTTTACCCTGACCAAAGGCATAGGAAAACTTTACAAAATAACCTGCTTCTGAATTCACAACTTCATTATCAACACAGGATAACAGAAAATGTTCTTACTGTGTCAGGGCAGTTCATTTCACATCCAATGCCTAAGAGACCAAGAATACACACGCATAAGCATTTGAGTTAATCTAATTCCCTACTTGCAACAAGAAGAGTTTTCACTCTCCCAACTGCCTATTCAATAAGCTCCTCCCTTCCCTCCTTGCTGCTCCTGGGGCTCACCGGATGGCAGTTAGCGGCTCCTTGATTCAATTTACTAATTCAGCAGAAAACTAAGCAGCAGAGGTAGGTGAAAGAGAGGTAGGGTGTGTTGTTGTGTTAATTCAGCTAAGTTTGCCTAACTGCCTGATGAACGGCAAGTCATGTAACCTAGCTGGAAAGAGCCAGATCAGAAAACTGTTTCTATACTTAACTGTTGAACAATTAGGCTTGCATATAGTGAGTGGATCAGTGACTTGAAGCTCTCTTTTCTCTGTTGCTGATTCCCACAGTATGACAGGAGGATTATCCAAGGATATCTCCATCTGGTACACAGCATAGAACAAAACAGCAGAAAGCTCTTCAGGTTTGCCTGTGCTTGGAAAGTTTCCCAGGAAGGACAAACTGCACCGGCAGGATTCCTTTCTGTTTCAAGTGGAACAAGTCTATCTGAAACAGCTGCTTGCAACTGGAACAAGAGACTGTGAAACACTGATGAGAAACCAGAGTGGAGGAATGACCAAAGGGAGATGGACCTTTTCCCCAAGAAGAAAACAGAAGAGGGCAGCTCTGCCAGTTTTCCACTGCTTTCCCCACTTCTTTGTATTGCCTTAATAACAAAGAGGATTTGGATCCCAGATGGTAATGATGGTCCAGATCTCTTTGGCCTCATCCACTTTGGGCTCTAACTGCATTCAAATATAACTGGAAAAAAGATAATCAACTAGCAGTGTCAGGTTGGCTTGTGGGAAGAAGACAAGAATTGCATTAAATCACTGTTTTAGAGACAGGTCTGAGACATGGGAGAATTTTTTTTAAGTGACTTAAAACGTGACTTAAGGCCCCCATTTTCCTTTGGCAATTTTTACGAGATAGATACAAACTTCAGTGCTCCATAGCTTACCTGAATATCAAGTGATTCAGCAAGTTTTCCATTTGTCTATATTAATATTTTCAGCCACAGTGAGAGGAAGACAATAGAGGCCAGATATGAAGAATACAAGCACAGCTGTGCAGTCAGGCTCTTCTAGAATCATCCCAATCTGTCAAGCCATAGTTCCAGAGTAGTCAATAGTGGCCAGTTTCCTATCCATGCTGCCCTACAGCTACAACAGCATATTGAGCAAGCCCCTTACATTCAGATAAACATGAGTGCCCCTGAAGATTGATGATCTTTTCTGACAGTAATTAATTATATAAAGGACAGGGTGTTGTGCCTCTCAGCCTCCAACTTCTCTGTTTTTGACAGAGTTTGATCTTACAATTATCTTTGTTTAGCATCATTCTGCTGTGCTTCACACTGGATCTTCCAGCCTTCTAACAATGAACCAGAGGGTCCATGAGACCCACGTGTTTGGCCGCCAGGCTCTCCCCCAGGCTCCTTCCCTTTTGTCATCTGGGTCTGCAGATCAAGTTCTATCCTCTGGTATGGAGACGACGCTGTTATCATTGTGTACAGCATTTTGACAAGCATTTACACTGACATGCTTGTAACAGATTGGTAGATTGCTTCCATAATGCTCAGGAGAAGGAACATAAGTTTTTTTTGGTTTTTTTTTTTTCTACTTGTAGTTTACTTAATACTGGGGACCTAGCCCTAGACTTGGGCTGTCACACTGTAGACTGGGGGTGTTAGACCAAGTGCTACATCTTGGTTCAGTATATTGCAAGACAAAGATTTTGTTAGATTAGGTTCAGAAAGTGACAGATCCATTTCTTGAAAGTCACATGCACTAAGAAATTGAGCAAAGAATCTGCAGCCTCTAAATGAGGAGTGGCCTGTTTGCAGGGATGAAACAACTGCAGAGGTTTCCAGAGTTCTGGTACTGGAAGATGACAGACCTGTTACAGCTCACACAGTCATACTGGTTACAACTTCCTCTAATGCTTTACAGCAAGAAAATGGCAATCCTTCAGGTTGGCTGACAGCCATGGGGAGCTCCATCTATTATTCCATGTATCATTCCTTATTTGTTAAAGCTGATTGTCAAAGATTCAAGCAATATGAGATGACTCATTAACTGTTTTCCAGGGGTTTCCAGCAACATGAGTTGTCTGAGTAAAAGAAACTGAACAATCTTCACCTAGGTGAACTGAAATAAAAAACAATTTAGTTATTAGTAAAAGGACCAAAGTGTCTTGATAAGACACTTACCTCATTTAGAACATAAGATTACATCAACCACCATACCATTTGCACCTAAACCCCATGCAACGTAATGCAGCTCAATTCAGCACACACATAAATCTAAATGTGGCTAATCACATTAGTCTGTCCACACAAAATGAAATGACCTGTGACTAATATTAACATAGATGAAACTGAGGAAAATTATTTGTAGTGCAATATGAGCATCTATTTGGGCTGCACTCAGTTCTAGCTGGTTAGGAAGTGAGGAAAACAAAGAAAATAGGACCCTTTCTTATTCTCAGCAAGGCTGAAAGATCAGCAAGCTTTGCACACACAGTAACAAATTATTTTGCCAAAAGACAACTTGTTCAATATTTCGCAAATATTGTTTTGCCCCCCCCGAAGGACAGTTATTTTGTTTGATATATTCACATGATCTCCAGGGAACCACACAGAAACAAAGGTGCGGATAAAGACAGACAGAACAATAATGAAGTCAGATGTCCTGCAGTACTGATAATGTGCTTTCAGGTCACAAAGTAAGTATATCTAATGGCACTTTACTTAGTAGATATATATACAGTTCAGAAGTAGAAAATTGGAGATGTCTGTGCAAAGGCCAAAAAGCTGTAATATTTTATACCACCTGAGGGTGTGGCCCAATGTACAACCATGTCCTCATTAAAGACTTCAGGTAAAAGCTACCAGATTCATTTCCTAGTGGTAGATAGTTCAGGTAGAGGAACAGACATCAATGGTTATAAAGGCCTAATGCTTCCTGAACACACACAAGCATCCATTTGGGATGTTGCTGTACATGGTATCAGTATCTGTAGCTAGTCATACACTTTGATGCTGGGGATCTTATTGACTACCTTAGGCTCTGTGATTAAACAATTATGCTTTTTCTACTTGTAGGGATTAAGAAAGAAAGAAGGTTCCCAGTCTCTTCATTGTAACACACAGGAAGTATAATCTGATGTCACATATGTTAATCACATCAGGTAGCCTTAGGAAGCAACCACAGATACCATGACAAATCCTTGTTATGCCAGAGGCAAGGCCTAGTTCAGCAGGCTTTTCCTAGCCTGAGCCATAGTGAACAAATGGACCTTGCCAAAATGTCTGGAGAATAGTGACCTCACACCTCTTCAAGCTGCACATTCGTAAATGTAGATGCAAAGACAAATAACTAAGATGGGTTGAGTTTTGTTCCAACATCAAAATTTGTTCAAGCAGGAACTAGCAATTAGGACAGATGACTGCGGCTGTGCAAGACCTCTTCTTTCTAAGGCCAGGAACAGAAAGAAATGTCCTAGAGCATCTGAGCTGGATAAGCCATTTTCCAGTACTCTTCTGAATAAAACACAGCGAAATGGACTGGCTCTCCAGAGAAACTGAGCAAGTAGATTGAGTACCAGCCAATAGTATATGTTTATAAGCAACAGCCTTATTCAGCCAAAGAATTCTTTTTGGATATTTTTGTTGTTGAAGTGAAGAAGAGAGAAGCTACTGGCAGCCTGCCATTGTAATGTGGTATCTTGGCAGGAAAATGCTTTGTGTTATATCACAACCATATGGTGGTGGAAAAGATTTTTTTTCTATTAAGTTCCTGTAATAGTCTATTTGCATTTTTAACACAGCCTTTCTGTATAAGAAGAATATGCTTGCTTCTCCATTCTATCACAAGAGTTCTTAGTATATTACTACAATTTTATACTTAATAATGGCAAACATTAAAAATGTTACAGTTTCAGAGGTACAATTACTTCTTCTCTTGTTAAAAGGCAAATGAGCGCACTGACAGAATGTAGCTTCTTTGAAGAGTTAACCCTGGCTTCCTGTAGGAAGGCATTCCCTTTTTTTTTTTTCCAATGGATGAGAATACTGTCCAAATCAGCTATGGTATTCTTTGGTAACAGTGAGAACAGGAAGATGTGTGGGAAGTTGTTGCTTGCATTTCTCTCTTCATCAGCTCATCTCCATTCCAGGAACAGCAACAATAAATAGATTCCTTCAGATATCTTCCTACTGCTAGTAGAAACCCAAAGCAAGTTGATGTTATAGGAAACTGAGTTTTTCATACATTCTTAGGACATGCTCCTACTCTGGTCCAGCTGACTTTCTCCCTCTACATATCTAGGAATCAGCAGATACCAGCATCAGTGAATTCAAATGTTTTAGATTTGGAAGTCTGCAGGCTTTGACTTTCCCGTTGGGGTAAGTCTGTTATCAGTATGAGGCTACGAATGGGTTTTCGGCGTATGCATACTCCCCAGAACCCAGTACCAAACGTGTTACTATGCTGCTCATGTTTTCAACTTTTGCAGTCTTCTATCTTTGCAACACAAAAATAAATAAAAGTACACATAATTTCTTTTCCATTAACAGAGATCCAAACACCACCATAATCATCTCTGCAATCACCTTTTTTACCAGGGAAGCTGAAATACAAGAAAAGACACAGAGGTACTTTCCTAACAAAGCTATCTCCAGCACAGCAAAAAAAAAAACATTAAGGGCCCCTGAGGCTGATCTGTGCAGGATCCTAGTTCAGAACATGATACCCCTGCAGCTTGCTCTTGCCCACACATCTCTGCTTGTACTCTCAGGATTGCATAAAGCAATGGATGGGTAGCTGGATTCTGCTCCTTCACTGAAGCTCTTTGGCCCACTATGGCTACACTGAAGTGCAGTAGTAAATTAAATAATGTCCCTGAACACTTCCAGACACTTGAATGTGAACATTTATGAAGTTAGGCAGATAGGATGTTCCCAGCATGCTTCTGACCCATGCAAAACTGTATTTGCCCCTCCAAACCCAAGGTGTGTGTTAGCCGTGATGTTCCAGAAGCTGTCCCCAACCGGCAGAACTTACACATGTGGAGGCCCAGATAGTTTCCAAGCATAATCACATGCTGTTCTGTGCCAGTGAACCTCAAGGCCTTGATACTTTCATAATTTCTAACAGTTTTAATTTAGTAGGAAATACGTAAGCAAACCAATTCCCATTGATTTCAGCTATAAACTGATGTCAAGAACTAGTTGCACCTCATGAGTGAAAGGAACAGAGTCTGGCCTACATTTGAATTTGCCCCAAGTCCTTCATGATATTGTTACAATCTGGAAGCCTACAAAACCCCCGTAACAACAGAAGTACTGAACTCTGGAATGAAAACCCATAGGGAGCAGTTTGTGAGAAAATGGTCGAAAACTCAACTGCTGTGATGTGTGATGGCAGCACCAAAGTTTCTGCACTCACTCCCTGAGCAGAAACATTACCAGGGCAGGTACAAATATGAGACTATTTCAACAAATAGTCCATTACTTGCCTACATGTTAGAATTCAATTTTCTCTACTTTCATATACCTTTACTGCACTTCTTGGAACATAACAACCTAAGAGGTTTCTCTTTATGGCATGGAGCATATGAATGTTATAAAAGAGTATTCACAGCAAAATATTCTCAAGAATTATTTACATTACTGTCAGTTCTTTTGAGACACTTAAACTAACCATGTCTTTAGGGATTTTCCTTTTTAAAAATGTCCGTGTCCCTTGATAAAGTCCTTCACACTTCAGCCAGAGAAACCGTATTTTGCTCATACGATGTATTTCTGACTGACAGCATAGTTTGCAGCCTTTAAAAATATTCATATGCAGTAGTCAAAACATAACATGCTTGCAGCCCCTTGGAATCTTAATTCCAAGTCTGTCTAACTTTCTGCCAAAACTTACAGAGTAAGCAGTAATCAGAAAGATCTACTGTGAGAAAGAACGAGTCTTGCAGGATCCAATGAGACAAAAGAAAAGGGTTTTATCTTCTGATTTTCCAGAGCAGAATTGCAAAACAAACAACACAGCCTGAAAGCAACAAATGTGAATTGGTCATGGTATAGCTCAATAGAGAATAAATACACTCTGAAACAAAAATGAGAGATGAAAGAAAGGCTTGACTGTAATTTACATTTGTTAATGTGAAATTATGAAAATAAGTAAATGCCTATATAAAGACATAAATAGAATTCACCCAGATTTACAATTTGAATTTGGTTCTGTCATTCCTTCTTATATATAATCAAACAGAGCTCAAGCTGCCTAAAAAGCACCATTGTTACAGTAATACAGAAGTCTGCTATGCCTAGTCATGAATCTTAACTCTGCCAGTGAATGGTATACCAACAGTAAATGGGCCAAGAACACAGACTTCCTCTACCTTAGACTATCAACCATACCTTCAAGCAAGTATCGCTTGAGTAAAGCTTTGTATTCTGCAGGCATTATTACCAGCTCTTTCCAAGCCTTTGCTTGCAAGCCAGCAATAAACGACATTGAGAGTTTGCAACTGTTACCCTTGAGATCAGTGGTGAAATTTGCTTAAACTTTGCTGCCTCTAGGAGTGTAATGGTATGTGGGAGCACTCCAAAATAGCTAGAACAGTATAGCAGCTTATGACTCCCACTATAGACTTCTGGAGAGGTAAACTGAAGTCTGTGGTCAGGTCCCAGGTATAAAGTGAAATCCAAACCCACCTCATTCCAGAGATCATGAAATCAAGACACAGTCACTTAAAATGTTCATGTGTGCACACACAGAGAGAAGCAAGCAGGCCTGGAGACAGCAGTCGCAAGTCAGCATGCTGTCTTGACAAGAGACTAGACAGATTTATTCAAAACCAACTTGTACTATGCCTAAGAGCAACTAATTCTCTCCTCGTGTTCATTACATTCTCTCTCCTCTTTATGTGAAAATGATCATTCTGACCTGCAGAAAAATGTTTAATTATTGCTCAGTTTCATGGTCACAGCATTAAGTTTTTTCAAAGATGCCTTACAAACTGAGAACAAAAAAGCCAGAAAAAGCCCTGTTACCTAAGAGCCTATTGAAATTCTTTAAGTCTCTGGGCATGCATTATGTATTCACCAAGTTTGCTGCTGGTGATGTAAGTTAGAAATTCTCCTGCTGGTTTTGATTACAGCTGCAGAGTCACAGATTTGAACAGCAGTAGACAATCATTCTTCTGAGCCTGCACATAAATATAAAACATTTCCTTTTTCCTTATCACATAAACCTTCCACTATGATTACTTCAAAATGAATTCCTGTTTTCTTCAGATTTTCTCCACTTATCATTTTACAATTAACAAAATGTATTCCATCCAACAAAGCTCTGTTATTTGCATATTCAAAGGTCACCATACAGGTTAAAGTTATTTAACTATGAAAGAGATGATAATTTCACAATCTTTTTACATGCAGATAAAATACAAAATTACCTCTGGGTTTTTAATTTGCACATTTACAGACACATGATAAAGAGTTTTACGATAATGGTATAAGCAGCATAATGAACTTTCAATTAGGCTGTGACAGCTCTTCCCTCTAGTCTTTGCATTGTCATTTTATTATTTAAAACACTGTCATCTCTTTAAGGGAGCAACAAAGAATTTTACTTACTACACCCATACTTTGGACACAAAATGGCAGCTTCTCCCAAGAGTGCTGCTGCAGTGTGTCAGCTCACATGCGTGCACTGCTTGGCATGCAAGTACTCCTTGCCAAGTAGGGTGGGAAAGAAATGGAATCAGGTAGAATTAGATAAACAGACCATCAGGTTTTATGGGTGTCCCTAGCACTGAACAGTCCAGATCATCAGATTAGAGCAGCGATAAATGGCAAAGAAAAGTCCCATATATTGCTATAGCACTCTTGTGGTTTTTTTTACTTTATTTCATATTGCCTTTGTACAAACACAATAGAAATCCTTCTGGACACGAAACCTAAATTATTCCTGGAAAAAGCAATGCTCACTGAATTTCTATGAAATTGTAACAAAGTGAAATTCTGCCCCCCATCTAAGAAGTTCTTAACATACGTTACAGAAAATTAGATTTCTTGGCATGACACTTCACCCACCTCAGGTAAACCAATGCAGCTGGGCTAATTATGAGTCCATTCCATTCCAAAGTGACCCTTTTCTCAGTTAACACCATGGCCACAAACCAATTCAACTTCTTAGAATGAACAAGCAGAGGACAAACATTTCTTAATATTATGAACTACTCTAAAGTCGGTTGCTGTGACTACTTTCTATTTGTGTTGAAAGCTAACCATGTCAAAGTAATATTTTGGAGTTTTTTCCCAACTGTCTGCCCTTTTAAACTAGAAAGTAAATGATCGCAAGAAAGCAATCTCTGTATTTTTAGCTGTCTAATCAAAGCCTGCTACTGCAACTTGAAAATTCCTGGAGACAGAAACACTAAAAAATATAAAAATTATGTGAATTTAATGAAAAATAAGATCCTACAAACCTCCAGAAATTGACATTACTTATTGAAAATCACATGTAATTTTACACCTCAGCTGACTGCAATAGAATGTAGCCATTTCTGGTCATATCTGATGTAACAATATTGCACACCGATGGCAATTCTTTTACAAATGGAACAATTTTGAAGGGTGTAATCAGTAGGTTGCACAAAACAACAGCCAACTGACTTCTCTCAAGCACTCTGAACAGAAAAGAAAGGTTGGAGATATGTAGGCAAAGGAACCCCTCTATGAAAGTCACAATAACATATGACTACAATGGGTCTAGAATAGCTGTTGAACTATTCTACTGTCAGAGGTTTTACCCTCCTCGACATGTGTCTTCCTCGTCTTCATTTGACATGAATCCCATCTGGCCTGGAACTTGGACAGTTCAACAGGTTACACAGTGAAAGCAACCTCTTTACCCCATCCTGAGACACCTTAAAAGAGTTCTGCATCTTCTCGGATTCATCTTCATTTTATTTTTGTCTCAGTTGTAGATTGGTTTATAGGGGGAGGAGAGGAGGAGGCAAATGCAAGTCACAATGAACAGCACCCTAACTGTACAGATTACAGTTACATGCTGTTCCTCCATAGCAACTGCCCCCACCAAAAAAGAAGATTCAAATTAGTGATACAAAACACACAATATTAGAATTAGAATGCAAATTTTCAAGACTTCTACTACAGGAAATTCAGCCACATTCCTTCATGGCTGGATATGAGAACCCCAATGACAACATTACAATAGCAAAACCAAATGTCATGCATTTAAAAGACTATTTAGAAAGAAATGAAGAATTTAGAAGTTTGGTACACCTAAGACTGCATAAGAATTGACTTAAGATTGACTGAAGTGGAAGTCTTAAGATGAACTGAAACTTTTTAGAAGTTGATAAAAATGAGAAACCTGGTAAAGGGCATTTCTCTTCCTGATTTCATCTGGAAGTTGTTCTGTGAGAAGCACTACAAAAGACTTCCATTTTTATTTCATGTCAAATAAGGCTACAAATCATGTTTTGGAGAACTGGAAGTCTTGGGGAAAGATGAAATTGCCATTGTAGTCCAAAAAAGGACCGCATTTATTTTACAGGTAAGAACCTTACTAGAGCTGGAAAGTGCAGTGATAGTGACGTGTCACGCGTAAGACTAAGCAAAAAAAAGAAGTATGATGAAAGGGGGACTTCTGCATGGGGTTTTTTTCCTATCTTCAAGAAAATTAGAGGCAAAACCAAAAAAAAAACCCTGTTCAGATATTTTA